>JAKSZT010036119.1:20550484-20588537 GCA_026826555.1 Tolypeutes matacus | reverse complement strand
ATTCCGCTACAAGGTATATACCTAAAAGAAATGAAAGCCGGGGCTCAAACAGATACTGGCACACAGATGTTCATAGTAGCATTATTCACAATTGCCAAAAGATGGAAGCAGCCCAAGCGTTCATCAGTCAAGGAATTGTTAAATAAAATGTAGTGTATGCATATAATGGGATATTATTCAGCTATAAAAAGGAATGAAGTCCTGATACATTTGACAACATGGATGAACTTTGAAGACATCATGTTGAGTAAATAAGCCACACACAAAAGAAATATTGTATAATCTCACTAATTTGAAACAATTAGAAAAAGCAAACCCATAGAGTCAGAATCTAGAATATAGGTTAAAAGGGCAGTGGGTGGAGATAGGGAATGGCAAGGTAAGGCTTAAAATGTACAGGGTTCCTATCTGGAATATTGGAAATATTTTGGTAATGTATATTGGTGATGACAGCACAACATTGTGAATGCAATAAACAGCACTGAAATATATATGTGAATATGATTAGAAGTGGAAATGTTAGATTGTATATATGGTAACAATTTTTTTTCAAAACCATGGAACTACTCTACACAGTGAACCCTAAGTTAAACCATGGACTTAAATAATAGTACAATTATAAAAATGTGTTATCATTAATTGTAAAAAATGTTCCACACCAATGCAAGGTGTTAATGTTGGGTGGTATATAGAAATCTTGTATTTTGTACATGATTATTCTGTAAACCCACAACTTCTCTAATAAAGTAAAAAATTCACTAAATAGTTAAAAGAAGAAGATGATGAAAGACCTCAAATCACTAACCTAACCTTTCACCTTAAGACATTGGGAAAAGAAGAGCAAATTATACCTAAAGCAAACAGAAGGAAGAAAATAATAAATATTTGAGTGGAAATTAATTAGAGAATAGAAAAACAATAGAGAAAATCAATGAATCCAAAATTGGTTCTTTGAAAAAAAATCAACACAATTGACAACCTTTAGCTGGACTGATCAGGAACAAAAGCAACTCAAATATTAAAATCAGAAATGAAAGAGGGGACATCATTATCAACCTTATCAAAATAAAAAAGATTGTAAGAAAATGCTATGAACAAAAAGATAATTTAGATGAAGTGGACAAATTTCTAGAAGCATACAAACTACTGAAACTGACTCCAGGAAAAAAAAAAGAGAGAAAAAATCTAGATAGACCTATAATAAGTACTTAATCTCCCACAAAGAAACACCAAGACCCAGATGGCATCACTGGTGAATTCTACCAAATATTTAATGGAATTAATATCAATCCTCCACAAACTCTTCCAAAAAATGAAAGAGGAAGGATATTTTCCCAATACATTTTATAAGCCAGTATTACCCTGACACCAAAACCAGATTAAGACATCACAAGAAAGCTACAACCTGATATATACACAGGTTCTGGATATTAATACCTGGATCTCTTTGGGGGCCCATTGTTTCTACCTACCAAACCATGCTTTACCCCTAATAGAATGTGTATAAGTCGAAGTGATGCAGAAAGCACTATGGACTCATGGTGCGTTGAATAATCAGTAAAGGAGGATTTCTCCGTAGGTCAATGCACTACATCAAATTTTGGGGTAGGCAAGTGCCAACTGGCAGCTTTTGCGCAGTGGCAATATCGTAGCCAATGAGGTTTATCCGAGGCACGATTATTGCTAATTGAAAACTTTTCCCAAGTGCCAACTGGCAACACAACTGGAAAAAGACCTTGAATAAAAGGGGGAAATGGTAAAGACAAATGAGTTCAAGTGGCTAAGAGACTTCAAAGAGAGTCGGGAGGTCATCCCAGAGGTAACTCTTACGCACACCTCAGTAGGAGCTCATAGAACATCTAAGTGCCTATCACCCCACTCAGTGGGGTTCCTGAGAGCTCTCGAGACACCCTGGTCCTATATAAGGGGGGATAGCCCCAGAGACTGATGCCTTATCAGTGGGTTCTATTTTGGAATCTGTGCTCCTGAGAGTGACAGAATTAGACTCAAATAAGTCCTCTCTGCACATGGTTCACCAGTCCCTTCTATTCAAACCTACATGTGATGCTGGAGTTTCTTAGGTATACTTCCAGAGACTGGAGCCTCCCGCCTACCTATGTGCCAGGTGTGCGTGAAATCTAGGTGGAGCTGCAACTCCTACCCTACAGCTCAATGGACTCATCCAAGTCACCTGGTGAGGAGACAACGATGGGAAATGGCCATCCCAGGGAATGGAGAGGGCCTGCATCTGCAGGCAGGATCATCCCACCCACCATATCCATGGGATATAAGCCCTCTCTCACTTGGAGTTGGAGTGGACATCACCATCCCAGTCGCCTCTGGATTGGGGGAAGAACTATGGACTAAAGTGGACTTGATGGTATTCTCTTGCTCACATATGGTGATTCTTGCAATGCAAGAAATTATAACAATGAGGTGGAGCCAGTGGCCACTTGACAGTTTTTGGGTAGGGAGGGGATGAGCAGTTGAAATACAGGGGCTTCTTTGGGAGTTGGAGGTTGTCCTGAGTACTGTTGTGGCAATGGATGCAGGCCATTTTAAATCAGCACACACCACTCATAACTGAGTGGGAGAGAGTGTGGTCTACAGTGTGAACTGTGGTCTATGGTTGGTGGCAAGGCTCCAGGATGTGTAAGTTCATTGAGGGTGGTGGGCCACACTGTGGGAGATGTTTGTGTTGGATGTGGTGGGAGGTGTGGGAGGTGGGCAACATGGGAATCCCAGTGGGTTCCGTGTAATATTTTAGGTAATCTAAGCACCTCTTAAAATATATGTATATATATATATATATATAAATAACATTTTTGTAAGCAAATACACATATATGCATATATATTTATATATCATTTTGCAAATGTTTGTATGTATTGTGAGAATTTTGATTTTTTCCCTCAAAAAAAAAAAAAAAAAAAAAGGCAAAAAAAAAAAAAAAAATTTTGGGGTAGGTGAAGTATAGGCTTTTAATTTGTAAAGTAGAGAAAGGCTATTGGGAACTCAGACGGACCAATTTTAGGGAGAAAATACTTTGGAAATTGAAGATCTGGAATTGGATCAATTCCTCTCAAACTATTGGGATGGTATACCCACTAAAATGCTGCTGAAGACCCAGTATCCCACTTAGGTGATCATTGATTTAGGGTAATGGTTTCCAAACTTGGCTGATTTCATAATCACTTGAGACATTTTGAAAATCGTATCCGATTTCCAGATTCTAAACTAGACCTGCTGAATCAGAAGATCAGAAATCAGGGACCCAAAAAATATTTTGAAAAATTTCTTTAGGTGGTTTTGATAATTAACCAGATTTGGTAATCATGGGTTTAGAGAACAAAAGGAGTTGAACTATCAGTCATGATTCATGTGGCCCCTAGTTTTCAATATATTATTTGATCATTAGTTTTTTAGGTTTTTAGGTTATGGAAAATTTGAATATGGCCTAGAGTTTGGGCCAGTCTGACCAAGTGTGTGACCAGTAGAGGAATCTGAAAGGACTAGTTCTCTCACTTCCACGTAAAACCCTTGGATCTTTTTTTCTTTCAAATATACACACTCTGCCATTATAAACTATAGCTTAATTGAGTTTGCCTTTGTTATTTTGTTGCAATGTCATTAGTAAAGTTATTTTTATCTTACAGATCTTGTGTAAGAATACATTAATGCTTATGATAACTCTGCATTTGTACAAAAAAAATGTGCTATACAAAGTAATGGTAATACTTTCTGAAGTCTATTAGCATATATTCCAACATTACCAGCAAAGTGCTGATACCTTTTCGAAGTTGATGTAATAACCTTAACAGAAATAAGACGGGAAACCTCACGTGCAGTTAATTAGGACAATGGTTGGCATTATAGCATCCTCATCATAATATTTATCTTGAAAAGATTGAAATGTTGCATTATCCCTGTAGATATCACACTTCAGAAAGAAACTCAGGAAGGAATTCCACCCCCGACCAAAAGTCAGGAACCTCTAAAACCCCAGGAAAACATATCACGACCCATTCACCATCCTTTGGTTTTAAAAACTAACTTTGAGGAAGAAGAGGAGGAAGGAGATGAACAAAATGGTCAGTAAATCTTTTCTCATATTTGTAATACACAGTAAAAAAAAACCTCACATTTTCTACAATATTTGTGTGAGATTTATAATGTAATAAATAAGAAAAAATCTCACATTTTCTACAATATTTGTTTGTGTGAGGTTTATATTGTAATAAATATGACAGATTTTGCTGTGAAAATAGCTTTAATTTTATTGTCTATTAAATTCATTATATTTTAATTTATTCTGTGTCCAAACTTGCTTATGATCATCTGGACTGGAAGATTTTTTCTGTATTATGTGGGAGACAACTCATGTTTAAATATGTATAGCTGCCTGTAGGGACACTTATAACCTTTTAAATTTATATATAATTTAACTGTTTGTAAAAACATTGATATAAGAGAATTGGGTGTATCTCAGTGGTTGAATCCCTGCTTCCCATGTACAAGGTCCTGGGTTCAATCCCTGGTACCTCCTTAAGAAATAATAATAATAAAAACATTGATATATGTGTGTCTATCTCTGACTATCTCTGTATCTATCCATCTATTTAATTACTATCATCTATCTCTGTCATCTATCTGCCATCATCTATCATCTATTAATCTATCATCATATCAGCTCACATTTAGTCCTTGCAACTGCAAGGAGAACTATAGAATACTTCATAACACACTGTAACCTGCATTATCCCAGATAATCCTCACAAGAATAAAAACTGGGTTAGAGCCCATGTCCTTCGTATCCTGGTCCATCCTTTTCCTTCCATGTCATTACAGCACAGTAATGCCAGTAAAATAAACAGGCAGAAAAATAAGCTCTCATGTCTTTACCCTGGAATATGGCCTTCTGTGGGCTACAGGCCACCAAAGTTTCTGTGCTTAAGAATACATAGAACTATTTTAAATTATTTCCCTGCTGAAGATCCACAAGTCCCATGCCCATGTCCTCCATCATGTAAACCAACATGGATCTCAACATGTGTTTGTTAGTCTATATCTCCAGCTGCTCACTACAAGACACATAATGTATAATTATTTCTTTTTCTTCTAACTGTACATTTGCTAATAATTAAAATATAGCAATTAGAAACATTTACTAGTATGCAAAATTATTTATTTTAAAAGTAATAAAAATGAGCAATCCATTCATGAGAACAATGTTTGGGAATTTTCTTTCTGGTTTATAAATTTTCAGATAATTTGGCTTTGGAACAATTTAATTTAAAAAACGTATATCCTATAGATGCCTCTAGTTTGTGGACAAAGACTCCTGAAGAAATTGAAGAAAAAAGAGCAATAAAGGAGATGTGTTATAAATCTGGTAAGAAAACAAACATTTGTGAGTTTTCTAAAACTTGACATGAAAAATATTCTAATCATTTTTTTCCTTATGGGGAGAATAGGTGAATACTACAGATTTCATACTCCTCCAGATATTTCATCATCAAAAAGCTTAACTCCAACAGTGGAAAAAGAGTTAGAAAAACCTTTGGAAAATGGCAGTGAATTGCAAGAAGGTAAGAAATTAGAAGACAGTGTTTCCGGATGGATAGTCTGTGAATTATTTAGTAAGATGTACACTAGAATAGGGTTGGATGATAAATAATACATCAGAATCGAGAGCAAGAAGGAAGTGCTTTTATTGATGACCTAAATTTAAAATGAAAAGCTGCTATTAATGTAATTATACCTTCCCAGAGGAGCCACAGAATGAATAGACTTCATAAACAAATGGTGACACTACTCACCCCCTGCAGTAATTCTGTAAATAATTTGCTTTTAACATTTTATTTGTCTATTAAAAAATATCCCCCTGTGAAATAAATCTAGGTGTTTCTTTCTGAATAGAAAAGATAATCTGGCCCCAGAAGGACAAAAAAAGAAATCACAGAATGACGTTAGTAGCAGAATAAGAGTGTATTTGTTCATTGAATGAGCACCTCTTCTGTATACAAGGCAATTTCCTAGACACAAGGGTGATGCTGGTTGACTCTCCTCTCTGGTGAATCAGATTTTATTGTTAGTGAATATTTTGCTCCAGGCCACATTTTCTGGACATAAAACCAGGAACTCAGAGAAAATCCACAAATTTATAGTTTTTTTTGCTACTAGAATGAGCTTAAAAACAAGTTTGGCAGCAGTAGGAAAGATTTGAATTTGTTCTCCTTAAAATAAAATAAAATAATAATAATAATTAAAAAGATAGTTGGGAAAGTCACCCAGGATCAAGATGCAGATAGGATAAAGGGTAAGCTGACTTCTTGCAAGTCCATATGTGGCCAACTATTTAAACAGGAGACAGTAGGTGGCAGCAACACACCATCAGCGCATAAGACTGTCAGCAAGACCTAGCTGATCAGTGGGAATCATCTAGAATGTATTGCAGGCCCATACCACCCAGACCAAAACAACAGAATAAAACAAAACAAAACAACACAAAAACACGCTAGCCATGACTATTAAAAACGACAGATTACAATTATGTAATCTATATATATTTGTTTTATATTATGCCTTGAAAAGCTTTTAATTTTTAAATAATTCCAGGTATTTCCTGTATATCCTTCACTCAGTTGTACCCAAATGTTAACATTTACCACATTTGATTTTTCAGGCTCTCTCTCTCTATATATATAAATATTCACATTGGTTTTTTTTTTCTGAACCATCTGAGAGTAAGTTGTAGACAGTAAGTCCTTTTACTTTTACGTAACCATAGTACCATGATCAAAATCAGGAAATTAGCACTAATACATTACTAATATAGACTTTTTTCCCTCAAATTTTACTATTGTGCCATTAAAGTCCTTTATAGCAAAATGAGGTGGTGGTGTTTTTTTTTTTTTTCTCATTTTTCTGGTCTCGGATTCATTTGAGGCTAACGCATTGTTTTAGGTTGTAAAAAGTCTTATCTGCTTTTAACTATTTATTTTAGGATAAAAATATACAGTGATGCATAAGAAAAAGGGAAAGAGTTTTATTATCATGGTATCTGTTGTTAGCATTTTGTAGTCAATAGTGGATTCTAATACTTTTTACTAGGTTTGATCATAGTGAATAGATAAAAACAAAAACAAAGTACAAAATTCATTGTATGAAAAGTACATCAAATACACCAATATATCATGTACACCCAATAGGTTAGTTGGCTTAAATTATTTTAATTGCCTTTTCTCCACCCTGAGATGGCTCCCTTGTCTGTTTGCTTCTTGTCTGCTCGTTTTTTGCTTGTTGTCTGTTTGTTTTTTTATTTAGGAGGCACCAGAAATTGAACTCGGGACCTCCCATGTGGGAGGCGGGCACTCAAATGTTTGAACCACATCTGGTTCCTGATAATTTTTTTGTTTTTGCTTGTTATCTGCTCGTTGTTTTTGCTTATTGTCTGCTCGTTGTTTTTGCTCAATGACTGCTTGTTGTCTGCTCATTGTTTGTCTGTCTTCTTTAGGAAGCATCAAGAATCAAACCCAGGACCTCCCATGTGGGAGGCGGGCACTCAACTGCTTGGCCACATCCGCTCCCTATTTTAATTGCCATTTGAATAATTATCCAAATAGGAAAATAAACACATTTGTTGCTTTGCTGACTTAACTATAAAATGTGCTTTAAAATCATGTATTTATAAATGTATTGTTCATTAAATGATTGTACAAACAATTCTTGCATTAATTTATAGACATTTTACTGTCATCCTGAATTGTACTATAAACTTCTTGTTTAAATATCTAATGACTTCTGGGGTGACTTATTTTTTTTCATTTCTAGGGGATGGTCTTACAGTTCCAACAAAATTTAGCCTATTTGAAAGGCAAGGTGAGATAAAAACATCATTGGATGGGAAACCAAGGACTGACATTGCTGCTTTTGAAAATGGAGGTGAGTTAACTTTTCACTGGTTGATTCTGAATGTATCACCACACAGATGATAATTGAGTCTGTATTTTCTCTTAGTTACTCCTCCCTCCTCCCTTCCCTCCCTCCCTCTTTCCCTTCCTTTCTTCTCTTGCTCTCTCTTTCTTTATTACTTTTTCCCTGTTTATGTTTAATGAAGGAGATGGAAGGTGTCACAAAATCAGATGCTTTCTGAGGCCAGTGTCTCCACCAAATGCCTTATAGAAATTTGCATTCAGTGTGCAAGACATTCCATTCTTCCCTGTAAGAAATCTTTTGATGTGTGTGTACGTGTGTATAGGTCTAGGCTAGAATGAATGGAGGTGTCAAGTATATGCAATCATATACTATCATAGAGCTGTATAAGAGGAGGCGTTCAATAATTCCTTGTCATATTTGATTATTTACATAAAGCAGCTATGTTCAAATATATTATATCATTTTTACCAAGGCACCACATCCTATATAGCTCAAATATTTTGGAACTGCTTCCTAGCTGAAATTCTGTCCTTTGACCTTTTGAAGAAAAAGGATGTGGCTAGTGGGAAGAATGTGTGTGAGGAGGGGAACAGGAGGTTACAAAAGGATACCAATATACTACTATGTCTGAGGCACATTGGTGAAGCTTTCTGTAGTCCCTGTTTCATCCGTTTGCAGCCATTCTCTTCTGTCCACCTTTTTTCCTGGTGCTAAAGTAATTTGATTCTTTACTCCCTTTCTCTTATATCATCTGCAGAAGTTTTAGGTTAGCTGTAATTGTTGGGTTGCTTTAAAGCAATACGCTTTAGCTATAGATAAACATCGGTAGTTTCTCTGAATTGTGTTCACACTGTCTACACCCCCTGGCAGTGAACAAAACTGGGATCTACATAACCTGACCAGTTCTAATCAAATCATGCATTTTGGGGAAATCACATTGCCTTTTTGGTTAACAGAAGTTTTTTTCAACCATGGATAAACTTATGATTTCATCTCAGAAATAAACTTTCCTTCTTGTTGTGACATCAGTAATATATTTCCTATTATTTTGGGGCTTAGGGTATATGAGAATGTCGTTTTGCTTTTATTAGTCTGTCTGATAATGTTAGAATAATAAGATGGTTGAACAACCATACCAAGAAAATGTTAAAATTTTCCATCACCTGGAATACTGGATTTTCTGGCATTGTCAGGCTTGATGATTCTCCAGACATTGTATTAAACACTTTGTCAGTAGCTAGCAGAAACTCTGTTGCATATCAATATGAATGCAACATAAACATATTAAGAATACTTCATTGGGAAGGCATCTTTGAAAGGAAGATGACCAAAAATTCATAATTAGTCAGTATTAAATTTTAAGAGCCTGAGGATGTTGTCTTTAGTCTTAATATTATTTTAGTGTTTTATTGAGCTTTAACCTAACAAAGTGGGCAAATCTAAAGTGTATAGTTTGATGACATTTTACATGCATGTGCACCCATATATCCATATCTATAGCACTCTTCTTAAGTCAATAGCACCCTCCCAAAGGTGGCCACTACACTGATCTCTCTCACCATGGATTTATATAAATAGAAATATACAATTGTATTCCTTTATGTTGGAACTATTTTAGTTAACACTATTTGTGTGATACTGATCTATGTTGTTGAGTGTAGCAGTAATTCTTTTCATTGCTGTGTAGTTTTCTATTTATATATCTATATCTGTGTGTGTCTAATCTATCTCTCTAATTTATATCTATATCACAATATATTTATCCATTCTACAGTTATTTCCAGTTTGAGGCTGTTACGAGCATTCTTGTGCATGTGTTTTAAAGGACATATGTATTCATTTTCTTTCGGGTGTGCTTATATTTAGGTTTAGGAGATGTTGCCAAGCAGCTTTACAGTAGTACCAATGTGCAAATTTACATTCCTAGCAGCAATATAGGAGATTCCAGTTGCTCCTATACCCTTACCAACATTTGGAATTGTCAATCCTTTTAATTTTAGTCATTCTGATAGGTGGCTGGAGATTAAAATTAATCTCATGGTAGTTTTAATTTGCATTTCCCTGATCACTAATAGTTTTTAACACCTTTTCATAAACTTATTGGCCATTTTGACTTCCTGTTTTGTGAAATGTGATTTTAAGTTTTTGTCCATTAAAAATCTGATTGAATTCTGGATGCAAATCTTTTTTGTCTAATTAATGGATAGCATATATCTTCTCCCAGTCTGTAACTTGACTTTCTTAGTAGTGTCTGTTGATGAACAGAAGTTCTTGATTTTAACAAAGTCCAATTTATGATCTCTATTTTATGGTTATTGCTTTTTGTGTGCTGCTAAAGAGATCAATGCCTACCCCAAGGCCATGAAGATGATCT
Organism: Tolypeutes matacus; assembly: GCA_026826555.1. Classification (NCBI taxonomy): domain Eukaryota; kingdom Metazoa; phylum Chordata; class Mammalia; order Cingulata; family Chlamyphoridae; genus Tolypeutes; species Tolypeutes matacus. The sequence goes on along the minus strand of JAKSZT010036119.1, from coordinate 20,578,225 downwards.
TTAATTGTTTCTTTTAGAAGCTTTATTATTTTACATTTCATATTTAGAACTATAATCCATCTCATTTTTTTGTGTACAGTATGGGATGTAGAGGTTGTTTGTTTTTCATATAGATATGTAATTCAAAATGCCTCACTTGCCTCACTAAATTGCAGTGGAGTACTTGTCAGAAATCAAGTGACCATAAGTGTGGGTCAGTTTCTAGACTCTCTCTTCTATCCACTGTTCCATTTGTGTATCCTAGGGCTAATAGCACATTGTTGTAATTACTGTTGCTTTAAAGTAAGTCTTGATATCTGGTAGTATAAGTCCTCTTCTTCTTGAACATTGTCTTGACTTTTTGAGATACTCTAAATTGCCTTTTGTGTTTGTTAGTCTACTCAGCTGTCTTCTAATTCTCAGTGGTCTGCTTAAACTTATTTGTTATTCTTTTGTTAGAGAAGTTGTGGGTTTACAGAACAATCATGCGTAAAATACAGGACTCCCAAACACCACCCCACCACCAAAGGAACATCTTGTATTGGTGTTGAAAATTTATTACAAATGATAACACTTTTATGTATGTAATTGTACTATTTTTTGTTTAACAGCATTTACCTTTGTTACAATTGATGAAAGATTATTAAAATACTACTACTATTGTCCATAGTTTACATTAGGAATATTTCCCCCATATACCACCCTATTATTAACACCTTGTGTCAGTATCATATATTTATTATATTCATTAAAGTACCTTCTTGTACTATTAACTATAGTCCATCATCTACAATAGGGTTCACTGTGCTATACAGTCCTATATATTCCAGTAACAAACATATATGACCTAAAGTTTCCCCTTTAACAAAGCTTACTATATAAAGTGCTGTTAATTACAGTCACAAGAATGTACTACCATCACTACCATTCATTTCCAAACCTTTTACAATCAACCTAAATAGAAATTCTGTACAAATTAAGCATCAACACTCCATTCTCTAACTCCAATCTATTACCTGGTAACCTATTTTCTGGATTTAACTCTGAGTTTGGTTATTGTAACTAGTGCATATCAGGGAGATTGTACAATATATATCCTTTTGTGTCTGGCTTATTTGATTAAGCATAATGTCCTCAAGGTTCATCCATGTTGTTGAATGCATCAGAACTTGCAACAACCAGTTGCTGAATTTTTCATCATATGTATATACCTCATTTTGTTTATACATTCATTGGTTGATGGACACTTAGATTGCTTCCATCCTTTGGCAATTATGAATAATTCTACTATGAACATCAGTTTGCAAATTCCTGTTTGAGTCCCTGCTTTCAGTTCTTCTGGGTATATAACTAGTAGCGGGATTGCTGGGTCATATGGTAATTCTATACTTAGCTTCCTGAGAAGATGCCAAACTGTCTTCCACAACAGCTGTACCACTTTATATTCTCTCCAGCAATGAATGAGTGTTCCTCTTTCTCCATGTCCTCTCCAACACTTGTAGTTTTCTGTTTTTTTTTTTTTTTTAATAGTAGCTATTCTAGTGAGTGTGAAATATCTCACTATGGTTTTGATTTGCATTTCCCTAATAGCTAGTGATGTTGAACGTCTTTTCATGTGTTTATTAGCCATTTGTATATCCTCTTTGGAGAAATGTTTATTCCAGTCATTTGCCCATTTTGTAAATGGGATTGTTTATCTTTTGATTGATGAGTTGTAGGATTTCTTTGTTCTGGATATTAAACCTTATTGCATATGTGGTTCCATATATTTTCTCCCATTGAGTAGGTTGTCTTTCATAACAAAGTCTTTTGATGCACAAAATTTTTTAATTTTGTGGAGGTCCCATTTATCTATTCTTTCACTGTTTGTGCTTTGGGTGTAAAGTCTAAGAAACCATTTTCTAACACAAGGTCATAAAGATGCTTCCCTACTTTTTATTTTAGGCGTTTTATAGTCCTGTTTCTTACATTTAGGTCTTTGATCCATTTTGAGTTCATTTTGTTTATGGTATGATATAGCAATCCTCTTTCATTCTTTGCATATGGATATCCAGTTCTCCTAGCATCATTTGTTGAAGAGACTGTTCTTTCCCCATTTTTTTTTAATTTTATTTATTTATTTATTTTTAAGATTTTATTTATTTATTCATTTATCCCCCCCTTGCTGCTTGTGCTCGCTGGGTCAGCTAACCACGCCGTGTGGGCGGGCTTGCCTTCACCAGGAGGCCCCGGGAACCGAACCCGGGGCCTCCCATATGGTAAACAGGAGCCCTACTGGTTGAGCCACAGCCGCTTCCCTGTTCTTTCCCCATTGAGTGGAATTGGCAGCCTTGTCAAAAATCCATTGGCCATAGATGTGACGGTCTAATTCTGAACTTTCAGAATTTGATTCCATTGGCCAATATATCTATCCTTGTGGCTGTACTATGCTGTTTTGACCACTGTGGCTTAGTAGTATGCTTTCAAGTCAGGAAGTGTGAGTCCTCCAACTTTTTCCTTCTTTTTCAATATGTTTTTGGCTATTGGGTCACCTTACCTTTCCAAACACATTTGATAATTGGCTTTTTCATTTCTGCAAAGTAGGCTGTTGGAAATTTGATTGGGATTGCATTGAATCTGTAAATGATTTGGGGTAGAATTGACATCTTAATGATATTTAATGTCTCAATCCATGTATATGGAATATCCTTTCATTTATTTAGGTCTTTGATTTTTCTTAGCTTTCTGGGTACTGGTCCTTTACATTCTTGGTTAAATTTATTTTTAGTTGCTATTGTAAATGGAATCTTTTTTCTTGGTTTCCTCCTCACATTGCTCATTACTATTGTGTATAAAAACACTACTAATTTGTGCATGTTGCTCTTGTCCCCCCCCCCCCCACTTCGCTTAATTCATTTATTAGCTCTAGTAGCTTTGTTGTAGAGTTTGAGACTTTCTATATATAGGATCATGTCATCTACAAACAGTGAAAGTTTTACTTCTTCCTTTCCAATCTGGATGCCTTTTATTTCTTTTTCTTGCCTAACTGCTCTTGGAACAACTTCCAGGATAATGTTGAATAACACTGGTAACAGTCTTATTCATCCTTGTCTTGTTCCAGATCTTAGAGGGAAAGCTTTCAGTCTTTTACCATTGAGTAAGTATGATGTTAGCTGTGGGTTTTTCATATATGCCCTTTATCATATTGAGAAAGTTTCCTTCTATTCCTATTTTATGAAGTGCATTTATGAAGAAAGGATGCTGTATTTTGTCAAATGCCTTTTCTTCATCAATGGAGATGATCATGTGGCTTTTTACTTCATTTTGTTAATATGGTTTATTACAATAATTGATTTTATTATGTTGAACCACCCTTGCATATCTGGGATAAAAACCTAGTTACCATGGTGTATAATTCTTTTAATGTGCTTTTGGATTTGATTCTCAAGTACTTTGTTGAGGATTTATGCATCTATATTCGTAAGAGAAATTGGTCTGTAATTTTCTTTTCTTATAGTATGTTTTCCTGGCTTTGGTATTAGAGTGATGTTGGCCTCATAAAATGAGTTAGGTAGTGTTCCCTCCTCTTCAAGTTTTTGGAAGGGTTTGATCAGGGTTGATATTAATTCTTCTTGGAGTAATTGGTAGGTTTCACCTGTGAAGCCATCTGGTTCTGGGCTTTTTTTTTTTTTTTAAATGTCTGATTCAATCTCTTTACTTGTAATTTGGTGTGTTGAGGTCTTCCAATTTTTCTAGAGTCAGTGTAGGTTATTCATGTGTTTCTAGGAACTTGTCCATTTCATCTAGTTGTCTAATTTGTTGGTATACAATTGTTCCTAGTATCCTCTTATGATCCTTTTTATTTCTGTGGTGTCAGTAATAATGCCCCCTCTCATTTCTGATTTTATTTATTTGCATCTCTCTCTTTTTTACTTTGCCAGTTTAGCTAAGGGTTTGTCAAGTTTATTGATCTTTTGAAAGAACCAAATTTTGTTAATGCTCTCTGTTTTTATTCTCAATTTCATTAATTTCTGCTCTAATCTTTATTTCCTTCTTTCTGCTTCCTTTGGGTTTAGTTGGCTGTTCTTTTTCTAATTCCTCCAGTTGTGCAGTTAGGTCTCCTCCTGTGCCCCCCTGAGATGGCTCCCTCATCTGTTTGCTCATTGGTTTTGCTCATTGTTGTTTTGCTCATTGTCTGCTCATTGTTTTTGCTTGTTGTCTGCTCGTTGTCTGCTTGTTGTCTTTTGCTTGTTGTCTGCTTGTTGTCTGTTTGTTTTTTCTTTAGGAGGCACAGGGAATTGAACCTGGGACCTCCCAAGTGGGAGGTGGGCACTCAACTACTTGAGCTGCATCTACCCCTACTCATTTTTGTTTTTGCTTGTTGTCTTCTTGTTGTCCGCTCATTGTCTTGCTTATTGTTTATGCTCGTTGTCTGCTTGTTTTTTGTTTTTTTTTTTAGTCTGCTCGTTGTTGGTTTGTTTTGCTCCTTGTCTGCTTTTTGTTTTTGCTTGATGTCTGCTCATTGTCTGCTCCTTGTTTGTCTTCTTTAGGAGGCTCCAGAAACTGAACTTGGGACCTCCCATGTGGGAGGCAGGTGCTCAACTGCTTGAGCTACACCCACTTCCAATGTCTTTTTTAATGTAAGCATTTAGGACTCTTAATTTCCCTCTCAGCACTGCCTTCACTACATCCCATATGTTTGTTTGTTGTTCTTGTTTTCATTCATCTCAAGACATTTACTGATTTTCTTTGCAATTTCTTCTTTGACCCACTGATTGTTTAAGAGTGTGTTATTTAAACTTCCATGTATTTGTGGGTTTTGATTTGTTTGTTACTGATTTCCAACTTCCTTCCATTATGGTCAGAGAAGATGCTTGGTATAATTTCAATCTTTTAAAATTTATTGAGACTTGTTTTGTGACCCAGCATGTGGTCTATCCTGGAGAAATATTCCTGTGCACTTGAGAATAATGTATATCCTGCTGTTTTGGGGTGCAACATTCTATATATGTGTGTTATGTCTAGTTCGTTTACCATATTACTTAAGTTCTCTTTTTCCTTATTGATCTTCTCTCTAGATGTTCTGTCCCTCGATGAGAGCAGTGTATTGAACTCTTCAACTATTATTGTAGATGCATCTATTTTTGCATTTAGTTTTGCCAATGTTGGCGTCATGTATTTGAGGGCACACGCACCATGGTTAAGTGCATAGATATTTATGATTGTTTTTTTTTCCTATTGGATTGCCCCTTTTATTCATATGTAGTATGCTTCTTTGTCTCTTACAACAGCTTTTGACTAAAAGTCTGTTTTGTCTGATATTAATATAGCTACCCCAGGTCTTTTATAGAATTCTACTGAATTGGCACTTTCTTTTGAATGTTTTTGTTTTAGAAGGTACTGGGGAATGAACCCAGAACGTCATACATGGGAAGCAGGCGCTCAGCCACTGAGCTACATCTGCTTCCCAATGAGAGTTTGTTTTTTCATTTGTTTGTTTGTTTTTAGGAGGTACTAGGGATCAAACCCGGGACCTCGTACATGGGAAGCAGGTGCTCAACCAATTGAGCTACATTCGCTCCCCTGAATTGACACTTTCATCATTATGAAATACCTCTCTTTATCTCTACTGACACTTATTGCCTTAAAATTTGTGTGAAATTAATATAACCAATCTTGTTCTCTTTTGGTTAATATTTTCATTGTATATTTTTTCCTATCCTTTTATTTTTAACCTGTTTCTTTGTATGTAAAATGTATGTTTTGAAGCAACATGTAGTTTGGCCTTGTTTTTTCAGTACAGTTTGACTGTTTTATCTTTTCACCAGAGTCATAGTCCATTTACATCTAATATAATTAGTGATATAATAGGCAGTAAGTCTTGCCATTTTTGGCCATTTGTCCCATATATTAATTGCTTCATAATTTTTCTGTTCTTTCCATCCTTTGGATTAATCAAGTTCTTTTTATTTAATTTTGTTCTCCTTTATTAGCTTTTTAGTTATATATGATTTTATTATTTTCTTGTCCCAGAGATGCACTAATATGATAGCTACTAGCCACATGTTGCTATTTAAATTTAAATTATTTAAAACTAAGGTTAAAATTCAATTACTGAGTTATCTAGCCAATTTTAAGTGTTCAAAATCCAAAAGTGAGTAGTGGTTCATCATATTGAAGAGTACAAAATAGAACATTTTCATCATCATAGCAAGTTCTGTTGAACAAGGCCGCTCAGGGATTATATTAGGCACCCTTGACTCATTAATCAATCAATTTAATTAATTAATCAAATTAATAATTTTGAACTTCCAGATCAATGCACAAACCTAAAACAGTTTAGCTCTATATACCCCCTCACCATTTGTATATGGTTGTCATATATTTCACTTCTGCATTATTTTTAAATTATTTTAATTATTAACATATTTACCCTTTCTGGTGATTTTCTTTCTTCTGTAGTTCTTTTTTTTTTTTTTTTTTAGGTACTGAGGTCTGGGGATCTCATATGTGGGAAACCGGCACTCAACCATTGAGCCACATCGGCTTCCCTGAGTTGGTTATTTTGTTTGTTTTGCTTGTTATTTGTTTCTGTTTTTTCAGGAGGCACTGGAAAGAACCCAGGACCTCCCATGTGGGAGGTGGGTACTCAATGGCTTGAGCCACATTCACTCCCTCTGTGCTTCTTTCAGTATTTCTTATAGTGCAAGTCTGCTGGCACCAAATTCTCTCACCTTTTGTTTGTGTGAAAATATTTTTATTCTGGCTTTCTTTTTTTTTTTTTTTTTTATTTTATTTTATTTATTCATTTATCCCCCCCTTGCTGCTTGTGCTCGCTGGGTCAGCTAACCACGCCGTGCGGGCGGGCTTGCCTTCACCAGGAGGCCCCGGGAACCGAACCCGGGGCCTCCCATATGGTAAACGGGAGCCCCACTGATTGAGCCACAGCCGCTTCCCTCTGGCTTTCTTTTTGAAATATATATTCCTAGGTATGGAAATCTCAATTGGTAGTGTTTTCTTTTTTCCTTTCATATCCTTTTTTTTTTTCCCCTGTTGAAAAGCCATCACTGAAAATAGTGTCCTTTGCTCTGGATAATTTTAAGATTTTCTTGTTTTCTTTGGTTTTTAGGTGTTTTATAATGATGTACCTAAGAATTTGAAAATATATTATTTTATTTCTTTTACTTTTCCTCTTTGGTGTTTGTAGAGCATCTTAAACCTGAAGTTTTGATGATTTTTATCAGATTTGCAAAATTCTCAGCCAGTATTTCTTTGAATAGGGCTTCTATTGAATTCTGTTTCTTCTCCTAGGATACTTAGTGTATATATGCCGTTTTCTCCATATATTTCAGCTATTTTCTGTATTTTTCAACTTGTTTACTTTCTGGATAAACCTGGATTTTATGCCAACCTGCTCTCTTGTTCACCAATCCACTTCCTCTCAGCTCTTAAATCCATCTAACTAATTTCTTAAAATTGTTTTGGCTTTTTTATGTTTTTCATGTATCTACTTAAGTTCTCCATCCTGTCCTCTATTTTGTTGATTATTATAGAAAGTGCTATTTTTTTTAAAGCTCCTGTTTGATAACTCTTGGGTTTCTTTCATTTTTCTCTGTTTTTATTCAGTTGCTTTGGTTTTTATTGTGCCTTCTACTTTTTTACTAGAGCTGGATATTATGGATAAAAATTACAGTGTCTGAATGAAGTTGTTTTTCCACAAAGTTTTCTTTCGGCAAGCAGCACAAACACTAGCAGGTCACCTTGATTCTGTCAAGGATTGGCTTTAGGCTTTATTAAGGCTGATGTCTTTGAGTTTTGATCTTTCTTTGATGGTATAGTCCTTATTCCTAGGATTTGGCCCTTACTCCTAAAATAAGAGTCTGGGGTGTTTGCCAAGGTCTCTCTACCCTGTTGGCTCTTGAACTCCAAATTTTACCTCACAGGCACAATGCAGTTGCTAAAGTCTCTGATCATTTTCTTTTTAACCTCCCAGCTGCTGAAATCTTTGACCAGTTATTTAACTTCCCAGCTACGGCTTTTGCTGATTTTCTGAAGTTATATTTTGTACATGAGAAATGTAGGAATCAGCCAACAACTTAATGGAAATTTTATGCATATTTTAGAGCGCACTTTTCTAGAGTTTCTTACTTTTTGGATTTTCACCTTCAAGTTCAAGCCACTTTGGCAGCCCCAAACTTTGGACTCCTTTTTAGCCTAGCTGGGTTGGTCAGTTTCTGCTTGGGCTCTATTTCCCTCCATGGTGAATTAGAAATGCTTTCAGGGAAAAAACTGGAATGAGTGAGGAACTTAATTCATTTAGGGAAAAAGCCAGTGTGAAAGTGGAGTTTACTTTGACTCCATTCTCTCAGTGATTATAGCCCCATGATTGGTTGTTTTCCAGTGCCTACAATCAGTCTCGTTTTGGTATGTTATAGTTGTGTTTGGCAGGAAGGTTATTCTGATACTAGCTACTTTATCATGGCAGAAACAAAAAGGTCCAGCCTTGCTGAATATTTTTTATCATTGGCTTTGTGTAAGCTCCTTGAGGCCAGGAACTGTGTATAATTAATTGCTGTAGATTAATCTCTGTAGTAAAATGTTTGACACATCGTATGCCTCAGTAAATATTTGTAGAATAAATAGTTGTATATTTAAACAATTGAATGAATGAATGAATGATTGGGGGACATGTTTATAAAATTTGCATTTAATTTCAAGAAATTACTGGCAGATTTTCTTCAAGAAAAGGCCTGGCGTGATATACTTTATGAGAAAAAAAGTCTTTTTTGCTGGCCATAAAGTTTAAAAATGATCCAGTAGTGTGATTCACTTGCCAAATACCTAAGATAAACTCACACTGAATTATTAGTAGTCCAGGAAGATAATTAAATGTGATAATTCATTTACAGGACTCAGTGGAGGGTCTTGGCATAAAGAAAATGCTTCATAAATGCCAGCTATTATTATACTAGTTTCACTGATTTCTCCACAGATTATTCCACAACTGGGTATCATTTTTAAAGAAGATTATTTGAAACAAATATTTTAAAGAACAGATAATTTGTATGTTGAAGGATCTGGAAATTATGTATATAAGTAGTATTTAAAGCAAATAAGGGTATTTATCCTGAAAAATAGAACACTTTTAAAAGTACATAAAAATTGCTTTCCTGGGAGCGGATGTAGCTCAAGTGGTTGAGTACCTGCTTCCCATGTATGAGATGAGGTTCTGGGTTTGATCCCTGGTACCTCCTTAAAAAAAAACAAAAGAAAACCAAAAAAAAAAAAAAAAAAAACAAACACAAAAAACCCTGCTTTCTTATATCTGAAAATATTATATGGAATGTAAATGATATTTACTCTGAGGTACTCTAAATGATTAAACAAAATGCTGTAAGTTTTCTCGACTATGTGAAAGAACTTTCTTGCAATTATCTATATGTAAATGTACACACTATATGTTCATATACATATATACAAATGTATTAATCTAAATGTATATGATATGTATAGAGATGGGGACAGTAGCACTGGGAAGTGTTTAAAGTGGACAGAAGGGATATTGTAGAAGATATTCTCGTATTGGAAGATGAGTTTTGTACAACTTTCTGCCATTGTTGTCACTGACTTTAAGATTCTGCCGTAGGGGGTGACTGTTATGTTCCACAGAGGATCATATTTCTTGGAGTAGATGAAAATGAAGCTTTAACTGAAGAGAAAGAAAGCACCATTTCAAAATGTGCAAACACTAAAGGTATTGAATCATTCTATAATTTTGATCCATTTGTAATTTGGATAGATAAATGAATCATAAAGCTTGGAGGTTGTAGCAACCAATAAAAGAGTCAAGATAATAAATCACAATATGCACTGACTATAGTGGGCAGGAGCCCTCAGGTTCTAGTTCTGGCTCTGCCCTTAATTGTTTGACCCTGGACTATATCTTTCTTAGCCTTAGTTTCTTTATCAGAAAATTAGGCTGTTGGACTACATAATTTCTAGGAGTCTTTCTACCTGTAAAGTTATCGGTTCTTTTAAATGGTAATACCAACCCTTTTTAAAATTTCTTTTCCAAATTAAAATACTCAGTATGATTGAATTTTCTTAGAAAGCTTTGTTTGTGAACATTGCTAAAAGTATTGATCTTTGGTTCACGACGTCCCTATTTTATAATTAAGGCTAACTATAATTTGTGGAATAATCAAGAGGAATGATAAAATATGTTCTCTGTGGTTTTATGCTGCCTGCACCATGTTTAGAACCCCCAACTGGATGGTACCTCTCTATTGGGCACCTCTGCCAGCCACAGACTAAACGTGCAAGTGTCCTGTCATTGGAGAGCTTCGCATACTCTCCTTCCAAATATTAACTAATTTTATCTACATCTTTTCCAACTATTAACTATTCTCAAACATAGGAAACGTCACTTATATTCAAATTAAAGAATTCTTATGGAAAATTATATATAAATCTCTCTCACTGAGATGGAAAACTTTTGCTCAAACCATCAGAGACTCTAAAGTTACACTGTTTAATACAGTAGCTACCAGCTGCATGTTTAAACTTAAGTTAATTAAACTTAAATAAAATTAAAAATTCAGTTCTGCAGTTGTACTAGCCACATTCCAACTACTCAATAGCCACATGTGGCTGGTGGCTGTCACATCGGACAGAACAGCCTTAGAACATTCCCATCATTGTAGAAAGCTTTACTAGACAGCCCTGCTCCCAAGCACAGAACAAATGAAAGTTGCCACATCTAAAATATTTTTGGAATCCCAATTTAAATTGGCATATTTGATGTGAAATTGACAGCTGTTTAATTCTTTATGGAAATATTAAAATACTGCTGTAATTATATCACTTACTCAGTGAAGACGATGTAGTTCTGGACTTTTAGTGTTTTGTTAGTGACAATATTTGGGGCTCAATGCAGCAACTAAGGGATTTTAAAGATTCATTCTAAAGATCAATACATAATGTTTGAAAAGTGAAGTACCAACTGGAACACTTCTTTTACTAATACTGACATTTCATTTTCTTAATTTCCTTCAAAAGATAACAAGGACAGCCCTCATCCAAAGCGTTCCCTAACTACCCGACTAGTACCTACAGCGCATGTATTAAATGCTACTGAGAATATCAGTATGAAGTGCAGAGAGGACCCCTCTTCAAGTGAGACATTAGCTCTATCAATTTTTGGCCTTAGATATATTTTTCTTATCATGAATTTGTTTTGCTTATTTGAAATAGATTTTTAAAAATTAAAGAAAATGATGGTTTGAAAATTATTCAGGATTAAGAATTAAAGACAATATTCCTCTACTAACTCTGACAATGAATTGTGATGTAGGTCCTAGTAAATTGTATGCTTTCCCACTTGTTTAATTTAAATATTAAAATTAATAATCTGCTCCCTCTGGGAAGATTCATTGGTATAACACTTTAAATTTCACCATAGTGAAATACATTTGACAGCTTCTTACTGTTTTTTGGAATATCCATCTTGATTTGACTTCTCATTGCCATTCAGTATGCTGAACTTCTTCCCTTCTACAATTAAGACTCATGAATCTTCCTTCCTTTTTGTTTCCTCCCCTCCTTCCCTCTTTCCCTTATTTCATTTATTAAATCCCTATAATATTCTTGGATCCCTGCTAAGTACTGAAAGGGGAACCACATTGGCTTACCCCCAAGAAGGTCAATTTATGGTGCTAGTTAAAAATATGGTTTCTAAGCCTAGGACTGGGAGCTAGGGACGGGGGTAGGATGTGGTGGTTGAAAAGGAGAAAGTGAATCAGCTTCGTTGAGGGCTTAAAACATAAATGGGGAATGAACTATGGACTAAAGTAGACTTACTGGTAATCTACTATAGACTTATAGTGATTTTAGCAATGGAACAAATATCATTGATGTGGAACCAGTGGTTCTGAGGGTAGGGAGAGGGAAAAACAGGTGTAATATGGAGGCATTTTGGGGACTTGGGAATCGTCCTGAATGACATTACAATGACAGATACAGGCCGTTTAATATTTTGCGATAACCTACAGAATTGAGTAGGAGAGAGTGTAAACTACAATGTATACTATAATCCATGCTTAGTAGCAATCCTCCAAAATGTGTTCATCAATTGCAATGAATGTACCACACTGAGGAAAGATGTTGCTAATGTGGGAAAATGTGGGAGGTGTGGGGAGCGGGGCATATGGGAATCCCCGATATATTCTCTGTAACATTTATGTAAACTAAGTATCATTTAAAAACAAAACAAACAAAAATATAAGCTGAGATGAAGAGCCAAGGCAAAGACAGACTTAATTGGTCCACTCTATAGAGAACAGTTGCAATCTACATAGTACTCTTGCTGTTCATTTTCTCTGTGCAGTGGTCACTTTGTAAATGTTTAGGAGCAGAGAGAAATAATAGGATGCCCCTCCTGACTAAAGGGCTTAAAGACTCTCTGTACAATTGTATTTTAGAAATTCCTAGATAATTGAGGATGCATATAAAATTTTTGGTGTATTAATAAAATATACAAATAAAAATGAATAATTTAGTGATATTAACAATTATAAATTCTGTTCAGTTGTGTTTGACCAAGTTATCAGTACCCCTAACACCTTAAGATCTTGAAAGAATAAGGTAAATTTCATTCAAAGTATATTAAATCAATCCAGCTTCTTAAGATGTAATTTTGGCTAAAAAAGTACAGAGATTTATGTTCAAAATAATTCTAAAGCTACTTAATAACAACATTATGAGATTTATAATTATATTTGGAATGTAATTTTATGTTCTTTTAAAAGAATCTACACATTCCTTTGGAAAGGCATTTTTCACTGAGTAATGCTATTTATTGAACATTTTCTCATCAATCTATTTCCAAGATAGACTTCTTTGGCACTTAAGAATAAATCACCCTTTGTTCTAGAAAATAAAACATTAGGTGGTACATTTATTTTTTTCCTTTATTTGACATGTGAATGCACAGATATATAATTATCACCTACAGTAATTTTCAGATGAAAGCATCTCTTAAAAACTGTACAAAATTTTATCTTCTTTAAGTGAATGATGTCCAGCCAGTGAGGAAACCTCATTTTAAAGGTGTAAAAAAGAGAAAATGGATTTATGATGAACCAAAGAACTTTCCTGGCCCAGGAATGCGTAGAGGTAAATTGTCCATATGTTTGATATTTCTAAATTGTGATTTGACAAGAGAATAAGTAGCGAATAATATTTTCTACCTGAAAAATAAATCACTGCCATGCAAACATTAATGTTATTTTAGATGTCAACCCAACTTCTATAAACTTATTATTTTTTTTAAAGCTTGCATTGTCTTCCATCATGCTGTCAAATGCTTAAAGTGTAATATGTTGTCCACAGATGTGAAACCAGTTTGTTTTATCCCTTACTCTCCCCAACCCCCACCTTTCTTTTTCAGCAGTACAGGTCCCAAATCCCAAAAATAAAATGAGTTACCATCGCAATAATAAAAATAGAAATGCTGAGAATGCAGCCTATATCCATGTTCAGAGAGATGCTGTCAGGACTGTCTCATTGAATGCACCTCCCCGTGGCAGGGCTCCAAATGGGTCCTACAATAAAGCAGAAGTTAACAAGGAACCCAAACTCAACCTCTGTCCAGGTGAGGCTCTTTACTGATGCGGTTTACTCTTCTCTATGGTTTGCATTCCCATGGAATTTTCTGATGCTTGGCTGGTCTTCACGGCTGCCCCCACCCCTCTTTTTGTTTCAGGCCATCACTACCATAATATCTTTTAGAAAACCAGTGAGAGAATTTCTTCCGCCTGCAGGAGTGTACATGATTTAAAGAATGTGAGGAAAACTTGTGTTGGGTGCAGATGACTTGACATTGTGCCTCCCTAGTGTTTTTTACTCAGAGCATTCTACTTTGTTCCCCCTAGATACCTTTATTTCACTCTTGGGGATTGTTTTTTAAATGGTTGACATTTTCTTGTTCCACTAACTGCATTGTTCAATTATCACTTTCAGGCTAGTGCTTGGTTTTCCTTTAGGCCTTCATGATTACTTTCTGAAAGGGTTAGTTTGGGGGTTAACAGCAATCTTTTTGACAAGCTCTCATCTCTCCCACCATGCACAACTTGCTTGTAAATCATTTCATCATGTCATAGGCAAAGTCATAGTATATGTCAGGAAGTGCAAGGCCACGGGGCAGGAGGAAACCAAATCTCTTTTTCTTCCTTTTTCAGACGAATTTTGCTCTTTTGAAATTGGGCTTCAGTTTTCTGAACTTAACAAAATGCCACTCAATTCTCTGTAATTTCATGTTTGTATGTTCCTATGTTCACAACCTAGTTTGTGAAGTTCTGAATGAAGCGTACTTTTGAAACATAAATAAAACTCTATCTTTCTTAGGTCCTTTTTTATACAGTTTAAATAAAAGTTAGCGTTCTATAAATTATTTTCATTCTCTTTGTTTAGAATAGAATGACATTTAGAGATTATATGTATATATACACATACATGCATAAACACATAGGCATGCATATATACATATATAATTTTCTATTATGATATATATGTATATGTTCATATTTTCATGAATAATTTTCCTATAAACAACATTGTGTCTGTTGCATCATATGCAGTAATTCTCAGTAAGTGATCACTGAAGCAATATGATTTTACTTGACCAGAATTTGCTATTTTCTATATATGGTCCCTTTCTTTTTCAATTCACTCAAGTACTGTGGCAATAATTTTTATAAAAGTTTGGCATATGGTATTTATTTAGATGTAGTGTTCTCTTAATAAAAATAGGATTGTTTTACTCAGTCCCTCAAAAAGGCTTTCATTTGTATGTGTTCCTAACTTTCTGTGCATTTCCCATATTTATTTTAAAAAATATATTTTATTATATAGATTTTAAAATGTATGCAATTTTAAAAATTGGAACAGTACTGAAGAGGGTACACTATGAAAAGTAATTCTCCTCCCTCTATCAAACCCTCACCCCCCAATCCCACTCCACTGAGGCAGTTACTCTTACCAGTTTTGTATTCATTCTAAACACGCATTCTGTGACTATCAAAACGGGAGCCTGTACCTTGACTTTCACTTAACAATATAACTTGGTGATAGTTTCATATCAGCAGATGTGTAACTTTTAGTTTTGCATTGATGGACGTACCATAGTTTACAAACCATGTTGTTACTAGTGCTGTTTTTTTTGTAACTGTAAACTATACTGCACTGAACATCTTTGTATCTTCTGTCATATGTTAATTTTGTCTTTAGGATGAATTCCTAGAAGTGAGCAGCTCTGTTGGCTGCTTCTTGAAGATTGCTTTGAGGGTGGGGCAGTTTGCATGCAGGTAGAAAAGGAGACTATAGTCGTCTAGATATTTAGAAGATATAAAATCCACAGGATTTGGATTGGCGAGAAGGGAGAGATATTAAGGAAGAGTCCCAGATTCTGGACACACACCTGAAGGGTGGTGGCGCCATTCACTGTGATGAGGAAAACTGAAAAAAGAGCCCTCTTTTCAGAGGCAAGATGATGGTTTTCCTTGGACATGTTGAAATGGAGGTACTATGAAGACATATAGGAGAGGTAAAATAGGCAATTGGATGGATAGGTTAGGAGCTCAGCTCAGAAATCTGGATGGAATTATACAAATGCACAGACGGATTGTATAGACAACATTATCTAGAAGGAGTGAATAGTGAGAACAGCACCAGGCCAGGGTTAGCCTTGCAAATGCCAACATTTAAAGACCAGATAGAGGAGGGTGGACCTTCATAGACAACATAGGGGGAGCAGTCAGAAAGGTAGGAAGGAAATAAACCCCGAGAATTTTACATAAATTTCAAGTAAAGAGGATCCCAAGAAAGAGGAAATGATTTAGCACTAATGAATACTTCTATGAGTTTAAGCTGAGAACTATAAGAATTATTGGATTTATTGACAGGGAGGCAATTAGCAAACTTATCAGCAGCAATTTAATAGAGTCATGAGGATAGATCCAGTTTTTGTTGAACTGAATGCAAAGTAAGCAATCTGAGAATTGTTTATGCTGATTTTTCCCTGTAGAAATACTGTTTAGTAAAATTTATCAGATTTTTTTTTCATGGCTTCTTAGTTGTATGTCTCCCTTTGAAAGGTGTTATCCACTCTAATATTATTAAAAAACACAAAGCCCAAGATGGTTTCTTCTAGTGCTTCCGGTGCTTTATGCATCCTTCCCATTTTATCACACAGTGTATGAAAAAGACATGTAATTGTGGGTTGTGATTTAATAACAATTTTTGCTACTTCAATAAGAACATTCTTAAGTAAATAAGGATATTCTTAGGTTAAACTGGTTGGTTTTTTAATTTTATTGATTATTATTTTACTGTGAGTAGATGGCTGTGAAGAACACAATGGCTACTAGAACAGTTTGGTGCTAATGTCTTGATTTGTGCTAAGGGGCCAGGAATTTTACTCACTGTTGCTTTTGAATCATTGGTACAAATATCATCATAGTGAAAACAGCAAATAAACTCAGTGTTATTATGACCATACTTTGAGAACCACAACTGAAGAATAATACATGAGAACACAAATATAATTTGTTAGACAAGAGTTCAAATATAGAAATGCCAGGAGAAAGTAGGTATTTAAGGACCAAGTTAGGCTATAAGTGCTTTTGGTTTCCTGGGACAATGAGTTCACTGTGACTGAACAATCACTGTGATCATGGGAGTCACCTCAAGGAAAGAATAGGGAATTAGGCAATACCTCATAGGTTTTGTGTGTGTGTATGTGTGTGTGTGTGTATTAAGCACCACAAACATCAAAATTGTATACAAAATCATGGGTAAAGCAAGGCAATGAAAAATTTTGATCACGCCCAGATATCATACTCTCCTCTAGCTTAGCCTCATGGGACAAAGCCTTATTTAAGGAATTGGACAGCCAATTAAGAGATCTGTACCTATGTTCACAGATGACTTAAGTTATCTTAATAAACTCACTTGTATCTCTGATGCCTTAGCTTTGAAATGGTAAAATGAATTATTTAGAAAATAGCTTCACCCATGGGGAGGTTTATAACTTTGAAATACCCTCAGAATATGATTTTAAAGCTATAAAATATTTATTTCATCTCCTTTTTTTCTTAGATAAATATATGTCAACATCCTATAATGGTTCAGCCTGGCGAAAAAGAATTCCTTTTTCAAAAACATATTCAAAAACTGAAAAAATATATACAGGTAAATATTTACTAGTCATTTTATCATGTTACGAAATTCTGAAAATGATAAGTTTTTTTAAGTTCAAGGAACGTATTTTGAAGACATTTAAATGAATAACATTTTCAAGATATATATGTGCAGTTAATTACTTGGAATTTAGTAGAATCCTTGTCTAGTAGCAATTTAATATGACTTTTGTTTTATGGTGTTCCCCTTTGCCTATTTTTATGAGTTACCAGAAATCTTTTGTAACGGTTCTCTCCACAACAAGCATAGCGCTGAAAGCAATTATGTAATATGTTAAGATGCATTCTTTGCTGAACTACAAATAAATGTATACAATGGTATTTTGACACAAAATATTAAAGCCTTAATAGACCCACCTTAGATGGCACCTGCAGACAGGCTGGCACCTGCAGACAGGGTACCCTAAATGAAGTTTCCAGTACAGAGTTTCTGAGTGACTGTGGTCTTCCTTTCTTGTGCCCTGTGTACTGGAAGGATGTAGGGATCCTGAAAACCTCCCCAGGGACCAGGGTTTGTAGTAGACCCTACTTCAGATTGCTCTTTTGCTTGAAAGCTTGGTGTCTTCTTCCAGCCTGTCCTGGGCTGGCTCATTATGTTTGGAAAAACCACACAGGATAGTTTTACATACAGACAACTGAACCTTTCAGAAAAAGTTCCAGATAGGGAGGTCCTACCTAAATCTTGAACTTTCAAGACATGAAATCTATAAACTCTCCTACAGGACCTTTCAGGATGAACCAGAACAGTTCCAGACCAGAAAGCACTCCCTTCCCCCTGTGTATACCTGTACATTTATATAGGGAGTCAACTGGTTTTTTCCTCCATCTTCCCAAATCATATCCTACTACCATAGAACTATTACAATACTATTTAATTGACTGTTTTTCTCTTAACTTTGTGTGTATTTGCACAAGTGATTGTACTTAATTTGGGGGGAGGAGTAGGTAAAGAGTAGACGAAAATCTTGGAGTTTTCGACATCAAGCAGAATGGGTGTTTAGATTCAAGAAATTAACTAGAGTTATAACAAAATAATGTTAGTTTCTTATTTGTCCAGGCTTTTGATTGGGGAATCATGACCCTAACTCTTATATTTTCCAATTGTTGTTATCAAAATCTGAATAGGAGGAGAATGAATAGCTTGTGTATCTTCTCCTGCACATTGCTGCTTGGGCACAGCAGTGATTTCAGTATTTCCCATTGTGTAGATAGACTGCTGGAGGGAAAGAGGCAGAAAACACGAGCTGCCACTAAGTCTATTCTTCTAAGGCTTTGGTTGCCAAGGCTATTGAAGTGTAAATGGGTGAGTGGAGCCTTTTGGGGAATATTGTTGGATGCTATGAGGATGATGCAGTAGGAGAGGAAAATGCGAGCACCTGCGGGATTTGGGAATGGAGGGCAGAGATGCCATTCTCATTGGGCTTCTCTTGAGGCCACATGTCTTTTCTGATAGAGGGATATAGCTGGTGGGAATGGAGGTGCCTGTCTCCACAGGATGTAATGTTCTTTCAGCATGTTCCGTTGTGGAGCCTTATATATAGGCTTCTTTTCACTCCTTTCTACTCCTCTACCCAAATTCAAAGCAGGAAAACTATCTGAAAGAAGTGGAGTTAGTTTTAGTGGCATTATGAATTAAAAAAATAAGCTTAGTTTTTATTTTACCTTTAGATTTATGGTAAGTAATTGCCAAAAGGAATATGAAATGTTGGTGCCCTGAAGAATGCTGAAAAAGAAAATAATTGAAATAAATATCTTGTCTTTTATTATTAGAGCCAAGAAGAAATGGGAGCAAATAAACCTGGAGGTTGAGAGAAGAGAAAAATGAGAAAAGAGAAAAGTGCCAGATATCATCTGATTTACAATCAAAAATGAAAATTCAAAGAATGAGATATTCAAGTACTCCATACTATATAGTGGATAGCCAAAGATGATAAAATGCAAATTCTGAAAATAAGATGTGGGAAATACATTGTGCTCTTTCCAAACTGATAAAAATGCAAATAACATACAGCTGCCTGTGTATTTATATAGGTCTGGGATTCATTCTGTGCACTGTCACAAACGTTTAATAAAATTTAAAAGTTTGACAATGTCATTTTTAATTGTAAATCAAGTTATATTGCACAGATTAAGGAGTAAAGTTGTGCCTTTGATCTCTATTATTGAATATTCTTTATGGAAAATGTTTCACCTTATCTTTTGCTTTATCTAGGTTTTAAATTGGACTCTCAGTGGTGATAAGAGATAAAATGTAAACAAAAATTCATATGTCTCAGGGTTACAGTTTAGTGACGAGTCTGTTAAAAATGTCAATAAAAATTAAAACGTCAATGTCTTCTAGAAAGAGATGAAGATTGGTTTAACATGCAGGGTAGTTGCTAAACAATGTCTTTTAATTGGCAGCTACAAAATCTATTTGATGAGATGTGCTACAGTCAAAACTGGAAAACATTTTCCTACCATGGAAATAAAAAATTTTATGATTACATTTGAGAAAAGAACAGGTTTTTATAAAAAAGGGAATTAATACCTAGCATCTCAAAAGCTTTAGTGAAGTTATAAGGCTTAAATAACTCAAAAAATATAAATGCTTACAAACTTGAGAGACATCTTTTGAAATCTTATTTAATTTTGTCCTTGTTTAGAATTTTGTATTTTGAAAAAATTTTAGTAATAATTTTTTATTTCCGTTGAAGTAAAATTCATCAGCAGAGTGACTGAAACAAAAATTAAAAATTTATTCTTCTAACTTACAACACTAAGTAGGAAAGATATATAAATAATTAACCATTCAAATGATGTTTTTCAAGTTTGTAGTATTTATACTTTTGAGTTTTTTAAAGTTTCAAAGTTGACTAAGACTTTGGGACACCATGTGTTTATATTTGCGTTAATTTTGTGACTATTGGTAGCCCCTTCAATATCTATTGGGAACAAATCAGGGCTCTTGGAAGTATTTTATTTAACACATAAGATGTGATTCCAGCTTGTGAAGTACTAAACCCTACTTTGTGACTTCTAATGGAGCTCCTTCTTCCACTTTCAAGAACATGGAAATATAAAGTAAGTCATTTAGTTTTTACAAGTAGAAAATATAGAAATGAAAACTGTACCAGCAAAATTGTAGCTTCTATTAGATGGATTTCAGAGGAATGTAAAAATGAAAAATTTAGTTGAAAAGCTGTCTAGCTGGAAGATCATATAATTTCACTTAACAAACAGATCCATATTGTCCTAAGCTTCAGTTAGTGATGAAGAGGGAAGGGTTCTGAGAAAAAGGCAACCCAAGATTCTTTTCTTGAAGTTCAGATACTCTGTGTATCTTTGACTTGCCAAATGCTGAAGAATTAATGAGGAATGAGAAGAATCTGAAGGAAGGTTGGTTGTGATTATTCTGAATGTGTATATATATATTGTTCTGAATAAACAGAAATTTTTGTCATGATAATCTTTGTCTAAAAAGTCAAGCAGACAATGGCATTAACCAGCCCCATTTTTATATTTGTGATTTAGAGAAAAGAAAATTGGTTTAAATTGGGGCCAGTGATGACAACCTTAGAGCCAAGATAGTAAAACTATCAATGTTTCTTCCCTATCATCTTCCTTTTGGGTATAGATTTGTTGTCCACATCTCTGCCTTCTCATAGAATGAGGAAGAAACAGCTATCAAAACATGTACATAGTGAGCATTACATTTAATTCTGAGTTTTCAGTCAACCAAGGCGAGAAAGAAACTGTAGATGGTTATATCAGGAGATTATACTAGTGGTCCAAGGAAAAAATTATTTTATGAGAGTATTACATTCAAAATAGAATCCACTTTGTATAATTAATTTGCTTAATACACATAAATAAATGCACTCAATAAACAATAGATTACCTCTGAAGTCAGGCTCTCTGCTTGATGCTACAGATAGAAATATAACCAAGTGTTGCCCTTTAAATGCTTCTAATAGAACAAGTTGAAAACAACTTCATCATTTATATGATGTTTTCCATAGTAGATGTTTGAATAGGTGCTATGGGAATATAGAGAAGTCAAGCTTCACCGACACTTCGACACTTGAGCTGAGTATTGAGTGATCATAGATTTCACAGAAATGCTTTTTTGCTATTGGCATTCCTCTTTAGGAACACAAGTACCGATTTATAGTACTGCCTGAGGTAATGGCCTGCCTCTAACCTGGGGCAACTGTGGGATGAAGGATGAACTCATAAAATCTGAGGAGCAGTTCCCTTCTGCTTCAGGTTACAGAGAAACTCATAGTGCTCAGATGTTCTCCAGAGCAGTGTAGCTGAGGCCTCCTGTTTCAGAGTGAACATTCTTGCTCGGATACCTACCTGCATGCCATTATGCAATTATATCATGCGTGGTAATTTTTCATCTTCCCCCGTTAGGCTATGAGTGTTTTCAAGGAAAGAACAATATCTTTTCTTTATATCCCTTGCACCTGGTATATAATAGGTACTTCATATTTGTTGAATGATCTAATGCATGTCTTTGAGGTTCCTTTTCATTGCCTCAACCAGTATTGCCCTTTGACCCAGAAATTCAGGAGCATTACCACAGCTTTGAGTTTTGGAGGGTACCAAACTGGGTCAGGGGTCCACAGGGCTATGGGGACATGTCCACATGGAGCTATGCTTTCCCTTCTAGAGCCTTCTTTGGTATGAGGGATGTTGGAATTCACTGTCCAAATCACTTGAGCCCATTTCCAGGGCCTATAATGGGCCTTTTCCCCAGGATAGTCTTCCAATGGGTGAGCCTTGCTATAAAAGGGTGGTCAAGAGGAAACTAGAGTGTTGATGGAGATGAGGAGCTTGGGCTGTCCTGTCCATACATGTGCATGTGGTCCCTTAAGCCTTGGGATATAGTAGGGAATAAGAAGAAAAGTGAATGCCTGTGATTCTTCATGCTACCATTTTCTAGTACAGAATTATGAGTTGCCTCAGAATTCTAAATTCAAACCTGGCCTTCCATATCAGTATGGAATTATATTTGCTTGTCAGCTTGGTTCATAACTTTTACATATGTAGATATATAATATGTGGTTCTCCATTTCTTCTCTGGGCTCTGCAAATGTTAGGGGTGGTCCTAGCTCACCTAGTATACACAGACAAAGGACAACAGTTTCTATCCAATTATCTTTTCCTGTCAATCTCTGTAACACTTGGAATGTTAACAGTAATGGTTTCTGGTTTCTTTTATTTTGAAAACCGTGTCCAGAACATGAAAAACTATACTAGCTAGAACAGGTGTCTGGTCTTTTCACAAGGGGGTTGTCATCACAATGAAGGAGCAAGACAGAACAGGAGGCTCAGTGTGGATTTCATTTTTAGAATATTTCAGAAGAAGAAAATACAAAAATTATAATTTCTAGATCATTTCTGATTCCTTAATTCTAAAAAATTTATACTCCCTGGGTAATTCATGGGATTATTGTAACATGCAACTATTGGGGTTATTAAGGAAGTCCAGAAAAAACCAGAGCTCTGTGTACTACTCTGTGAAATGTAATGTGGGCCCTTGCTCCTTGCTACTAAGCAAAGATCAATTTGGGCAAGTCACTAAAATATGTTTAGTCTTTTCTAATTTTTAAGGATCTAGAGAAAAAGAAGCCTAAGATCTAGAACAGATTCATAGTTCATAACAATATCAATATAAGAATCTATTAATTGGTCACATTTCTCAAGTATTTCCATTCTACTTTCTTCCAGTATCACATTACCATTCATTGTAATAATAGGGCTATATACTATATGTTGACGTAGATACAGATAGGTGGATATAAAGATATCTGTCTCCATGCTTATATATAGAGAGATATAGATATAAATATAGATATAGATATATAGATTTAGAAAGAGAACTTAGTATAGTGCCTGGCACATACTAAGTGCACAATAAATTGTAGCTTCTATGAAAAAAAAAATAAGTGTAAGGAATTAAAATATGAGGAGGTTTTAGCCTTCCATTTCCAAAAGTATGGTGTCCTATACATTCAGAAAAAATCCTCCTGGAATAACACATTTAAATATGTGCTGTATTTAGGGAAAAAAAACATAGCAAAAACATCTTTTTCTGTGCATGTGTGCGAGCAGATGGGGAAGGCAGGGAATTCCACAGAGGTAAAAAATGATAAAGTTCTTTAGAAGAATAAGTACATATTGGCATTGGAGCTGGCACTCGCCCTGAAATATTTGCAAATGCCTGGTGCCCTAGACTTTAAGCTCTAATGGCCCACACATGAGACAATGAGAGCATTGTTTTGGGTGGAAGGTAGGACTGAAAACCCCACAAAATGCCAGCATCCCTTAAGGCTGATACCCTCAGAAAGGGAACTAGGGAAAAAGCACTCACCTTGCAGAGAGTATTAATATATATCCTCTTCTTACAGAATTTCTAAAGCTCTACCTGTTTTCTGGTAAATTTTAGAGTTGAATCCATATTAGGAGAATGTTACAATAAACTTCAACTCAAATAAAAAGATATACTAGTAAATTCTGATCAAAAGAAACTGTTGTTACTGTATTAATATCATCAGGACAAAGCATGACTAGAGATAGATGGTTACTACATATTGATAAAACTGTTCATCAAGAAATGGTACTCTAAGTATGCACCTAATAACATAATTTTAAATATGTATAAAGCCAAAATTAACATAACAAATAGAAATTAATAAATACATTATTATGGTGAAATACTTTTAAATACCACACTCAGGAATTGATTGATCAAGTATACAAAAATATATAAAAGATTTCAACCAAACAATTAGCAAATTTGATCTAAAACACATAAACTACCATTGTAGGCAGATTCTAAGATGCTCCCTAAGTTTCCTGCTTTCACCTCTGGTGTACATGCCCTATATAATCACCAGAAATTGGTATATGATAGGATACACTCCCATGATTAAGTTGTTATATGGCACAGTTGACAGTTTAAGAAAGGGAAAATATCCTGGGTGGATCTGACCTAATCAGGTGAGCGCTTGAAAGGGTCTGGACTTTCCTTAAAGAAAGGGATTAGAAGCATTAGTGGAACTCAATGTAAGGGAGATTCTCTGCTGCTGGCTTTGAAAATGGAGGGGGTCACATGACAAAGAATGTGGAGTGGATCTAAGGGCTGAGAATGGCACCCAGCTGACAGCCAGCAAGGGAATGGAGACCTCAGTCTCAGAAGTGGAAGGAACTGAATTTGGATAGCAACTTGAATGACCTTGGAAGCAGGTTCTTACCCTCAGCCTCCAGAAAGGAATGCAGCCCAGCTAACACTGTGGTTTCAGTCTTGTAGGCTCCTGATCAGAGAACTCTGTTACACCATGCTGGGAACTTCTGACCAGAACCAGAAATATGAGGTTAAAAAGTGGATCATTTTAAATAGCTAAATTTATGCTAATTTCTTATGCAGCAATAGAAAGCGAATGCAACTATTATAACTAGAGAATTCACATGTTTTTCAAACACACTGTCATTTATGAAAACTGACCACAATTTGGGCCATAAAGCGATTTTCAACATATTTCAAAGAATTGGTTATATATACACCCGATTTAGTGATGACAAAATTTGGTTAGTGTGGTGGATTGAATTTCGTACCCCATTTTGGACATGTTTTTGTTCTTGATCCACATTCTGAAGGGTGTGGACCCATTGTAAATAAGATCACGTTGAGATGTTACACCACTTAGGGGATGGCTAAACCGAACCAGGTTGGCCTTTAATCAAGTTTAATGGAGTCCTTTATAAGCAGTGTGAAAGTCAAATGGAGAGAGAAGCCACAGAAGCAAGAAACTGGAAGTTGATGGAACTCAGATGAGAAAGGAAAAGATGCCACCATGTGCATTGGCATGTGATGAAAAGCAAAGGAATCCCAAAGGTTGCCATCCAGCCAGAACATACCAACTCTGAGAGGAAACAAACTTTCTAACCTTTTGAACCTGTGAGCCAATAAATTCCTGATGTTATGCCAAACCATTGTAAAGTATTTGTTTCAGCAGCCAGGAAACTAAAACAGAATCAACAAAATGAACACAAATATACATGTTTGAGGAAATTCAAAGTCATAAATAACTCATGAGCCAAAGAAGAAAACAAAATGAAAATTAAAATATGCTTAATGAATGATAACACAAATTCTAGTGATCAAAACTTATGTAATGCAGCTAACTTAGTAAACTAGTAATAGAGGGACATTCTCTTGAAGTGATGAAAGATAGTCCTATGACATATATTTATGAAGTATAATTAATTCCCTTTACACTGAAGACCAAAGGAATCAAAGTGCCCAATATTATTCCTTCTGTTCACCATTTGACCATTCACAGACATTGTAAGATGAGAAAGAAAGAAAAAAAAAAACAAAACCCTATAACAACTGGAATTAAACAAGTCATTAGTCACAGGTGATATAATTGTCTACATAGAAATCCTCAAATATTTATAGACAAATTATTAGAATTATCAAGAGAGATTAGCTTGTGATATATGATCTATACACAAAAGATACTTGTATTTTTATATACTAATACATATATTTAGAAAAAGCAACATGGCAAAAAAGGATTGTTTTAGTTTGCTAGGCTGCTGAAAGCAATATACCATGAAACTGGTTGGCTTTTAACAATAGGAATTTATTAGCTTACTAGCTTAAAATTTTGAGGCTGTGAAAATGTGCAAATCAAGGCATTATCAAGATGATGTTTTCTTCCTGAATACCAGAATACCTCTGTCACATGGCAAGGCACATGGCAGCATCTGCCAGGTTCTCTCTTCTGGGTTTCTTTGCTTTCAGCTTCTTGCTTCCATAGCTATCTCTCTCTTTGAATTATATTCTCTTACAAAGGACTCCAGTAATAGGATTAAGACCCACCCTGGGCCATTCCTTAACTTATGTAACCTTATCAAAAGGTCTTATTTACAATAGGTTTATACCCACAGGAATGGGTTAGCTTTAAGAACATGATTTTATGGGATACATACAGTTTAAAACCACCACAAAGATATTTTTACAATTGCAACAAAAATATAAAGTATCTGGGAATAAAACAAACAAAAATGTGCAAGACTTTTATGCAGAATCTATAAAACTTTAAAGAAAGTTATTAACAAACACCTAAATAAATGGTGGAACGCCATAGCATGCTCATGGATAGGCAGGCATACTCTATTACATGTGTGAATTAACTGCAAATTGACGTATTCAATATTATGCCAATCAAAATCCAAAGGTTTTTGTTTTCATGGAACTTGACAAGCTTACTCTAAAACTAATTTGGAATTTCAAAGCCTCAAGACTAGTCAAAACACACTACTAATGAAGAAGAGTACAGTAGTGTGGGGAGTTGCCCTTCTGGATCCTAAGATTTATTCTAAATCTACCAAATATAGCTATATTTTCTATTTCTTACAGCATAGTATTGCCATTATAATATGTGAAGAAAAGTGGAAGAGAATAGAGAATTCAGAAAACAAATCTTCATATCTATGAAAATCTAATATATATATCAGAGAAGGTTTTGTAGATCAGTGGTGAAAAGAAGAATTATTAAATAAATGTGTCAGGAAAATTGGGTATTCATATAGAAAAAAAATGACAGTGGATCCCTAACCTCACACACAAAAATCAGTTCCAGATGAATCAAGCACTTTAATGTTGCAGGTAGAATGTTCAAATTTATAGAAACAATTTGTTGAATAAATTAATGAATTATAGTAAATTTAGACATGTACCATTGAATGAAAAGTTTGATAAGCCTTAATTTTTCTGTCACAAATTGGAGTCTAAACTGCTTGGCAAAAATAAAAACCACATCATCTACTTTTCTTCTGGCATAAACCCAAAGGGACAATTTGTCCTATTTGTAGGCTAATCAAAACAGATCATCCACAGTAAGGCAGGGAGAACTTTTGGTTCCAATTCAACCTGCTTTGAGTTGGCATTTCTAGATGGTAGTGTTTGTGGAGATAATTGCCCTTACTGCCAGGATGATGTTTATGTTCTTTTTCCTGAGGGAAAAGATTGACATAGAACCAATTAAAGGCGATTAGCAGGAAAGCTGGGTAATTGCCAATAAGTTCTATAAACTCATATGACTTTGGAGCCAGAAGGAGGTTTTTTAAGGCTCCTGGTTTTGCCAGTTACTGGTTGTTTGACCTTGGAGGAAATATTTAATCTCTTGAGCCTAAATTTCTTCCTTTGTAATGAATTCCTTATAGGGTCATTATGGGCATTAGAGATAACATATGAAGTGTCTAGTGTTGTGCCTGAGGCAGAACGGTTTTTGATAAATGGTACCCGTTTATTATTTTTGAAAAATATCTGAGAAGTTATCACCACTTGTTGATCAATATCAAGTAAAATTGATTTTATTATATTATATTATATTTATTATATTATTACATTATTTTACATTATATTACATTACATTACATTATATTATATTATATTATATTATATTATATTATATTATATTATATTATATTATATTATATTATATTATATTATATTATATTATATTAT
>JAKSZT010036119.1:20497480-20550474 GCA_026826555.1 Tolypeutes matacus | reverse complement strand
ATATTATATTATATTATATTATATTATATTATATTATATTATATTATTATATTATAAGAAATAATGTGACCATACGGTTAGGACTTAATCTGATTTTTAATTTGCATATATGATATTAAACAGCAACTAAATATAACAAGAGCCGGAAGTTACTGCTGGGCATAGGCTAGAAATACAGTTTGAAAATGTTTTTGAGAACAAGTAGATAATTCTCACACTCATTCCTTGTCTATGAGCTCCTGATTACTAAGGATGCACAAATGCTTCCCTTTCTACATTTTTTTGATTCAGAAGCAAATCTATACTTAAGATTTTAATAATAAAATATTTCTAACATACTGAAAGAACTAAAATATCTGATATATTATGCCACTCAAGATTTAACAATATATTGTATGTTATAGCAGAATTTAAAATGGTTTTTCGTTTTTCTTTTTAAAATTCTGAATTAATAATTTATAATCTCTAGGCATGCTGCCCTGGGAAATTTCCAGCCCAGGGCATTGTAGCTCTGCATATAGCCAACTAAATGATTTTCATGTGATTTTACCACAGGGAAATAATTTCAAACTTGCTTCCTTCTGACACCCAGAAACTTCTCTCTTCCCTGCATAACCTAGCAAGTTATTATGTTTAAAGGATATAACTTGCTTAACATCTGACTAAGTAAATTATTATTAGAAACACATATAATTTTACCAGTGAAGGTATATTCAAATTAAATGGGAATCATTTATTAGCTGGTTGCTGATCTGCATTATCCCTGTTATGCTACTTCTGTGGAACTGAATAATCAAGAGATGGCTATTTATTA
This sequence comes from Tolypeutes matacus, assembly GCA_026826555.1. Classification (NCBI taxonomy): domain Eukaryota; kingdom Metazoa; phylum Chordata; class Mammalia; order Cingulata; family Chlamyphoridae; genus Tolypeutes; species Tolypeutes matacus. The sequence goes on along the minus strand of JAKSZT010036119.1, from coordinate 20,549,660 downwards.
TCGAGGGAAAATAATTCTATTTACCTAAGTAGATATTTTTAAATCATTTTAAAGCTAACATTGTGTTATATAACTTATAAACTTGATACTCCAGAATATATTAATATAACATATCAACTCATTATTTTAATCTATGTTAATATAAATACATTAAAGATTATTTAGTTTCAGAAGTACATAAAATTCAGACTTCACCTTACCTAAACTTTATCCTTTGGTATGTTGATAAGTGTTCTCTAGAAAAATCAGTCCTATTTACAACTTTTGCTGGTTTCTGTGGTGTAAAGACTCTCACCATGGTGGATTTAAAGCTACCAAAGAAAAGTCAGGGACCATAGAGTTAGGAAAAATGCATACAATCAGTTCTCCTGAGCTGCCATGAGCTTGTTCCAGGATACCTCTGCATAACCCCCATGTTATAATAACACATAATATAAAATAATCAAATTAAACTCAGCTGAGTGACTACTTTCTATTCAAAATATTAGAGACATTTCTCTCTATATTATATATGTTATATATTTATGTGTTTGTTTATTGTCAATCTTTGCCCTCAAGAATGAAAGTCTGTTGAAGGTAAGGACTCTTTTCTCTTTGGTTCATTATTGATTTTGCTGAACCGAGAATGATGGCTGCCACATGACCGGCACAGAAATAGACTGGTTAATCAGAAAGTAAAGGAGACTGTCTTTGGTGAGCTTAAAGAAGATGAAACGATGCTTTTTAAAAAAAGCAGTTACATTAAAATATATTCACATACTGTACACTCCATCCAAAGTGTACAATCAGTAGCTTGTCTTAGAATTCTTTTATCATTTTTGTTTTTTTAAAAATATACTTTTAAATTTTTTTTAAAAAGATACTTAGATTACATAAATGTTACAATAAAAATATAGGGGATTCCCATATGCCCTGCTCCCTACCCCTCCCACATTTTCCCACATTAACAATATTCTTCGTTTGTGTGGTACATTTGTTAAAATTGATGAACACATTTTGGAGCACTGCCACTAAGCATGGATTATAGCTTACACAGTAGATTACACTCTCTCCCACACATTTTTGTAAGTTTTTACAAGATATATAATGGCCTGTATCTGTAATTGCAATGTCCTACAGGGCATTGTCCCAAGTACCAAAAATGCCCCCATATTACATCTGTTTTCCCTCTCCCTCCCCTCAGAACCTCCAGTGGCCACTGCCTCCACATCAATGATATAAGTTCTTCCATTGCTAAAATCACAATAAGTCTATAGTGGAATAACAGTGAGTCTACTCTAGTCCATTGTTCATTCCTCAATCCTGAGGATTCTGAGATGGCATTGCCCACTCCACCTCTAATTGAGAGGGGACTTAGATCTCATGGTGCAGAATCAGTAGCTTTTAATATAATCACAGTGCTGTGCATTCATCACCACAAAAAAAATTTACAATAATTTCATTGTTCCAAAAAGAAAAATTCCACACCCCTTGGCAGTCACCTTTCAATCCCTCTATCCTTCCCCAGCCCTAAAAAACCACTAATCTAATTCCATCTTTATAAATTGATTTATATTTACATTTTATATAAATGGAATCATACAATATGTAGTACTTTGTGTCTGGTTTCTTTCACTTAGCATAATGGGTTTTTTTTTTCTTGGTATAAATATCTTGTAACATTAACATATATTTGTTCAGTTTCAAAGAAAAACAGTCTAATATATGCAATATTACCCATATTTATATTACATGTGAGGGTTCACTATACTATACAGTTCCATGTTACAATTTTTTGCTTTTCTTCTAGTAATATACATGACCTTAGACTTTCCCTTTCAACCACTGCCATACCCATATAATAGCATAGCTAGTGACAAACACTATGATGTGCTTTCACATTTTTTATTCATTTCCATAAATTAAAAAACAACCTTTTAGCCAATTCTGCACAGATTAACCCTCAGCTTTCCGTTCTCTAACCTCATTCTATTCTCTGGAAACATATATTCTAGTTATTAACTCCATGAGTTTACACAATATATTTAGTTTATAATAGTGCAATCATACAGTATTTGTCCTTTTGTGTCTGTTTTGCTTCACTCAACATAATGTCCACCAGGTTCATCCATGTTGTCATATATGCTTTACCACTTCATTTCTTGCATAAATGAAAGCTGCATAAAGTTCTATCATTTGTATATACCACAATTTGTTTATCCATTCATCGGTTGATGGATACCTGGGCTGTTTCCATCTTCTGGCAATTGTGAATAATGCTGCTATGAACATTGGTCTGCAGATGTCTGTCTGTATCACTGATCTCAGTTCTTCTGAGTATATACTTAGTTGTGGTATTGCTGGGTCATATGGCAAATCTATGTTCAACTTCTTTAGGAACTGCCATACAATCCTCCACACTGGCTATACCGTTCTTCATTCCTACCAACAGTGAATAAGCATTCCTATCTCACCACATTCTCTTCAACACTTGTAGTTTTCTGCCTTTTTAATAGTGGCCATTCTAATAGGTGTGAAAGGATATCTCATTGTAGCTTTGATTTGCATTTCCTTAATCGCTAGTGATTTTGAACATTTTTTCAGGTGTTTTTTTCCACTTGTATTTCTTCTTTGGACAAATGTCATTCAAGTCTTTTGTCCATTTTTAATTTTTTTTTCAATTTTGTTTTATTAAAAATTTATGTTATTGATCATTTTTTAAAAATTGGGTTGTTTGTCTTTTTATTGTTGAGTTGTAACATCTCTTTATATATCATGGATATTAAATTCTTATCGGATATGTGATTTCCAAATATTTTCTCCTATTGACTTGGCTGCCTTTTCACCCTTTTGACAAACTCCTTTGAGGTGCAAAAGTGTTTTATTTAGAGAAAGTCTCATTTATCTATTTTTTCTTTTGTTGCTCATGCTTTGGGTGTAAGATCCAAGAAACTATAGCCTACTACAAGATCTTGAAGATGTTTCCCTTCATTTTCTTCTAAGAGTTTTATGGTCCTGGCTTTTATATTTAGGTTTTTGATGCATTTTGAGGTGTTTTTTTAATAGGAAGTGAGATAGGGCTCCTCTTTCATTTTTTGGTTATGGATATCCAGTTCTCCCAGCACTATTTGCTGAAGAGAGTGTTTTGTCCTGGTAACGTGGATTTGGTAGGTTTGTCAAAAAACAGTTGACCATAGATGTTAGAGTATATTACTGAACTCTCAGTTTTATTCCACTGATCAGTGTGTCTATCTTTATGCCAGTACCATACTGTTTTGACCACTGTGGCTTTGTAATATGTTTCAAGGTCAGGCAGTGAAAGTCCTCCCACATTGCTCTTCCTTTTTAGAATGCTTTTGGCTATCAGGTGCACTTTCTCTTCCAAATAAATTTGGTAATTGCCTTTTCTATATCTCTAAAGTAGACTGTTGGAATTTTTATTTAAATTCCATTGAATCTATAAATCAGATTGGGTAGGATTTATAGTCTTCCAACCCATGAACACGGATTGTCTTTCCATTTTTTTAGGTCTTCTTTGATTTCTTTTTGCATTGTTTTATAGTTTTCTGAATATAGATCCTGTACTTCTTTAGTTAAATTGATTCCCAGTAATTTGAGTCTTTTTGTTGTTATTGTAAATGGAATTTTTTTTCCCTGATTTTCTTCTCAGATTGTTCAATGCTAGTGTACAGAAACATTACTGATTTTTTTATATTGATCTCATATCCTACCACATTGCTGACCTCTTTTATTAGCTCAAGTAACTGTCATAAACATTTCAGAATTTTCTAAATATAAGATCATGTCATCCACAAATAGTGAGAGTTTTACTTCCTCTTTTCCTATTTTGGATGCTTTTTTTTCTTGTCTAATTGGTATAGCTAAAGTTTAAAACAATATTGAATAACAGTGGTGACAGTGGGCATCCTTGTCTTGTTCCCGATTCTAGAAGGAAACCTTTCAACCTCTCCATATTGAGTATGATGTTGTCTGTGGATTTTCCATATATGCTATTTATTTTATTGAGGAATTTTCCTTCTATTCCTATCTTTCAAAGTGTTTTTGTCAAGAAAGGATGCTGGATTTTGTTTAATGACTTTTCTGCATAGATTGTGTGTGTTTTTTCCCCTTCAATTTGTCAATGTGGTGTATTACATTAATTACTTTTCTTATATTAAACCACCTTTGCATACCAAGAATAAATTCCACTTTGTCATGGTGTAGAATTTTTTTGATATGCTGTTGGGTTCTATTTGCAAGTATTTTGTTGAGAATTTTTGCATCATGTTCATTAGAGAAATTGGTCTGTAACTTTCTTTTCTTGTAGTATCTTCATCTGGCTTTGGGATTAGAGTGATGTTGATTTCATAAAAATGTGTTGGGTAATGTGATGTCAACTTGGCAAGGTAATGGTGCCCTGTTGTTTGGTCAAGCAATCACTGTGCTAATTGTGAATTAGCATTTCATGGACTTTAATCATCAGTGATTTGATTGCATAGGTGGCTGGTTACATCTACAATCAACTGAGGAGATTGCCATCAGCAGTGAGTGACATCTCATCCAGTCAGTTGAAGGCATTAAAATAGAGTTTCTTAACCAGGGGTTAACTCTAAGGGGTCCATGGAAATATTTCAGGCGGTCCATGGGCTTGAAATGAAAAAAAATCAACTTTTTATCTTTATTTTCTCTGACCTCTGATGTTGAGTGTCATAAAACTATCAGCTGCTACATTGTGAGAAAGGGTCCATGGTTTTCACCTGACTGGAAAAGGGGTCCGTGGAACAAAAAAGGTTAAGAACCTCTGCCTTAAAAGGAGAAGACATTTCAGCATTCAGAGAGAATTCCCATCTCTACTTCAGACAGACAGCATCTCCTAAGTAACTCATCAAGGTCCTTCATTGGTTTGCAGCCTGCCCTCTGGAGTTTGGATTTGGGTATTCCCACGGTTGCTTGAGACAATTTTATAAAATGTCATATTATTTATATATATCTCCTGCCGGTTCTGTTTTCCTAGAGAACCCTGACTAATACAGGTAATTTTTCCTCCTCTTCGATTTTTTGGAAGAGTTGAAACAGGATTGGTGTTCATTCTTCTTGAAATACTTGGTAGGATTCACCTGTGAAGTCAACTGGCCATGGAATTTTCTTTTGTTGCGAGATTTTTGATGACTGTTTCAATCTCTTTAAATATGATGGGTTTGTTGTGTCCTTGTATTTCTTGTAGAGTCAATGTAGGTTGTTTGTGCATTTCTAGAAATTTGTCCATTTCATCTATGTTGTCTATTTTGTTGGCATATAGTTTCTCATAATATTCTCTTATGATTCTTTTTATTTCTGTGGGATCAATAGTAACTTCACCCTTTTCATTTCTGATTTCATTTATTTGTATCTTCTTTCTTTTTTTTCTATGTTAGTCTAACGAAGGGTTTGTCAGTTTTATTGATCAATGAACAAGCTTTTGGTTTTGTTGATTTCCTCTATTGTTTTTGTGTTCTCAATTTCATTTATTTCTGCCCTAATCTTATTATTTCCTTCTGTTTGTCTTGGGATTTGTTTTATTGCTGTTCTTTTTCTAGTTTCTCTAGGTGTTCAGTTAGATTTTTTATTTTAGCTCTTCTTTTTTAATATAGGCATTTAGGGCTACAAATTTCCATCTCAGCACTGCCTTCACTGTATCCCATCAGTTTTGGAAAGTTGTGTTCTCGTTTTCATTTATATCAATGTATTTACTAATTTCACTTGCAATTTCTTCTTTGACTCCTTGATTGTTTAGGAGTGTGTTGTTTAGCCTCCACATATTTGTGAATTTTCCCCTTTTCCATCTATTATTGATTTCCAGTTTTATTCCATTATGATCTGAGTAGGTGTTTTGTATAATTTCAATCTTTTTATATTTGTTGAGACCTGCCTTGTGACCCAACATGTGGTCTATCTTGGAGAAAGATCTATGAGCACTTGAGAAGAATGTATAACTCACTGATTTGGTATGCAATGTTCTGTATATGTCTGTTAGGTCTAGCTTGTTTATTATATTGTTCAAATTCTCTATTTCCTTATTGATCTTCTATCTAGTTGGTCTATCTAATGATGTGAGTGGTGTGTTGAAGTCTCCAACTATTGTTATAGAGATGTCTATTTCTCCCGTCAGTTTTGCCAGAGTTTGCCTCATGTATTTTAGACACCCTGGTTAGATGCATAGCTATTTATGACTGTTACTTCTTGGATTGTCTCTTTTATTAATATGGCCTTCTGTATCTCTTACAATTATTTTGTATTTAAAGTCTGTTTTGTCCAATATTAGTATAGCTACCCGTGCTCTTTTTTGATTACTATTTGCATGAAGTATCTTTTTTCAAGCTCTCACTTTCAGCTGATTTGTGTGCCTGAGTCTAAGGAGAGTCTTTTGAAGGCAGCTTATGGATTGCCACCCCCCCCCCTTTTTTTAATCCATTCTGTCAGCCTATATCTTTTTCATTATTTATTTTTTTAAAAGCTGATTGAACCCGGGTACATGGAAGCAGGCATTCCAACCACTAAGCTACATCTGTTCCCTAGCCTATATCTTTTGACTGGAGAGTTTAATCCATTCACCTTCAATTATATTACTGTAAATGCACTATTTACTTCCACCATTTTATTCATTGGCTTTCATATGTCATATGTTATTTTCACCTCTCTTTTTTACTCTTTTGTTTATCCTTTCTGCTAGTCTTTCCTTCTACACTCTCTTCAAAACCTTTCTCTCCTGTCTTTTTTTGTGGGGGCTATAAAGCTCCCTTTAATACTTCCTGCATAGGTGATTCTTTTTTATAAACTTTCTTAGTTTTTGTTTATCTGTGAATATTTTAAACTCACATTTATATTTGAAGGACAATTTTGCTGGGTTAAGAAGTCTCAGCTGGCAATTTTGCTCTTTTAGTATCCTAGTTATATCATACCACCGTCTTCTTGCCTCCATGGTTTCTGATGAGAATCATCACTACGTCTTACTGGGCATTCCTTGTATGTGTTGGTTTGCTTCTCCCTTGATACTCTCAGAATTTTCTCTTTATCTTTGACGTTTGGCATTCTGAGTAGTCAGTGTCTTGGATTTATTTGGACTTATTCTGACTGGTTTACTCTGCTTTTCTTGGACACGTAATCCATTTCTTGATGAGAGTTGGGAAATTTTCAGCCATTATTTCCTCAAATCCTCTTTCTGCCCCTTTTCCCTTCTCTTCTCCTTCTCAAACTCCCATGACATGTGTTTTGTTGCACTTTGTGTTATCATTCAACTTCTTGAGCTCCTGTCCAATTTTTTTCCATTCTTTTCTTTCTCTGTCTTCTCTTTAATTTCAGCTGTTCTGTCTTTTGCATCACATATTTGTTCTTCTATAATTTTGAGTCTGCTGTTGTTTGCCTCTAATTTGTTTTTGATCTCATCTAGCATGTCTTTCATTCCTATGAGCTCTGTTATTTTTCTAAACAGGTTTTAAAATTCTCCTTTGGGCTCACCCAGTGTCTTCTTGATGGCCTTTATCTCTTTAGCTATATTGTCTTTCAACTCATTGATTTGATTTAGGATATTTTTATGAACTTCTTTGATTCGTTGTCTCAAATCCTGTGACTCATCTGGGGCTTTGATATATTCCTTTGATTGGACCATTTCTTCTATTTTCTTAGGAAGGTTTGTAATTTTTTGCTCATGTTAGGCATCTAATTATGATGATGACTTTACTCTAATGCTCAATTTTTCTCTCGTGTAGGAATTTAGTGGCAGGAGGCTGTGTGTTACTGCTGTTCTTTGATTCTTGGTTCAACCTATTCTAGGTCTTTAGGATTTTCCTTGTTAGTTGCTCAAATCTGGGTCATGGACCTAGTAATAGTTTGCAGACCCACTTCCAAGGGCCTTGCGGACAGAGACTGTAAAGGCTGGAAAAAGTCTTTCTTACTTATTTAATTTTAATTTCCTCACATGCACTTCCTTGGTCTGCCTGCATATGGCACTCTTTGCCAGCTGTCTCAGTTCAGACCCTAGTTGGAGTGTTTTTGCTGTCACACTGACAGCAACAATGTGACAGAGGATCCTGCCTGGAGGCTCTTCAGAGCCTTGCAATTCAAATGTTCTCAGAGGCTGTTCTCCAACTTTGCTGGCAGCCCCCTCCCTTTTCCAGGGTAGGAAGTAATTCCAGTCCCCTCTGTGTCAATAACCAGTCCTGATCAGTAGGGAGGGTGATTGAGAGGGTCGGATCTCTTTATTGAGAGCCTTGGATCTCTTTAGTCCCCTGCATGCTCCCAGGGCAAATAATAGTGCAGCCCTTCCCAGCCTGGAAGTGCTCATGGGACACAGCAGACCAAATTTGAAGGCCAAAAGCTGAATTAGCTTAGGTTGTGTACCTCTCTCTCCTTGTGGTCCCCTCTGTTTGTAGCCTCTAGCCAGAGACCAGAGAATTTAAAGCTGTCTGCTCAGGGGATAGAGGGAAGGGCACTGGCAGCTGCAGCTGCGGCTTCTGCTCATGGTCTTCTCCACCGAGATTCTTTTTCTGTACCCCTCTCTCTTGTGGGTGGTGTCAGCCTTCCCCACTTGTCCTAACCCCTATAATATTTTTTTTCCAGGCTGTTTCTGCCTGTCCTCTAGCTATTTTTTTTCTGGGAGAAAAGTCAGTCCTGTATCTCTCTAATCTGCCATTTTCTCAGAAGTCTCTTTTTTGATACACAATGAGGTAATTGATAGGCTCAGAAATGGAAACAATGATTTTTAAGGAGAAAAACAAGTTAGATCATATGGTTAATAAGCCTTAGCATTTTTCTTATGTTGAAATTTAAACTGTATTAAGTTGTATGATATTATAATTAATAATATATTTTAGTGAAATGCTGTAAGTTGATTGTTATTTGGCAAGGAATAACACCAACAATAAGAGCAAACCTTTGTAGAAGAGTGCTTGTCCATGGCAGGCATACATAATTACTGGTATTGTTGAATATAACTCTCATAATACTATGTCAGATTTTACCTCTCCATTTTTTAAAAGCAAAAACTGAAGCTCCAAATGGCTCAGTAACTTGCTCAAGTCAACAACTAACAGAAGTGGTAAAATTCTGTGCTTTTTTCTTAAAAAAAAATTTTTTTTTTCTTTATTAGAGAAGTTGTGGGTTTACAGAACAATCATGAATAAAATCTAGGTTTCCCATTTTGAACCCAAATCTTTCTGATTCCAGATTTATGTTATCTGTCATAAGTCTTCTAGACACTAAATTGCCTCTTGTTATTTTCAAAATGGTGTTAGTCCTGAGAGTTGACATCTTTATTTTGCTACTTTGCAATGTGTTGATGCATAGGTGTATGCAAGATCAGCAATTAGGATTGTCTTTCCAAATAAAAGAAGCTCTACCCTTAACAGCAATCACCACAAAGTGCTGCACATTTTCCACAGGATTTGAATGAGTTCATTGCAGGGTATGAAGCAGGGGGTTCATAAACCACCTCTTTTACCTGAGATTCTCTGTCCCAATGGCAAGATATTCAGTAGATGTTCATATTGCAGCCTCTTTCAACAGGTATTTTGGAACTTTGAGGTGGAAATAGTGTAATTATGCCAACTATGTCAACTACTGCCTAATCTCTTATCTTATACTTATCAATATTTTTATATGACAATTTGTCCAATGACTTCCCCTGATTCTCTGTAATTATCCTAATTCTGCCACTTTCCAACTGTATTACCTTTGGCAAGTCAGTGGCAATACTAATAATACAGCCTCATAGAGTTGAGAGGAGTAAATAAGATTATTCATGTAAAGTACTTTGACTAGTACCTGGTACATGGTAAGTACTTTATATATATTAGTGTTTATTATTATTTTCAACAATATTGGAAAGACCTAACTTTAGGAAGAATATTTTTTCAGCATTTCATTAGTTAGGTGTCAGGTTGCTGACTACTGTTCTTTGTTCTGAAATACAGGATTACTCTCTAGGGCTTGGATAGGTGTGATCAGTGGGTGTAGGCCAGACCACAGTAAAAATCTTATTCCCCGAATTATATCTTTCCCCAAATCTTCCAGTACTCTAGCAGTTCACAAATTTCTATCAAAATACACCCCCATTTAGCCTTCAGATATTCATTCAGTAACTCTCATTAATTAGCTCTCTTCCTGATTCTCTTTTCAAAATTGTTCTTTTTTCTTATTAGAATATTACCTTTTATAATAGGAATTATATTTTATTCATTGCTCTATTCTCTACTATGTTATTTAGTAAGTTCTTCAATGGAGTTGCTGAATCAGGGAGGAATTCACAGGAAGAAATGGGAAGAGACAAACCCAGAAAGTATGTGTTTCTTCTAATGGGATCTAGTTTTTTATCATTGTATTTGATTTTTCTTATTTTACTTGATATCTGTCCAGCACTTTGGTAAATTTCCATTGAAATGCATTTACTTACTTATTTCATTGGTTATACAATTTAGGGTGCTCAGCCTGCATAAATCATGCCTTACCAAATTTTGAGTAACTGAAATATTTAAATTCAAATTTATGTTTTGCCTATAAAGAGATAAAAAGACACTATATCACCATTGATTTCTCAATCAAGTTTTGTTTTTTCACTTAGCAAACGTTTATTTGAGTGCTATCTATTTTTATCAAAATGTCAGGTATATAGCAGACAACAAAACAGATGGAAAGAGTTCCTGCCCCCATGCAGTTTATATTGTATTGGGAGGAGATAGCTAGTGAGTATATGAAAAGTTGAGATGATGATAAGTTCTATGGGGATAAAGCAAAGCAGGCTAAGGGGGTAAAGGATCTGAGGAGGGATAGAGATTGTTGTCTTATGAATGGTATGGGAGTTCACTGAAAAGGTGGCATTCTGAACAAAGGCCAGAAGGAAATGAGGGAGTATACAAGGAAGTGAAGGATGAAGCATTCTAGACCTAGGGGCTGACAAGGACCAAGGCCCTAAGGAATTAGTGTGTTTGATGTCTTGATTTAAAAAATAGCTAGGAGGCCAGAGCAGCTGGGTCAGAAAGAGAGAGAGGGAGTGTTGTCAAAGAGGTTAGAGAGATGGGGAAAGAAAGGTCAGGTAGGGATCTGTAGGCCATCTAGAGACTAGCTTTTCTCTGAGAGCTGTGGAAGGCCATTTAAAAATTTTGTGCAGAAGAATGTCATGATCCATTTTATATTTCTAAAGGACCACTCTGGCTGTCAAGACTAACAGTCTGTGTGTAGGAGGAACTGTGGCCTCAGGGAGACCAGTTAGAAGGTTATCACAATAACCCCCGTGAAATCGGGAGAGAAGCTGTGGCTTGGGCCAGGGTGGTGGTGGTGAGGGGGTGAGAAGTGACTGGGTTCTGGAAGTGTCCTGTAGTGGAGCCCATTAAGATTTCTCATGGATTTGTAATGAAAGAAGAAGAAAGGCTAACTCCAAAGTTTTTCGACTAAACAAATGCAAGCCTGGAGAAGGTAAGAAGAGGAAATTAGGAATTTGATTTTGGACTATATTCAGTTTGAGATGCTTTACAAGAAATGCCTACGATGAAAACTGAAAATTTCTGTATATCTTATAAAAATTCTTAACTTAAAACATCCCCAAAACCTTAATTTTAAGATTCAGTTCTTAAAATAAAATTCAGTTACCTATTTATGATTATATATAGAATTTTCACCAGTTTCTGCTGTTAATTTAAAGAGACGAACCCATAAAGAATTCTTGGAAACAATAAATAAAAACGAAATAAAAAATATTTGCGTTGCAAACGCTAGAGGTCAGCACCATCACAGGAATAGAAAATGTCTTTTAAAAGCCTTCACAGTAAGACATTTTTTGTTTGGGTGCATTTATTTCTAACACACTGATGTTAGCAGTAGGAGACCGCAGAAAGGAAAATAAACAAAGCATAACCTTTTACCAAAGACATTTTGTAGAAAGAAAAATATAATTTATTTCAGTTTATAAGGATCCAGAGAAGCTATAATGTAGTTTGAGGGCTTCTACAGTTTTTGAAAATAAAACCATAAAGACAGATGGGGCAAGGGACACTTTCAGGCCATATTATTCTTTTGCTGCCCTTGCTGAAATCATGCTAACAGTGATGAATTGCATTAGGACTGCCCCAGTTCAAACTTGGTGTTTCTCTTAAAGACTTGGCTAGGAGGCACCTAAGTGTCTCCTCAGAAAAGTGACATCACTGCCCAAGGCCCTTCTTAAATGAGCTGGAGCTTTTGGGCCCAGCAGGCCATGAGCGATTGAGTTGGGGTTGATAATTTTCCTTCCATCAGGGAGTGAAGGAGGATACAAGAATAAAAGAAGTAAAGAAATAGAGCATAATGGAAGAAAATGCAGAGTAAAAAAGATTAATAAACTTCAGAGGCTGTGAAAAAGGTTGAGAAAAAATAATCTTTATATAGTTGAATACAAATGAAATAAACACACATTGTGTATAATAGATCTATTTTTGTTAGAAAATTGGATAGGTGCTTAAACTGCTAGGAGCTTACACACAAGATTTAAATTTGGGGATAGGTTTATTATCTATCAAAGAAATTCAGTTATTTTAATAACCACATTGAAATATGTGTGTATGAGTATGTGAGTCTGTTCCTCAAGGCACTGTTTTTCCCTCTGTTAAACTGCTATTTATGGCTGGAAATATATCCCATGAAAATTTATTTCTTGACAATCAATGGTATTTTTAAAATGTGATGCTCAATATTATTACTATATGTAATAATCGCTGCCACGATTTCTCAGTGGAATAAAGAGGGATATAAATATTTGTTTATATCTTTTTATTAAAGGATACAGGACAAATGCATAATAATACATTCTCCTAAAACCCTGAAAGGGCAGGGGTAAACGGATTAAAAAATCATTAAGGCAAATTAGGCATACATGCTTACAAAGTACCACAAATACTGTTATCACTTTGATCCACTTGAGGGTTACCCTTTTCTTTTTACTTCACACATTTGTAAAATCAATTATATACCTATGTTCATTTCAACTACAGTCCTTGTCTCTTCTAGAAACAAGTGATTAGGACTTTGAGATATTGATGAATCTTATTCCTCTTACTCTTTCTTACTTGGATCATTAAAGCCTTCCTCCCTCCCTCCCTTCCTCCGTCCCTTCTTCCCTCCCTCTCTCCCTCCCTCCCTCCCTTCTTCCCTTCCTTCCTTCCTTAATTCCTCTTTTATCTCTTTTTTCCTTCTCTCTCTCCCTTCCTCTTGTCTTCTTATACTCAACAAAATTTACTAAGATATATGTCAAATAGTGCTAGATGATAGGTTTAGAGAGCTGAACAAGAAACATTGCCCGACTCTGAGCAATTCAAGGTTCAATTAGGTAGACAGATAAGAGAACAAATAATTACAATACAGCTTAGTAAGCGTTATCTAAAAAGAATTTGCATTTTCTCAATTTTATTTTATTTTATTTTTTTAATATTTTAAAAGATGCTTAGATTACATAAATGTTACACAAAAATTATAGGAGTTCCCATGTTCCCCACCTCCCACACCTCCCATAACCTCCCACATAAACATCTTTCATTAGTGTGGCACATCACCTGCAATGGATATACAACATCCTGGGGCTTTGCCACTAAGCATGGACCATAGTTCATATGGTAGACCACACTCTCTCCCACACAGTTCTGCATGTCATATGCTGATGTAAAATGGCCTATAGTGTCGTTGTAATGTCACTCAGGATAATTCTCTAGTCCCGAAAAAGCCCCTGTATTACAACTGCCTTTCCCTCTCCCTGCCCCCAAAGCATCCAGTGGCCACTGGCTCCACATCAGTGTTGTAATTTCTTCCATTGCTTGAATCACAATATGTCTACAACAGAATAGCTGTAAGTCCATTCTAGTCCATAGCTCTTCCCCCAATCCTGAGGAGTCTGAAGTGGTGATGTCCACTCCACCTCCAAGTGAAAGGGGACTTATATCACATGGATAGGATGGATGGGATTATCCTGCCTGCAGCTGCAGGCTCTCTCCATTCCCTGGAATGGCTGTTGTCCGTCATCGTCTCCTAACCAGGTGACTTGGGTGAGTCCATTGAGCTGTAGAGTAGGAGCTGCAGCTCCGCCAAGATTCCCAGCACAGCTGGCACATGGGCAGGCCAGAGGCTCCAGTCTCTGGAAGTACACCTACAAACCCCAGCATCACATATAGGTTTGAATAGAAGGTACTGATGGGCCATGTGCAGGGAAGACTTATTTGAGTCCAACTCTGTCACTTTCAGGAGCACAGATTCCAAAGTAGAGCCCACTGATAAGGCATCGATCTCTGGAGCTACCCCCCCTTATATAGGACCTGGGTGTCACCAGAGCCCTCAGGAGCCCCTCTGTTGGGGTGATATCCACTTTGGTGTTCTATGGGTTCCTACTGAAGTGTATGTAAGCATTACCTCTGGGATGACCTCCTGACTCACTTTGAAGGCTCTTAGCCCTATGAACTCATTTGTCTTTACCTTTTCCCCTTTTTATTCAAGGTCTTTTTCCAGTCGTATTGCCAGTTGGCACTTGGTAGTAATCCCTTGTTGCCAGGGAGGCTCATCCCCGGGAGTCATGTCTCACTCTAGGAGTAAGGTAATGCATTCATACGCTGAGTTTGGCTTAGAGCATTTTCTCAATTTTAAATCTCATATCCCAGGAAGGTAGAACATATTTTATTATTCTCACTTTAAAAAATACAATAAAAGGGTAGAGAAGTCAATTTATACACATTAAGACTGATAATTAGCAACAAGTGAATGGGTTTCATCAAGTCAATTCTGTTGCTGTTTCCAAAATTTCCATGCTGCTATCTCAGTCTCACTTTGCTTTATAAATCTTCTTTCCTGTTTCTATAAGACCCAATTTTACTTCTTTTTCCTTTGTGTCACCTTTATTGCCAGATCTGTTTCTCAACTACCCCTATAATTAATATAGCATAATTGTTTTTTGTGATATAGTACTTTTGAATGACTGTCCTTCACTTGCCTATTTCACAATTATTCAATACAAGATAGGATGATTTCAGTGGTACAAATTAGATTATTTATTAGTATGAAAGTTAGGGAGAACCTAGTACTTGAAGAATGAGATGTGGGATGCAGAATGGTGGGACCTTGGGATGGAATAGTAGAGTAGCTGAAAATGAGATATTTCATACCAGATTAATATTCTTGGCTAATATGGTCCAGGATTCCCATCAGAGTATGAGTAAATTGCAGGATATTTAGTTTAAAGAGCAATTTTATTTTAAGAGAAGTTTTAGATTTACATTTACAGAAAAAGTACACAAAAAGTATAGGGAATTTTCATATAACCCCCACAATCACACACATAGTCTCCCCTATTATTGACATCTTTCATTATAATGTGTGGTACATTTGGTACAGTTGATGAACCAATATTAAAGCACTGCTACTAACCAAGTCTATAGATTACTTAATGGTTTACACTTTGTGCTGTACAGTTCCATGGGTATTGACAAATGTATAATGTCATATGTCTGTCATTGCCCTGAGTTCCACCCATACACCCTTTCACCTCCCTACTGAACCCCTGGCAAACACTTTTCTTTATATCAGTGTTACAAGTTCTTCCTTTGCCACAAGATAATAACTAAGATAATAATAAGTCTACTTTGGTCTGTTCCCTCTTTATGATGGTTCATTCCTTAATCTTGAGGGATTTGGAATGATGTCCACTCTGATTGCTTCAGGCTGAGAGGGTACTTAGATATTATGAGGCAGATGGAAGGAATTATTTTGCTTGCAGTTGTAGATACTCCTTGTTTTTGTGGGATGGGACTTGTCCATCATCATCATTTTGTTGTTTGTCCAGGGCAAGTTCAAAGAACTGGAGAGTAGGAGTTGGCTGCTACTCTGCTGGGATTCAGGGCTCAACTGGCATACGAACAATCCTAAGATTTAAGTCTCTAAGAAATGTACTTAAAAGGTACATTGAAAATTATAGGTTCAAATAAAAGGAGTAGAAAAATCATGATCAGGGGAATTATAAATGAGTATAATTAGGTAATATTAGAGAAATAATTATCATATATTCCCAAATAGGGACCACCAAAGAGGTGTTGATTTCATGAGGCTGTGTGCCTTGCCTCTGGTATCCAGCTGTTTGAGGCTTTGTTTACTGTGGCATTTAGTGAAATCTGTCTGAGACGTCCAAAACCTCTAGAATGAACTCCAAACTTACTTTGAAATCTCTTAGTCATAAAAACTCTTTTTTATTTAATGTTTCCCCCTTTTGTTCAAGGTCTTTTTCCAAATGTGTCACTGTTAGCACTTGGTAATAATCCCTTGGTGCCAGGGAGGCTCATCTTTGGGAGTCATGTCCCACATTGGAGGGAAGGTGGAATGATTATTTGCTGAGTTTTACTGAAAAAGAGCCCACATTTGAGTAACAAGGAGGTTTTCAGGAGGTAACTCTTAGGCATTAATTATAATTAGGCTAAGTTTCATTTTTATAGGAATAAGGTTCATACATACATGCATTAAGATTGAGGACTTGGCATATAGGCCTGTGTATTAGTCAGCCAAAGGGGTGCTAAATGTGAAATACCAAACATGGGTTGGTCTTTATATAAAGGGTATTTATTTGGGGTAGAAGTCCACAGATACCAGGCCATTAAGCGTTAAGTTTCTTCTCACCAAAGTTCATTGCCACGTGTTGGAGCAAGACAGCTGCTGGCTTTTGCCAGGGTCCAGGCTTCTTGTGTTCCTCTCTTCCCGGGGCTTTGTTTCTCTCTGGGCTTAGCTCCTCTGGTTCCTCCACAAGGCCAGCTGTAGACTATCAGGTGAATGGCTCACTTCTCTTCTTCAGGGACCTTTTCTCCAACATCAAAACTGCTTCTCAAAAAACTGCTTCAACTCTGTTCTTGCCATGCCTTTTATATTTGATTCCCTACCCACCAAGGGGTGGGGCTCAATACCCTACTGACGTGGCCCAGTCAACGCCCTAATCACAACTTAATCATGCTCAGATTAACAGATCAGTTTACCAGCATGATCCAATTATATTTTTGGAATTCATAATTACATCAAATTCCCAAACGGCTATAGTCTGTTTTCTTTCCTTAGGCACAGCTTATATATTCCAGAGATTTTTGCCATTTTATTTGAGAAAGTAGCAGGGCTTCTACTCAAGTTTAATACTTTGTTAGCTGCTGTGTAGACCTCTATCTATTGAGAAAACATACTTATGACAACACGAACACATTTATAAGCAAGATATTTACTTTTAACTTACTATTGTAATGTAGTTGTCTTCTTAAAATATTTAATCTTGGTAGATACTCATTTCAAGTGATTATCAATATTGCTGCTTTTATTTAAATATTCAAATGTATTCAAAATTATAGAAAATGTGTTCCCAAATTGGACATTAGTACTGGATATTATTCTATATAAAAATTTGTGTTCAAATTATTTTAGGAAATTCCACATTCTCTTATACCTGAAAAATTCACTTATTAAGTTTATTAAGAAATCTGCAAAGCAGTAAAGAAACTTGTTTGTTTTACCCAGAATGAAATGAAAATTAGTTAACAACTGACTACTCTATTTTTCTGAATAACATTTGTTAATGTCTGGTGGAAATATATTCCTGAGAGCCTCCTTTGAGAACTTCTGGGTAGTTTTTCCCTCATCAGTTAAATCATTTAATAAATATTTATTGAAAAACCTGACTTGTCAAGATATGAAAAGAGAAAGGAATTCAGTCCAGAGTTTTTCTGAGGAATTTCACTCTTGCAAACACCTATATAAAAAATAAAAATAAAACAACAACAACAAACATTTATCTGTGTTTAGGAAAAGGCTATCACCATAATTGTCTCCCAGAGATAAGGTCTTCCCCATGAACACACATACACACAATGGGAAGAAGTTGATAGTGCAGAACTTTTGAGCTAATTTTTGGGTATTCTTCAGACAGACCTCATATCAGATGAGAAGAATAGTGAAAACTGCCACAGACCTACCATTTGCTTGAGTCTCTTCTGATTTTGTGACAAAAATTATTAATTGTGAAAATTGATATGAATTTTCCTAAAACATTGGTACTAAACCAGAGGTAATTTTACATACTAGAGAATATCTGAATGTTTGGAGACATTTTGATTGTCACATATAGGGAAGTGCTACTGGCATCTAGGAGAGAAAGGCCAAGAATGCTACTTAGCATTCCCCAATTCAGAGGACAGCCCCTGAATTATCAGGCACTAAATGTCATTAGTGCCAAAATTGAGAAACCCTGTTTCCAAGCAAAACAACAACAACAAAACATAATGTAATATTGTTAGACCTGGGATGATTATATTTCTATGAACACTGAGCTTGGTAAACAAAACACAGGAGAGAGAAGAGTTACCAAATGTTACACCATTAAAACTCCAAGTTATATTTATTTTGGAAGGGTCTCTGATTTTGAATTTCATTTTTACTCTTTATACTTAAGTGCTGATACTTGTGGATATACCATATATCCTTTCTTGTCAAAGGTGTCCTCATATCAGTATTCTCCAAATATGCCTGTAACTTCAAGTTTTCAGTGAAGATGTCAGGTGGTTGCACTCTTCTCATCACTCTTCAGGAGCTGGGCTTTTAGAATAGTTAGGGAAGAAAGAACCTACAGCTTGAAATCACTTTTAACAATGTGGAAGCTACTTATGAAATCTGACAATCACTCCTTTATCTAGCTTGCAATTACAGTAGAAAAGGGGCTGCTCAGTAAGATTAAGAGAAAAAGAACAAAGAACAAAGTGGATAGAGCAAGGGTCAATTCTTGGATCGCTTCAGCTCTGCACTTTTCTAGCTGGGTGATCTTGGGCTAATGTTTCAGCCTCTCTAAGCCTCTGTCTCCTCACCTGTGTAATGAGGATAATGAAGTACCTATCAACAGAGCAGCTGTGCATAAACTGCTCAGCACAACGTCCAGTATAAAGGATGTTTTCAACAAATGTTCACTATTATTATCTCCTTTTTGCCCTTTATTTATTCACCAAATATTATTGGGCTCCTACCACATGCCAGGCTCCCTGAGAAGCACTGGTTATAAAATGGTGAACCTAAACAGACAGATCTTTGCTTTCAGGAAGCTTATCACTGAGGAGGCATGAAAGGCACACAACAGATAATCCAGCAATAACTCATATTTGGTGGTTGTCAAAAAGTGAGCTACATGGAGCTATAGCACATGTTAGACTTGACTTAGTCTGGATCCCAAGGGGCCCTTGGAAAATCCTGTTCATGGGCAGCTAAGCCTTTTGAATCTGCCTTGTGACAGCACTTTCTTCACCTGAGTGGAGATAGGATTGAAAAAATGGTCACTGCTGTTCTTAAAGTGAGATACTATTGGTTCTGATTCTTCCTTCCAGAAAAATAATTTGTATGTGTTACAACAAGGGAAGAAAAATCAGAGTGAGTAATATTTTATTAAATTCCTTTCTCTCTCTCTTTTCAGATTTGTGTTCTGCTACTTGCTAATATTTGATTTTTCTGTTAAAGAATAAAAACACTGCCATAGCCTCTCAGTGCCTACAGTATAAAGAGAGGTTGTTCTAGAATTTCATCACCACCAATTACTTATATGATAAAAGACAGTGTTAGGGGTTTGGCAGGTTTGTGGGGGGGTGGGGACTGAGAATACATTCTTTCTTTGGCTGCAGCTGCTGGAAAATGTCTGTGGAATGTTACTATTGCTGTAAGTCTCTTTTTGGTGATCCTGTCTAGGAGGCAGTGGCTTATACTCCTCAGCTATTTAACCGAATGGAGAAACCTCATCCGCAAAGGACTAAGAAATAAGTAAGAAAACATCTAATCACCTGCCTTCTCTTAGTGGTCTGCTTCTTTGTCTTGTCACTTTAGCAAAGGATTAACCCTTCACTTAGGGTCTGTGACAGAGACTGTTAACTGTCCTCCAAAATTCATTCCCCTCTTCTTCCCCTGCATAAAGCCAGACTATATTTAACAGCATCTTTGCAGTTAGATGAAGCCATGTGACAGACCTCTAGGCCATGGAAGTGACCAGAATGATGGATGTACTTCTATGCCTGGCCCATAAAATACCCTAAATTTCTCCTCCATGCTTTCTCTCCTTTCTGGCTGACTGGAACTGCAGTTCCAGAGGGGGGATCTGGAAACCACATGTGCTGGAGTTGGCAGAGTCTTTATCAGTCTGGGTCCTTAAAAAATTATGTGGAGAAGCTCCACCCCCAACCTGAAACATCTGCTTGGGACTTTTAAAAGGGGGAAAAAAAATAGGTACTTTTTGGCCCTCAAAACTGAATTTTGGGGCTTCATTTGTTAAAATAGCATAATTGCCCAAACTAACTAGTATATGGACTTGTAAAAATAAGGGACTCACCCATGATTATGGAATGATGCTCAAACATTTATGAAGTCAGAGAATACTTCTGGAGGAAATGACGCTGAGTTGTTACTGTTATAGCTTTTGATATTGTTGTTCTGAAATATTCCTGCACTCACACACAGAGGTGGGTTGGCAAATCTGATACAAAATAATCAGACCTTACCAAGTCCCAATGTTTTCTGCATGATTACAAGGATGCAGGCAATAAAAATGCTCAAATGAAGCAGAGACAAGTCTGGGGCATTAAGTGTGGTTGTCAAGGACTTTCTTTCCCACATCACACATGCCCCTCTGACCCAAAAGAAATGAGAGCCTGAAGTGCCGTATGTGGACTCCACACACCATAGGGAATTTTAAATTATTACGTCTTTAGTCTAACCCCAAATGATTGTAGAGTTTACATGGTATCTCCCAGGGAGCTAAGCCTCCTAGACAGTGGGTCCTATTTGCTATAAGTAATCTTTAACCAGGGATATCAGGGTCTGTTGGTTTGAAGCTATATGTACCCCCAGAAAAACATGTTCTTAAATCTAATCCATTCCTGTGGTTGTAAACTCATTGTAAGTAGGATCTTTTTCGTGAGACTACTTCAGTTAATATGTGACCCACCTCATTCAGGATGGGACCTAAGCCTACTACCGGAGTCTGTTATAAATGGAATGAATACAGAGAGAGAGAGAGAAAGCCAAGGGGGCAAGAAGTTGAAATCATCAAAACATGGGAGAGAAGAGAGAGACCTGCAAATGCTGCCATGGGCCTTGCTATGTGGCAGAGGAGCCAAGGAGTGCCCATTTTCTGAAAAAAGCATCACCTTGATGATGACATTTTCTTGGCCTCAAAACTGTAAACTAATAAATCCCATTGTACAAGCCAACCCAATTCATGGTCTAGCTTTAAGAGCCTAGGAAACAAAAAACACAGGGATATCTTTCTATTGATATAATACTTATATTAATAGTCTTTTTAGCCAGATATCTGCTTGACAGAACAGACTGGATCATTTGCTTCTTTTCTTTTTTCCTGAAGATATCTCCCAGTAAAGCAGGTGAATGGATCCAAAACCATCTCTTTTAATACCTCCTCACAATTTTATAACTCCATAGTTGGAGAAATGGATAGACCAGCAGTATTTATGTATATTGCCAAAGACTATTTGGATAAGGTAAAAAGAAAGAGGATAACTCATGTGTACTTTGTAGCAATCCTATATTTTAATATTAAGCTTTCCACTTTGCACTAAGAAAACCGAGGTTTAGAGATAACTTAGAATTTTCTGAGTTTACACAGCTAGTGACTAATAGACTGAACCACTGGATCAGGACCTAATTCTTGTGACTGTGTCTAAAATTATTGCCTCTACATCGAGCTGCCTCTGCAGCCAGTGAAGTGTGGTCTTTTGGCCACACTTTGACTACACCTTTCTGAAATTGATCTAATTTTGCAGATCATCTGTCTGTGAAAAAAGGTGGTATGATGACTAGTAAGAAAGACACTGAAAAATAGTTATTTAAAACTTCTCAAATTCCCATCTTAAATTTTAGTGTGGTAGTTTCTACAAGTGGTGAATGAGGGGATAAAGGGGAAGACCAAAGTAAAGAGAATTCTTTGGAGAGTTCAGGAAATTAGAATAGAAGGGACTTGAGATATTCATTTAGTTCAACTCACTCCTATGAACTATTAAACTCACTGGGTAGTACTGCTGAAGAAAACAATTTCCACAATAGCTGAAAACTGAACAGCGAATTAAAGGTGTCTAAATTTCCTGATCTGTCTGTCAAATTCAACAATCAAAAACAATAAGTACTGTGTGTGTGTGTGTGTGTGTGTGTGAGCAACATCCAAGTCAACATCCTAGAGGAACTACAATAATCAAGATAAATTCCTCAACAGGCATAAAAATAAATACAATCCTAGATTAAGGTCGGATTAATCTAGGAATTTTCTCCAAAATTTTTACACTGTGAAATTGTTGAGGACAAGTAATTATCTTACTCATTTTAATATTACTAATGATTAACACAATGTCTGGCTCATATTAGGCTTTCAATTATTTATTGTGGTAATGGCGTCCTTTTAACACTCTTGCTGTATCCACGTGGGTTTCCTCTTACACTAGCAGGCAGAAGCCAACCTAGAGCTTACTGTGTATATTTAAAAGGAAATAAAGGAGAGTGGGTGTAGCCCAGTGGTTGAGTGCTTGCTTCCCATGTATGAAGTCCCGGGTTTAAACCCCTGTACTTCCTTAAAAAAAAAAAAAAAGAAATGAAGGGACAAAGGCTTATATGTTTTTAAATCACTCTTTTAGCTGAAAGTTTTGTTCATCTTTCCCTAATGGCCTGAGTATAAATGATTACTTTGCATTTCTGAAAATATTACTTTGTGTGCTCTTTTAAAACATAAAATCAATGAAATTTCTTACACTTGTATAGTATATTATATTATAAAAGGATTTCCTCATGCAATTTCCCATTTAATTTCTACAACCAATTGAAGTAGAAATATTTTCTTCTTTATTTAGAGACCAGGAAACTGAAGTTTGCATAAGTCACTTGACACCTAATGGTCCACACCTATGCTATGTGGAGTTCAGACACACAAATGCATGTTTTATATATTCATTTAAATACACTGCACACAAAGACAGTTTTATTGTGGAAACTGAAAATAACATTTGCTCTTTGTATGGAAAATTATAAAAATATATAATGAAGAGAATTAAAGTTTTCCATATTTCACAATTCATAGATAGTAACTGTTAACATCTTGACGTATTTCCTTCCAGTATGTTTTCTGTGCTGATGTATATCTTTTTGTGGTTAAAGGTCATACAATATATTCTTTTTTTTTTTTTAAGATTTTATTTATTTATTCATTTATCCCCCCCTTGCTGCTTGTGCTCGCTGGGTCAGCCAACCACGCCGTGCGGGCGGGCTTGCCTTCACCAGGAGGCCCTGGGAACCGAACCCGGGGCCTCCCATATGGTAAACGGGAACCCTACTGATTGAGCCACAGCCGCTTCCCAATATATTCATTTGTATTTATCTTTTTACTCCTGTGTCAGCCTGGCTTGGAACCTTTGACTAGACCTTTCTGATCAATTATGTTTTATTATTCTGGGACCTAGAATAATAATGCTTATATTGTTAGAGGAGAAAGATGGGCAGGATGGCTTTGATTTCAGAGTTAATTGCAATCACTCTCTGTGGTAATTTGAATCTTTTGTGGACCTGCAAACATTATGTCCTTAGAGCTAATCCATTCCTGTGGGTGTGAACCTTTTGTAGGTGGGAACTTTTGATTAAATTACTTCTGTTAAGGGCCTTTAATTAGATTACTTCAGTAAGGCATGACCCAGAGTGGGTCTTAATCCTCTAACTGAAGTCCTTTATGAATAGAATGGATATGGAAAGACAGAGCAGAACCCATGGAAGCTGAGAGAGAAAGCCTCAGACTGAGAAGCAGAGGTTGAAAGCAATGGAGCCCAAAGGGGAGGGCAGAGATTGGCAGATGCCGACGTGTGCAGGGGAGTCCAGGATTGCCTGCACCTGTGTCTTTGGAGTGAGAGCTTGGCCTGATGCCTTGATTTGTACATTTTTCTTAGCCTTCTAACTGTAATAAATCGAACTGTTAATAAATCCCCATTGTAAAAGCCAACCCAATTCTGGTATTATTGCCTTGGCAGTCTTTAGCAAACTAAAACACTCTCTATAACAGGCAGTTTACTATGCATTAGGCGTTTTTCCAAGTATTTTACATAAATTCATTAGTTACTACTCACACCAACCTTAAAGGTACATAGTGTCATTATCCCTATTTTGCACATACAAAAACTGAGGCACAGAGAGGTTAAGTGTCTTGCCAAAGGTCACATTGCTAGTAAGTAAAAGTGCTGGAAATTGAATCTGAGCTGTTAAGATCCAGAATTGATGTTTTTAACTATTATGCTCAACTGCCTGTCAGGCCCGGACCTGCTGCAGGGTGGTGTTCTGTGGAAGAGAATAGCTATGTGGGTACCTAAAATGCTTAGTACTATGAGGCTTTGCACTTCTGTGTGACCCAGCCCAAATTGGTGAGAATGGAACTGCCTGCAGAGTTGCCATCATTTAAAGGACCATAGTTTGGGAGCTCTGCAAGAGAGTCTTAGCAAGACCTTGGGAGAGACTCCACTGTGGGATGGGGCAGCAGGGCTGAGGTTAAATACATCTGTGTGGTGGGGCAGACAAACTGCAGTGATGACAGCTGCAGATTGGCAGACATCAGACCTCTTCCCACCCAGAGAAAGGAAGTCTGCCACCTCGTACCCCCTTTCTATACTGTGTAAACCCTTATGGATTTTGGGTGAAGGTTAGGGGTTAGCTGGTAGTGGGTAGAGAAGACTTGACAATGTAATAATGAACTTTCTACCAATTTGTTAAATGAGGTCTCAAGTCATTTTGAATACAGTTTGAGTTATAAATAAATAAGCACTCTAGTACATGGGGAATAGTTCATATCTGATGCATTGGCCACTAAAAGATCTACCACCTGGGGATGAGCTTCCCTGGCAATGAGGGATTAATACCAAGTGCAAACTGGCAATACGACTGAAAAAAGACCTTGAATAAAAGGGGGAAAAGATAACGATAAATGACTTCATGAGGCTAAGAGACTTCAAAGAGAGTCGGGAGGTCATCCTAGAGGTAACGCTTACACACACCTCAGTAGGATCTCATAGAACACCAAAGTGGATATCACCCCACACAGAGGGGCTCTTGAGGGCTCTGGAGACACCCAGGTCCTATATAAGGGGAGATAGTCCCAGAGACTGATGCCTTATCAGTGGGCTCTACTTTGGAATCTGTGCTCTGAGAGTGATAGAGTTGGACTCAAATAAGTCTTCCCTGCACATAGTTCATCAGTCCCTTCTATTCAAACCTATATGTGATGCTGGGGTTTGTAGGTGTACTTCCAGAGACTGGAGCCTCTGGCCTGCCCATGTGCCAGCTGTGCCTGGAATCTCGGGGGAGCTGCAACTCCTACCCTACAGCTCAATGGACTCATCCAAGTCACCTGGTAAGGAGACGATGATGGACAATAGCCATCCCAGGGAATGGAGAGAGCCTGCAGCTGCAGACAGGATAATCCCATCCACCGTATCCATGGGATATAAGCCCCCTCTCACTTGGAGGTGGAGTGTACATCACCATCCCAAACTCCTCAGGATTGGGGGAAGAGCTATGGACTAGAGTGGACTTAATGGTATTCTGTTGTAGACATATTGTGATTCAAGCAATGGAAGAAATTACAACAGTGAGGGAGAGCCAGTGGCCACTGGATGCTTTGTGGGCAGGGCAGGGAAAAGCAGTTGAAATACAGGGGCTTTTTCGGGACTTGGGAATTATCCTGAGTGACATTACAACGACAGACATAGGCCATTTTACATCAGCAAATAATATGCAGAACTGTGTGGGAGAGTGTGGTCTACAATGTGAACTATGGTCTATGCTTAGTGGCAAAGCCCCAGGATGTGTATATCCATTGCAGTGATGTGCCACACTAATGAAAGATGTTTATGTGGGAGGTTGTGGGAGGTGTGGGAGGTGGGGAACATGGGAATCCCTGTAATTTTTGTGTAACATTTATGTAACTAAGCATCTTAAAAAAAAAAAAAAATAATGAAAAAGTTCTACCACAACTTCTGCAGCTATTACCCTATCATTGAATATTTTGTTTATTGACCTAAGTAATGCCAAAATCAACATGTTTGAACAAACATTTTAGACTGAGTTTTATAAAATGGTAAATAAGCCCCCACTCATAAAATTGAGCAACAGAAACCTCACATAACAAATTATAAACTTCTTGACTCCAATTATATGATGTTCAAGAATAGACAGCACTTATTTATTGTGACAAAGTATGAATTGTGGTTACTTGTATGTGTAATTGATTGGGAATGGAGATAAGAGAGCCTCCTGGGGGTGTTGGAAATGTTCTATAGCTTGATCTGGCTGGTGGTCACAGGGGTATATACATATATAAAAATGTAGAAAGCTACACACTTAAGAATTAATCTTGGAGTATTATCCCTAAAAAATTGAAAATGATCAAATGGAGGTTGGATATTCAGTACTAATCCTCTTTTCTACCCCAACCTAAAGGAGTTTCTTCTTTCTGTTTTTTTTTTTTTTTTTTTTCTTTCTGTCTTATGGCTGGATAGTCTAGATCAGGGATTGCCAAATTGTGCCCTATGGGCAAAATCCAGCCCACTGCCTGTATTTGTAAATAAAATTTTATTGGAACACAGTAATGCTCATTTGTTTATGTATTATAGATGCTGCTTCCATGCTACATTGGCAGAATTGAATAGAGATCATATGGTTTACAAAGCCTAAAATATTCATGATCTGGCTCTTTACAGAAAAAGTTTTCTGATCCCTGGTTTACATGACCTTTTGGTTACCTTCCAATTCTGAAATTTTATGACTGTATGGTTCATTTTCCTCTGAAATGCCTCCAGAATTAATGTCAATACCACTTAAGAGTTATTATTTGTAAATAGCCTTTTTATTGACCTTGAATCCCAACTTTATACTTCTGTTAATCCAAAAAATGGGACAAAAGTGTTCTGAATATAAACATTTCCAAAACACGTGGGTTTTTACTGAAACTTAATATAAACTCATATAAAAGTGTCCTTCTTTTTACAGGAAGGAAGACAGAAAAATCCACAACAGAGGGTTATGGAACCAAAACTTTATTCCTATAGATTTTTAGGATATGAAGGTAGAGAAAGGAATCAGGAGAGAAAGCACCCTGTGAAATCTCCTAGCTCTGCCTCAGCAATGTTTCAAGTCTGAAAGTTGGCTACTGCAAAATATTTCTTGCCTTGAGGCTGTAGATACCTGCTGCTTGATTTAAGGCATTAGAAAAGCGATCAGCTTGCTCTCTGATGAAATTGCTGCAGAATAAATAGTCTCATAATCCTAGCACTTCTGTGCTTCTAGTGTGTTATTCACTCCTTCAGTTTTCCTCCACTTTGGTAGCTTCTTAGGGTTCACAACATCTATTCCTAGCCTATGATATTAATAATACCAATAGGCAGACCCTAGAGACTGCTGTCTTAAGAAGGCTTTACTGGAGCCATCTTAATACAACTCTCCTGAGTTTCTTGGGTTTTTTTGTTTTGTTTGCCTTTTTTCCCCTTTGCCCTGTGGAAGCTGCAGTTTGCCATTTCTTACTGCTACTTACATTTTCTCCCCTGCTGACACTTTGAATTAAGGCTGTTATTACGTTACCATTCTATTCCTTTGGGACCACACTATCCCTACCCAGTGTAGGTTGAGTCTTTCTGGCAACCTGGTGTTCAGAATACACAAATCAGGAACTACAATAGAAGTGGAGCAATTTCTGTGTTGTCATTTCACACATACTGAGCACCATCAAAGTACTGAGCATACAAAACACAAGTTTCTTACCTTCTGCATGCTTACAATATTGGTCTTTGAAGATATATAATCTCTTAGGGAAAACAAAGTAGTTGAAATTAGTGAAGAGAGTGATATTAACATACCCCAAAAGAAACCAGAAATACTCAACTAAGAGCATCTGAACAATTCATTCTCCAGCTCTAAAGCCATGCCCTACATCTCCCATTTGTTTGCTTAGAACATTCCACAAAAGACTGGCATTCTTTAGAGTTCATGGATTGAGTCTGATAATTTTTCATTCAGTCATATTTCTCCCGGTCCTTGGCAGGATAGGATCTAGCATGTTGCACCTCTCTGAAGAGGGGTGCTACACTGCTAAGCTGGTGTTGCCATCTCTGAGTTCAGCGGAAAGGTCCCAGGGGAATGGGACCTAGACTTCTAAGGAGGGATTGCCTGTTAGATGGTGTTGGTGTGAATGAAGCTGGTTCTGTAAGTGCTGGGATAACTAGAAGCTGGGCTGTGTCACTGCTGTGGTTAGGGACTGCCTCTGCTGGGGTTAAGATGTGTTGCTGGGAGGATGCTCTCAAGCAGACAGGAATCCCAGAAGAAGTGCACTGGGAATAAAGGGGAGGAAGCATGTCTCTTTTTCTGTGTCAGCTTTTCAGCCTTCCTCTATCTTCCTAGGGAAAGGAACTGCCCTGCCAGGGTGAAGAAGCATTGCTGATATGATGCTCACAGAAACTACAAGTAGTCAGAATGCCCACCAGAACAAATAGAAAACTAACAGGAAAGAGCAAATCCCTACTTCCTCCTCCAATCTGGCAGTACCCCTCTAGTACCTTCTCCTGTCAAAGCTTAACATAGCTTTGGTTTGCATATAAGAAATGTGGTTTGCAGAGTCCCATCACAAAGCAGAGTAGGAGAAGGTGGGTTAATTAGGAGAGTTGGAATAGAGAGACAATAACTTAATAAATTGCATAATTATCTTCCTCATAAAGCTCTGCTTTCAATGATAGGGATGATGATGGGTACTAAGAAGTGTACAGCACTTCTCAACTACAGCATGTACTATTAGACTATTCAGGAACAAAGAAGAGAGAGGAGAAAAAAGTGGAAAGGTTTAGGGGGGAGCTATAGCTATGTGGTTACACTTGATTTCACTAGCAAGTTGACACACTATTACAGGTTACTTAGGCATGTACTCAGTATAGGGAATCAGAGAAAATGCAAAAAACAAAAAGGGGAAAGAGACAGTCATTTCATGAGCAAGTTGTCCCTTCCTCCCAAATATCATATAATTTCTTTGTCCTAGCCTTACTATTTACCCTGTGCCTCACACCCAATGTGATGCTCTGGGCAGAATGCAATACTAAAATACTTAGAACAAGCTGAGCACCTTTGATTAAGAAAGGCATGGCAAGCATATGCTTGCTATTTTCCTCCATGCATGGGAGCCTCAGCACAATTTCTGCTTGTTTTACTGGGCTAAATGCTCTGCAGTTGGCTGTCATCTGGCATGTCAGTTGGTGTAGCACACAAATGGCTTCTGCTTCCTCATTTCCCATAGGCAGTATTTGTAATGGCATGATTATGTGTCCAGAATTCAGGATAAGGAAAAAAAAGCACATGAGCTGCGTGCTATTAAACTCTCAGGTTGTAGCCTTAGCTTTTAATGAGATGTAGGGGTAACGGTTTCATAGGCAAGTGCTTTTGGTTATGAATACTAATGAAGAGACAAGTGTGTGCTGTATACACTAGCAATGGAAATATAGAAGAGCAAGGTGTAATCAATCCAATAGATTAAACTTACTTTTTAAACTCTATGAAATATATTATTTCAAACATTTAGAGGGAAATAATGTACCATAAGAAAATAAAAAGAATGAATAATCAAGTTATTGATAAGTTTCATAGGCATTAAGGAATGGAGGATTGCTTTCTTCTTTTAATTATGACTTCCAATAAGTCAATGCCAATTTTTTTTTGTGCCAGGGTAATATACTTTGAGATGTAGACAGCAAGAAAAGATTTTTAAATATCATATTTTTATTCAATATATTTTCTCTTTTAATTCAACTAGCAGTTTATTTAGATTGCTGTTTAAAAAAAATACATTTGGAATGAAATTGGCTATATTATACATCTTCAAGAACTTCTAGGAACTTCAAAGAAGATACAGCTGGTTTAGAATCCTGCCTCTGGCATTTATGTGTGTGATAACTTGGTTAAAATATTTGGGTAAGTCCAAGCCTCAGTTTCTTTTCTAAAATGGGAATAAGAATAAGCTTGGGTAGTTGTCTATCTGAACACACTGACTTGCCTGTATATACCACCAAAACATTAGCCATTGTTATTATTAGCTATCACTATTATATCATTATAGGTATAATATTACAATATATTTATCATTATTAACATGATGGTTAACAATATAAAGCATCATTATAATTATTATGTTAGCTATATTTCTTTCTTTCTGGTCTAATTTATACTTGTAGACTAAAATCATTACTTGCTTTCCTTTCCC
This sequence comes from Tolypeutes matacus, assembly GCA_026826555.1. Lineage (NCBI taxonomy): Eukaryota > Metazoa > Chordata > Mammalia > Cingulata > Chlamyphoridae > Tolypeutes > Tolypeutes matacus. The sequence goes on along the minus strand of JAKSZT010036119.1, from coordinate 20,519,380 downwards.
ATGTGATTTACCTGAAGGAGCACAAAGCTGGAGAAAAGAAAACTCTGATAAGGGCTGTGAGCAAAGGCTATTCTGCAGCAGCTTTGTAAGGTGCTAACACACCAATGGACAGAATTCTGTCTCCAGTTTGAACTTACCTGCTGGGGTGGTGCTTACTGTGGGCAAATTCAGTTTTCATGTCTGATGTATCACATAGGTGATCAAGCAAGAATTTAAATTTTAAATTGAGATTATCCAGATGCAGCTGTGCCAAACCAATGTAATATATCGTCCTGCCACAAAAAATTGCATGGTTAGATATTAACAATATGGGAAATCAATTAAATATAATTCTTAATCTGTATGACTAGTGAGGAGCACTTTGCAATCTATGTTGGATCAACACTTGAGATTTTGAATTTCAACACAGAAGATAAATGAGAGATTACAAATTTAGTTCTATTAACTACTCAGGATACTGATATAGCATATGGGATTTCCATGAATAATATGAACAGGCTTTTGCTCTCTCCGAATAATAGCATGTTCAGGACACATACAGAAAAGGAGAATTTGGAGACACAGAAGGCAATGCTACAGAGTAGAAACGATTTGGAAAAAATTCCCAAGGTTTTGGCTGTATTAAACTAATTGGTAATCTATTTCCTGAAATGTCAAATAACTGTGACATATTGAAATGATGTGCTTGGATATAACCACTAACAAGTGAAGCTCCAGGATCCTAGCTTCTCCTTATGTGCCGAGACTAATGCCTGCTGTTAGTGCTGCTGGGAAAGGATGTCATATTTCGGTCATTTCTCCTTGCTAATTAAAGAATGTCTTCAAACTCACTGTCCGTAGGATTGATTTTTCCTCCCAAGTCTTGCTATTTTTCTACATAGAGCAAATACCTAATTTATAATCATTGCACGGTTGTGAAGACACTTATTCTACAATCCCAGCACTTGCATCTAAGAGATCAAATTATCCCTCCAAAAGAGAAAGTTCAGATGTTTTTGTTTCTAAGTTTAGTAAATATGACACAGGTTCACGAATATCCCAATTGTAAATAGTAATCAGTGTAAATAATGTAAATCTTACCCAGGATGATCCAATATTGCTTGAACCTATCTATTTCTTTCCATCCCCACTGAATTTTTCTTAACTCAGGGGTGATGGACAGAACCTAATGGTGGCCACAATCATCCCCCCACCCCTTTGTAGTATTCACACTCTTGTATAATCCACATCTGTTGAGTGTGGGTGGGACCTATGAATTGCTTCTAATAGATAGAAGGTAGTAAAGGTGATGGGAATGAATGATTATATGTACACAATTATGTGATTACTTTACATAAATTGTAGTGCAGCAAGTGGCCATGTTGGGGAATCCCATATGGCAAGGAACTGCTGGTAACTTCTAGGAGCTGAAGGTATATTGGTCAAGAGTCAGTGAAAAACCTGAAGCTCTTGATACTACAACTGTAAGAAACTGAATGCTTCCAACAGCCACAAGAGTGAGGAAGTGGATCCTTCCTTAGTCGAGCCTCCAAATGAGAACTTAACCCTTGCTGACACTGTGATTAATGCCTTTGAGATTCTAAGCCAATTAAGCCATATTTAGACTCTTGGTCCACTGAAATTGTGTGATAATAAATGTGTATTGGTTTAAGCCATTATGTTTGCAGTAATATTATCTCATAGCGACAGAAAACTAATAGCAGTCACTACCATCAAAGGTTGAATTACTGCACCACCTTCTTAATTGACATTTTTTTTTTTTAAAGATTTTATTTATTTATTCATTTATCCCCCCCTTGCTGCTTGTGCTTGCTGGGTCAGCTAACCACGCCATGCAGGCGGGCTTGCCTTCACCAGGAGGCCCCGGGAACCGAACCCAGGGCCTCCCATATGGTAAACGGGAGCCCTACTGATTGAGCCACAGCCGCTTCCCTCTTAATTGACATTTTGACTATAAAGTTGACCCTACTCTAATTCATTCTCTACTCTGCAGTCACTTTTCTAAAACACAAACATGTATATGTCACTGCCTTGTTTAAATCTCTCCAGTGACTCTACATACCTTCTGAAGGTCCTCCATAACTTGTTTCCTATGTACCTTTCCTGTCACATTTCTAGCTTCTTTACTAGCCCACCTCACATAGTGCTTTATCCCATGGGACAACTTCCTTAATCTTTGCACATGCTCCATTCATCCCCCTTTTGCCTTTCAACTCTTAATTTATATATGGCTCCTTAAGTTTAGTTAGGGGATTATTCTATTTGCTACAGTAGAACTATGCACTTAGCTCTAATATTGAATTTATCAAAGTGCATTATAATTGCCTACTCACTTGTGTACCTCTTCTGTAGGCTAAAAACTTCACAGAAGAAAAGCTATGAACATTTCCACACATAGTATAATAGCTAGTAAGCAGTAAATGGGCAATAAATATCTGATGAATGAAGGCTGTATACGTTTCTAAACGGAAAGAACTGGAGAACAATCTCCACCATACTGATTTATATTGCATCCTCTATTTTGCAGTTATGAATACTCCCTTCAGGGACACTTTTCTTTGGTTTGATTGGTCTAAAAATCAGTCCTTCCTAAACTTGATAGATTTCAAGAATCATTATTGATATTTGTTTAAACACAAATGTTTGGTCCTATCTAGTGTCTACCTGTGAGACTCTATAGAGGAGGACCTAGGAATCTATTATTTTACTCAATACTCCTGTAGCAAATTTGCAAAATGGTAGTTTAAAATGAGTTCCTATCGACAACTGCACAGCTGAGTCTCATCTACTGGCTTTAGTTTGCCTTCAAAGCCAATTAAATCAAGCCATGTCAATTACCTTCCATCACTAGAATTGTCCACAACTTACCTCTGATGGCTTGATTTCAGCTTAGCAGTGGGTCTTTGGTTTTCCTATAGGTAAGTTTCCAAAACCCTTTCATGCACTCACCTGTGGTAGACTATCTCCTAGATGCACCACCTCATCTCTTGGGAGCTGTTCATTGCCTGATGTTGATTCATTCTTTCTCTCTTGCTACTAATTTACACCAAAATTAAACCTTAAATAAAAAACCTCCTCACTTTCCAGAATGTGCTTTTCTATTTTACATGATGCTCCGTTCTTGAGGCACAAAATATTAATTCCTGTGACACCAGAGATGGTGTAACCATATAAAAACATTTATTACATTTTATGCACTTTCAATTATACTCTCCTCTCAGGAGTTTAAATGTAAAAGTAAAATAGATCCAAAGCTAAATATTCTCCATGGTTCTAAAGAACATAGAAATAAGTTCTTTGAGAGGTATAAAATTTATGTTAATAATTTATTTCCATGTTTCTTCATATGATAACATTATTTTATCCCAGCTGTAGGGTCAATTTGGATGGGCAGGAATAACTATATATTCAGTACAGATCCTGAATATAAAAAAATCCATAACTGAAAAATGATTAAGAACACCTATTCTCTAATAGAAAGTCACAGAATATTAGAGCTGGAAAGAATGTTACCAATCAGTTAATCCATTTTATTCATTTTACATTTATAGGATTTTTACAGATCCTAGCAAGCCTGAAAAAGTAGTTTCAGACAATTACATTGCTAACAGAGCCACCCTAGCATATAACCTAATTGTTCTGCACCTTGACTTTCTCATCTCTAAAAACAGGATGATAAAAGCTCAAATGGACAAAAATAATATAGAATGTATTCACTTATAACTGGCCATTCGAAAGTGGGGTTGCATCAGCACAGTTTATTCAGGGCTTTGGTTCCTTTTCTTTCTTTTCTCGAGGCTTTACCCTTTTCTGTATGTAGATTTGTCAAAAGGATGTCTCCTATCATAATTGAAAGACGACTGCCAACAAAACGAGGGGATCATATTCAGTACTCACTCTAGAAGAAGACAGAGAATGGTATCCTATCTCTCTAATTTATGGGATAATGTAGGATTTTTACAGAAAAGATTAGTATAGCTCTCCTCTGAAATTGGTACTCACCTATTCCAGAAGAATCACTGATAGGGAGGATGGGATTTACTTTAAACCAATCAGATTCTTCCCTTGATCTGAGGTCAATTCCTGAAATTGCAATGCTGTTTCTAATCAGGGGAGAGAATATTAGAAAGTCAAGCATAGTGTTCACTTTACTTTATTTTTCAAGTATAAAATGAATAAAATGGATTAACTGATTGGTAACATTCTTTCCAGCTCTAATATTCTGTGACTTTCTATTAGAGAATAGGTGTTCTTAATCATTTTTCAGTTATGGATTTTTTGGTAGTCTGGTGAAGCTTATGGAAACCTCAGAATAATTACAAGGAAACAAACTATATTGGAAAGTAATTATTAAACTACAAAAATCATTATGTATAGTAGTAACACATATGTACAAGCCAAAGTTCTCCAAAAAAACCCCCACAAAAAACAAAACAGAATTGACAGAATGTGTTTGTGTGTGTGTGCACATATAAAGAGGTTTATTATAGGAATTGGCTTACGTTACCATGGGGATTGGCAAGTCCATATTCTTTAAGGCAGGCTGCATGTTGGAAATTTGATAGTGACATTAAAATTCCCAAGATATGCTGCAAGTTGCGAACTCCAATGAAGGTAGATGAATTTCCCAGAAGAAGCTGGCTGGCTGAAGTACAAATAGAAATTCTTTCTGACTGCTGAAATCCTCAGTTCTCCCTTTAATGCCTCCAATTGATTGCATGAGGAGATTTCTCTTATTGCTGAAGGCAGTCTCCTTTGTTAATTGTTGATGTAATCAGCCATAGATGTAATCAACTAATGATTTAAAACCACGAGATACCCTCACAGTAACAATTAGGCCAGTGCTTGCTTCACCAAACAATTGGACACCATAATCCAATGAAATTAACCATCACAATGTGCTTTTTTAGTAGCCTAATATATAACAGTAATTACTGTAATTCTGAAGTAGTGATGAGAGTAAATAATATCTTATGGTATCTATTTGCTATTTCTGTTGGTGTCAAAAACAGAGACATACCTAACCCCACTGTGGATTTTTGCCTACATTTATAATTGAAGGAATTGTAAATTTTAGTTAGAAGTTTATAAAAATAAAGACATTTCTTTTCCCCATCCTCACCTGTGAACTTCTTGACTTCTTTCATTGAACATCTTGGGGTTTCATAAATCCCGGATTAAGAACCTCTGTCATAGAGCACTTGTTGTAAAACTCTTATAGCACTTACCACATTTCCCCCCATAATCTAATTATGAGAGCACATGGTATACTGTGACAGCTAGAATGTAACCTGCTTAAAGTAGAGAGCTATGTCTCCTACATCATTAATTTACTTACAGCACTATTCTTAAAACTGACTGTAGCAAAATCACTTTGGAAGCTGTTATGCGTTGAATCATGTTCCCCACAAAGACGTATTCAACTCTAGGCCTTAAGAGGGCTTGCAGCTTTCTCGGAACCCTGAGGCCACTATGTTACAAAGAAGTCCAGCCAGTCATGGCTACCGGAGGTGAGAGGCTGCGTGTAGGATAACAGAGGCTCTCCAGCCAACAGCCAACTCTAACTGCCAGGTGTGTGAGTGAGGCCATCTTGCACCCTCCAGCCCCAGTTGGGTAATCCCAGCGGCCATAGAAGACTAATGAGGGTGCCAACAGGAGAAACAATTGATGCTAGAAATCCAGGCAGACACAGAACAACTACAAAATAGCACAGACTGCTCTGCCTCACAGGATGGTAACAGATATGCTTTGGGAATTCTCTGAGTTATCAGGAGAAGTTTAAAAGATATTCAGCCTCCTCCATTTGCAAATACTGGGAAGATTGATTAAGACTCTATCTTAATCTATAATAAAAGCTAGTCTGATGAGACAGGAAGATAATTTTTGACAGTAGATGTCATTTACTGTTAGACTAGTTTTTACCAAAGAAAGCTATAGAATCTCTGTCCTCAGAACTCTCTGAAAAATTGCCTTACTCTAAATTCAGTTTCTGGTTTTGGATAGCATCTTCTGGAAATTAGCCAAATAATATTTTGAGACCTAATCCAGTTCTTTGAATCTATTTTTTTTTTTTAATCCCAGGGAAACAAAAACAAAACAAAAACTAAGAGATCCTTGAATTCCTGTAACAGAGTACACACCAAAGGGACTTACCTAGTTCATATATTTTCAGTTATGGCAAACTCTACACAGGCATCAAGCTGAATTTCCCTAAATTTAATTTAACCTTTTTCTTTCTTTTATATTGCTCCTAATATTTTTCTTAATTGCTGTTACTATTCTGACAGTTCTAGACTCTTCTTCCCTTCTTACTTTACTTACTGCTTATTCATATTCTGAATTTAGTTCTTTCCCATCCCTCATTACTTCCTCATCCACTCCAGGGCTTCATCACTTTATCGCTTCTCTACGTATTTCTTTAGCACTACTCATTTTCCTAAGATGTTTGGTTTCTAGGAAGGACTACAATATTGTGAGGTTTTGGAAAATGCTCACTTCCTTTTGCAATATTGATTTTGGGCTAAAAATATATTGCTCAACATTGACGACTCTGGTTCGCAGATTACATCTTTAGAATTGTCAAGTTAACATTGCCACTGATTTTATAAGCTCTGTTTTGCATGCTATCCTTGGATGGTTCCTTTGAAATCTTTTCATGGATTTCCAGAACTCCTTATTCCATTAGCCAGTTGTAGACAATGCCTTTTTATTTATATATTGGATATTGAAGAAAACAAATAGAAATTTTAAAATCTGCTTTGTCCTTAATTGTCCTACTTTCTCTAAGGCCTTCACTATGTTACAAGTACTCATAATATCAACCAGATTAAGAGAAAATCACAAGTTTTTTTCTCATTTTCAATTTTTAAAAACTGTTTCTTCATTGACAAATCTTATGTCAACACTTTTTATTAATGATGCTATTTGTCTTCAGTTAAGGAAAATAAAATCAGAGAGAAGACTACATCTTGTTTCTCAGCTACTAATTCAATGAATTTTTTCTTTCTTTCTCTCTTCTCTCACCCCTCCTTCTTTTACTCCTCTCTCTTCCACATCTCTCCTTTTTATTGAGTATTAAATCTCTGTGATAGCCATAGAGAATTTCTTAGCTCGAAGGGATTTATTTTATTCATTCCTCCAATCTCATTGAGGAAACCGAGGCTCAGAAAAGATCATACAGTTAGTTGCTGATACAGCCATTTTTCTCCCACAATTTTTTATTGTTCCATTGTCCATAATTTATATATATATTTAAAAATATTTCTAACATGTAGGCAGACTGAGCCATTCTAGCTTTTGTTGATTTCCTTAAAAGCTTTTTGATAAATAATTCAATGCCTTTTTACTACCAGGTATTCTAGCTAACTATATAAGCACCATTTAACCCATTAGTACAGTAACATAGATTTAAGAAGAACTTCTTCAGAGTCTAGAATCTTTCTTTGATGTTTTTGACTTTTAATGTATTTCTTTCCTTCACCTTTTTTTTTCTTTATTGGAGAGATTGTGTTTTTTCAGAATAATCGTGCATAGAATACAGGAGTCCCATATACCATCCTATTATTGACACCTTGCAGAGTGGGGAGCATTTGTTGCAATTGATGATAGCACATTTTTATGATTATACTAACTATAGTCCATGATTGAACTTAAGGTTACTGTTTGTGTAGTACAGTTCCATGAATTAGAAATTTTTTTTATTCCGTTACCATATAGACAACCTAACATTTCTCCTTTTAGTCACATTCAGATATATATTTTGATGCCGTTGATGACATTTACAATGTTGTTTTACTTAATATCCCAAAGAAAAGATCCATCCATCCACATTATCATGCTCTGTTTTCTGTTCTTAGATACGCACTAGACAATAACAGCTGTTATGTATTGGATATCGTGTTTATTGTTCCCATTTTACTAACAAGAGCACTGAGGCACAGAGATATTTATAGATTTATAAAATATTACTTCGTGGCAGATCTGTATGAAACCTAGTCTACCTGTTTCCAGATTTCATATTCCTTCCACTTCTTTTGCAGCAATTTGGCAGATATTGTTTAATATTGCTGGCAAACTTCTCTTTCTAAGCAAACGCTATTGCAAATGACATAAATGCTTACTTTTGTGAAATTACCAATGTTATAAATGTGGAAAAGATGTTGAGTGCATTTCTGCTGGCCTCAGACTTCAGACTTGTTAATGCCTAGTGGCATCCAAAGCGGGGTACATCTACTCTGTGGGGTGTACATGAAGACCAATGAGTATAAGAGAAATATTAGAACTTCCATTTTTATTTAACTTTTTTTATACTGTTTTAATAACTTCTATTTTATTGTGTTTATAATATGCAGTACATACTTGTATGATGTACTTGTGAATATTTTATAAATAAAATAAATATACATGAAAAACACATACTCAAGTCATAATCTCTGGTCCTGTGGATGTGAACCCATTTGTAAATAGGACCTTTGAAGATATTATTAGTTAAAGGGAAGCAAAATTGAATCACAGTGGACCTTAATCCAATATGACTGGATTCCTTATAAGCAGAGGAAACTTGCAGGAGGCAGGGAGGGAGAGAGACAGCTATTTGACAGGTGCAGAGATTGATTCCTGGATTGCCAACAAGCCACCAGAATGCTGTAGACTTCAAGGAAAGCCTGATTCTGCCGACACCTTGATTTTGTATTTCCGACCTCCAAAACTGTGAGACAGTAAATTCCTGTTGATAAAGCTAACTAATGTGCAGTACTTTTTTACAGAAGCTCTGGCAAATTAAAGATGGGAGCTCTAAAAACACAGATACTCCCAATTTCCTTAGACCCTCTGAATCAGAATCTCTGTACAAGAGTCTGAGAATCTGTATTCCTAAAGGCTTCCAGATTATTTAGATGCAGTTAGATTCACATTAGAGCAGGGGTTCCGTGAACTTGAATTGAAATTCAAAAAAACATTATTCTTTTGGGGACGTGTTGCTGTGGGTGTGATATATTTATTAAATAATACACAGTACAGTGTGGACCTAGTAAGGGGTCTGTGGTTTTCACTTGACTAGTAAAGGCATCTGTGTAACAAAAAAGGTTAAGAGCCCCTGCATTAGCATCACCAGTTAATGATTCGCATTAGAGAACCATGTAATTTGGCACCTGGTATAATGCCTTGCACAAATCACATCCTCAGTAAATGGTTATGGATGTAAATGGGATAAACTAGGACATATAAATGGAGTTTATGCTTACGAACATCACTGAAATGCTCCTCATTCAAGCGTAGCATGAAATTGCCCACAAGCACAATATTTCATTTTTTAAAAATTACTCTTAATAACAAAAGTATAGTTGAAAACATGATCAGTGGCTTCTACATAAGCATCCACAATGCAAATTGCTCCTCAAATTCAGTGCTGGAGAAATTTTAACACCTTAGATGAACTGTTGTGATTTTTTTTACTATAAAAACCAGATAGCTTTGACCTAAATGAACAGAAATAATGAAGGTGGTGAGAAACAAGAGGGGGAACTCCTGTTTAGGAACTTGTACCAGCTTCATTACAAATGCCACTGTGACAGGTGACCTGGAAGAGTCAATCAAAGATAATCCAACTTTGGCATGAAACCATGACTAGTTGGCCTGATGGACACAAATTTCAGATATATTCAGCCTCAATGCTGAAGGTTTTTTTTAAACTTGGAACTTTGGAAATAACAGAATAAATTTGTTGAGAGGACTCCCAAACAAACAATGTGTTGACTATGTGCAGGTTTACTTAAAAATTAACTTATATTCATATATTACACATTATTTTAGCCAAAATACACATCTTTGTACATATACTATTTTGCCAGTTGATTAACAGTAGTGCTCTTGATTAGTCATGAATCCTTCCTTATAAATAGGTTGAAAACTTCTTAATATGGAAAGCTAGAGCTAATGTCATAGTTTTTACCCACTCCCCATTATTCTGCAGCATTTCCTTTTTCTTGTTAGTTATGGTGTATGCTGTTTCTCTTTAACTGAGTTCTGGAACTCTCTAAATTCCTTTGCATTTTCTCAGAGTTTACTATAGCTCAAGACCTTGCCATAACAATTTCTCTATTCCTTTTGCCACTTCTGTTTGGGTACTCTGATGTGCATTTCTTTACTCTGTGCAGAACCCTGCTTCTCTTTGCTCCTCACTTTTTGCTTAAATTCTTGAAGATACAATTGCACATTTTGCTACCTGGTTCCTTCCAAACCAATCTTAGTCATTCCAGTTCTTTAAATAACCCCATCTTTGGACATATAATAAAAAGATACAACCCACTTGCCACTTCTTCCAGGAGTCTTCCTGAGCCTACAAAGTCCAATTTATAGTTCCTTGGTTGCAAGCAACAGCAATTAATTTGGCTAATTTTTTACCACAATAGATTTTATTGGAATGTGATCAGAGATTGACCGTTACGGAAATAGTGTTGAAGGCTATGGAAGCAAAAAGCTCAGCAACTATCTTGTAGCAAGAACAATTTCTTAGGCTATTTAAATGGATTGAATAATGAATTCCAACTGTTTCTTCTATATTTGTGATACTCAAGATGTATTCTCTGGGAAAGAGCAGCTGATTAGCTGAGCTAAGCCCATACATCCATGCCCTGAATTAATTGGGCTATGAAAAGAAAGAACTTGAATCTTTTGATTTTTATAGCATGAGGCAGGCATCTGAATTTACCATTTTACCGATACTCAGCAAAAAGATAATTCTCCAAGAGGAAATCTGGGCACTTAAGAAGGGAAGATAAAGCAAGGGCCTTCAAAAAGACAAAGGTGCACTACATTGTATCTTCTAATTGTTCCCTGTGGTATTCTATGCTTCCCTCATCACAACACTGACCATATTATCTTGCCAGTTTACTTTTTCTTTTTTAAGATTTATTTTTATTTATTTCTCCCCTCTCCATTGTTTTGCACTTGCTGTCTCTGTGTGTTCTTCTGTGTCTGCTTGTCTTCTCTTTAGGCAGCACTGGGAACTGATCCTGGGACCTTCCGGAGTGGGAGAGAGATGCTCAATCTCTTGCACCACCTCAGCTCCCTGGTCTGAGGTATCTTTTATTGTATCTCCTCTGTGTCTCTTTCTGTTACGTCGTCTTGCTGTGCCAGCTATCTGCGGGGGCCGGCTCTCCTCTCAGGCCAGCTAACTGTGTAGGCCAGCTTGCCTTTCATCAGGAGGCCCCAGGAATCAAACCCTGGACCTCCTATATGGTAGACGGGAGCCCAATCACTTGAGCCACATCTATTTCCCGCCAGTTTACTTTCATAAACACTTCACTGGGTTCTAAACTCTGGAGGAGCAGAGGCCACACTTGTCTTGTTTATCATATGTCTTTTTTTTTTTTTTTTTTTGCAAGAGGTACTGGGGATTGAATCCATGACCTCGTACATGGGAAGCAGGCACTCAACCACTTGAGCTTTTCCCACTCCCTATATCATATGCCTTGTTTATCATAAGTCTTCTAGACTTAGAAGAGCATTTGACCCATATAATAAATAAATGTTTAATAAATAAAAAAGATATTTTTGACAAACATGAGTAGTCATTTTATTGGCAGCTGTTTCTCATCATACTTGGGTGGCAATAGCAGAAAGCTTACCTCAAATAGACTTAATCAATAACAAAAATATTTTGATTCATGTAATTGAGAAGTTCAGAGGTAGAGCAGGTTTCTGATATCAGCAAGGACCAGTATCTTTCTCGCAGCCCAGTCTTCTGCACGGAAAGTTTCTCCCCAGTAATTGTTCCCCTACACTCTTAAAATGGCTGCCAACAGCTACCAGAGTTATGGACTTTCTTCTTTTATGTTCAGTAAGAAGATGAATTGGTCCTAGAATTCCTGGAACAGGGCTGAAAAGAGTCACTCCTTTATGCCCTGGGTTTGGTCATAAGCCCACCAAGAATTAAATACTTGGACCAGTAGGAGGCAATGAACTTATTTCTTAGCCTTACCTACGGTTGCAGTCCATTTTCCTGGACCCACTTCATTTCCTAAAATAATTTGGAAGTACTAGGAAGGAAAGGTTTCTGGAGAGGCCACCAACAAATGTCTACATCACCAAATTTTATGGCCATGGCCAGTAGTAGCCACACACTGACCAACTTTTGGTACAACCCCATCCCATAGACTATGCTGTCTGGTAATCCATATACTCTGCTGACCTTCCCTCTCAGGATCCTAGAAAACCTTATTAATCTTGTCTCTGTGGTTGAAGAGGGAAAAAAGAAGAAAAATACTTCTGCACTAGAAGACTTTCTTTTTCCCATTTGCTGAATTTATTCAAAGAAATCAACTTAGAAATATCATTGAATTAAACAAAAATCTGACATGTAAACATACTGCCATATTCCTGAAACAGATGTTAACACCTGTATAAAAGTTAACAAATACTTGTTAGGAAAGTTGTCCATTAATAAGGTCAGTCTTCAACAAAAGTTAAACTATTTTGTTTCTTTAGCTTTCCTAGTCTGACAATGCAGTACCATCAAACCACAATCAAATATAATAAAGACAACATTGGATGGATAGATCAGTACCATTGGCTACAGCTGCTAAACAGTCTCATTGTTGGTACCACATAAAAACAAGCCGATCACATTAAATAAATATTGGCTTTTTTTTTTCTTTATCACAATTTACTACGTGATGTTAATTATGGTCCTTGTCAAACATGTTTGGTAAAGGCTATTTACAGTGTTCATGGCTTAGGATGCACTATTTCTAGTTACAAAGATACCTGTCAAATTATTAGGATAGAATTCCACAGTGAGTGAAAATGGTGAAATATCTTACATATCATTTTAATCAAAACCATTTCAAGCAGGAAATGTTCCTTATTTGACCATGATTGCAATAATTATATGAAAATTCCTATAAAAATACTAATCCCTTTTGAGAAATTGGCGCACAGTCTACACATTACAGGTTAAGGCAGTATAAAAAAGTATTCCTGATAACTGGATACCCTAGAACGATAGATCTTATTTTCTTCCTTGCCTTATCTGACTAATGGAGATGGCAACCAAAACTGCTTTCATCAAAGGCTGTCCAGAGACACAGAGAAGACTCTGTGAAAAAAAAAGTCCTTTGTAAAGTCCCAGACTCCACTTCCTTAGTTCCCACAACTACAGTTTAGTTTTGTTAACACCGTTATGGAGAATGATATACGAAACCAGGCAAAAGAAAGAGACAGCTGTAATAGCTTTTTGCCTAATCCTGAGAAACTTTTATATCTTTCTCTTCAAGTAAAAAAAAAAAAAAAAAATTAAGAGGAAAGCTTTCTAGAAGATGTTCCAAAGGCCTCATTTATCGAAATACCATATAATGGATTGTAGTATTCAACCAATTCACCATCTTATTCTTCACTTGTTAGCATCTTATCTATTATCTCTTACAGGTTATTACTGAACACCTATTTATTTTCAAAACACTAAGTTAGGCACTTTGCCATTATTGGTAAAGCATTTGATCCTTGGTATTCTCTGAGAGTATCTAGGTAGAGGAGTGATTTTTTATCAATAAAGTTATCATATGTGAGAAACATAACAATATTAGTATAAATTACCCTAATTAAATATAAGCTATTTGAGAGCCCAAGTTTGACCAAAGTCAGTATCATAAAATACCTTAGTGCATTAGTATGAATGAAATGCCATCTCACTAAAGCCCTCTAGTTCTTAGAAATCTCCAGTTCCTCAGAATGAACATTTGAGGTTGTATAAATTATTTGTTACTTCCTTTCTGTCTGCCACACAGTGTCTCAACCTACCACAAGCCTTAAAAATGCTCTTAACTGGCAAACTGTTATAAATGGACTTTTTAAATTGTTATGCCTTAGAATTGATACTTTACCAAATATGAATTCAGTTACAGAGGTTAAAGATTGAATTTTATCCTGCAATTTATTCAGACATCTATTTTAACATTTAAGCAATTAGTGATCAAAACCATGTCAGAACTTTAAAATAGTCAATAAAGTTCAGAATCTAGCATAGCAAGCAGAATGTTAGATTTTTGGTTTGTGAGAAATAAGAATCCATCTAAAGCCACTGACATTTTAGCCTCAGGGGGTTGATTTTCTGGGTATAAACAAACGTTTTCAACATGCAAACAATGTTCACATCTGTTTTTTAGGCCTTAATTTTCTTTCCTCTTCTTGTGTACTTCATTTTTTATCTTTTTTGTTTCCACCTAAAAATCAATGTTCCTTAAGGATTTGTCAATGGATCTTTCTCTTCCCTTAGGCCAGGAGCCCTTAAAAATCAGATTTTTTATTCTGTGCTTACTCTATTGTCCATAGAGACAGCAAGGTTTGTGCAGTTTCCAGCTGGCAAGGATAGATTGTGATTCCATGCAAGGAGTCTTTGATCATCGTCAGAAATCAGGATGTTTTGTGTTGAATAGCACCTGGCAGTTATAGTTGGAGATGAAAGGGAAATGCTTCTTTAGTCAATAAAATGTCTTTAGAATGTGTTCATTTCATTACATACAGCTTCTTTTTAAATATATCATGCACACTGATGGCATTTGTGAAAATATCCTGTGAATTCCTGAATAGTACCTTTTACCTTTATAAGGACTCACTGGAAACATTTCCAAGAGTTTGGTATTGTTTTTTTCAGCTTAATAAGTAAGGGGCAACTTTGGAAAATATCATTGGGAAACAGTGACAGATGGGGACTTCGGGGACTGATGTTATATCCCACTTTCTGCCAAACCTTGTTTTATGTTTCTTTTAATTTTGTTTGTTTGTTTCCCTGGTCTTTGCAGATGTTGTATTTTACGGGACTTTCTGGTACCTTCTGTCATAATGCTGCTGTTTTGTGGTTGCCCATGGAGAGTGCTGGATCACTCTCCCCACCCAAAATTGGTTTGGATGTGGAGATTGATGACATCATGCACACCGAGACAGTATGAAAAGGTTTATTACTCAAATTATGAGATTTTCTGGGGAGATCATGTCTGGAATGGCTTGAATAAAATGAAGCATGATGGTTTTGGTTTCTATTGTGGTTAGGGGTGGGGCCATGGTGAGTATTCCTGCTCGTGGGCCAGGGTTTGAATCATTCAAGCTTCTCCACTGGCATCAAGAGAGGGAATGAATGGCCTTTTTATTGGCTTCCCAGATGTAGGGCAAGAGAAGAATGGGGAGGGATGGAACCTCAAAGCTCTCAGCAGTCAAACAACAAAAGTGGAGAGAGATTCTTTGTTATAACTGTTCTAAATGAAAACTTCCATAGTTCTTTTTTTTTTTTTTAAAGAATTAACCACATTCAAAAGGTCAAAAACCAAATGTAATATGTGGACCTTTTAAAAAAAATATTTTGACATAATTTCAGACTTATAGAAAGGCTGGTTAACAAGAAAGCTAGGCTTTTTCTCACAGCCGTCTCCCCAAATTAGCTTCCACTGTGGCTCCAATCCATTAGAAAGGTCTCTACCTAGCTACACTCATTTATGGGCTGTGTACAAGTTTCTTACTTACAGGACTTCTGAGCCTCAGGCAAAGCAAGTATGTGGCTGAGCCTTTATTTTCATGTCCTTGAACATTCTGTGATATGAAAAGGAAAAACTGTCAAAAGAGACTAAGAGGATAGAAAAGAACAAAGAAAGTGGTATTTCAGAAGTCAAGTGAAAAATGTGTTTAAAAGGGGGTGATGAACTGTGTCACATGTATTGATAACTTGAATGAAATGAGACCTGAGGATTGATAAAGAGTGACATTGTTGACCTTGGATATCAGCATTTTCAGTGAGTTTGAGGGATAAAATCCTTATTGGAAGGCATCCAAGTGAGAATGGGAGGAGAAGAAGTGGAAACCGTGATTATGAACAACACGAAAAGGAATTTTTCTGTAAAGGGTAACAGAAAAATGTCTCGGTAGTTGAGGGGGATGTGGGCTCAGGAAAAGATCATTGTATAATGAGAGATATTACAATCTGTATATCCTTTGATGAAAATGATGCAGTAGAAGAGGGAAGATTTGATGAAGATGAGAAAGAGGAGAGGGAGAGGGAGAGAGAAAAAGGAGAGAGAAAATCATTGCAAGAGCTAAGGCTTTGTGTAGGTAGGAGGGGTAGGATTCACAACACAGGTGGAGGGGTTGGTCTTAGATGTGAGCATGAATCATGCATTCATCATAACAGGAGCAAAGGCAGAGGAAATAGGGAAATAAGAACAGATGTTGGGAGTTTGGAGGTAAGTATGAGTGGAATTCTTTTTGATTACTTCCAGTTTTTCAGTGAAATAAAAAGCAAGTAACCACTGTACATCTATGCTTTATGTTCAAATTATATAGTTTATTCCATCATTTGGGTTAAAGTCTTCACAATTACTCACTTTTGAAGTCAGAATTCTGAGTATAAGAAATCATTTCACATAATGTGAGGGAAAGGGATGTGAAATTAGGTGGACCCATCTCAGAAATTGCAAATTGGTGAAACACCACCTTTAAGGGACTTGAAGATGGATTTTGTTTAGCCCTCAAAAAGTTTAAATATTTTAAAATTTAGTCTCCATCATATAAATACAAGGGAATTTTATATTAAAATGAAATTTCACACTTCATTTAAAAAAATATGAATTGCCTGGCAGCACTGGACCTGTGTTCCTTCATGGCAATAGTAGGGTGGATTTGAATAACACAGACCCTTTAGACAGGGCATTCCAGTTTTCCCCAGCCTCTAATACTCCCTATTATTACCTTATAATTGGCTTGAGTTATCCCTTTCAATTATCTTCCTGGCTTCTTTAAAGGGTTGGAAGTTGAGACACAGGCTTTGCAAGGTAATCTACAGGGGCGCCATTCTTATTGTAGCCTCTGTCAAATGGCATCTCCTGGAGTGGAGATCCCCGGCCCAACAAACATTTACAGCTCCCTTACTGATGCCCACATTGAGTTAAACAACTATTCAGTTGTGCACTCTAACAGAATTGTTCTCATACATAAATCTATTTCTAATTGTTGTACCATATCTTTCTTAAGTATAAGCCCTGGGATGTTACTTTCCTTCAGGATGCATACTTCTAAAACTTTCACCATTAATTTTTCCCTAAGATTCTTTGGAAGCTATTTGGCTTTCAGTATTTATAACTTAACTTAATCTTTTTATTTGAAAGAGCTTTGATTTCTGGGATTAACTAAGGATCCTGTGTTTGAATTGAGGATCCCGTTTTTTAATTATGTTTATTGCCTTTTATCAACGCTAAAGTACGTTTAAAGCCAGTAGGGAATCAAATCACTTCTTTTTCTTCAATGAAATCTATACTTGGCTTTAGGTCCCACAGATTAGGTTCTGTAGCAGTTTGATATTATTGATGAATTCCAAAAAGAAATATTGGATTATGTTTGTAAACTGGTCTTTTCCTCTGGATGTATTAGAGTGTATTGGATTCAGAGGTTTTACTTATACTTGATTAAATAATGATTAAGGCTTTGATTGGGCCACATCATTAGGATAAAACTACATGGCAGAGCAGAGGAGTTAGTCGGAGTTTTGATGCTGGAGTGTTTTGTTTTTATTTTTAAAGAATTTATTTTATTTATTTATTTATCCTCCCTTGCTGCTTGTGCTTGCTGTGTCCATTTGCTGTGCATTTTTCTGTGTCTGCTTGTCTCCTTTTGTTGCGTCATCTTGCTGCATCAGCTCAACGCACTGAGCGGGCTGTCAGCTCACCGCACCGTGTGGGCTGTCAGCGGCCGGTTTGCCTTCACCAGGAGGCCCCAGGAATTAAACCCCAGGCCTCCTACATGGTAAATGGGAGCCCAACCACTTGAGCCACATCCACTTCCCTGATGCTGGAATTTTGATATGGAGCCTGGTGATGTAAAGACAAGGAGGAGGACACAAGGGAGTTTTGAGCTGGAGCCCAGAAAGTGAACACAGAGGAATAGAGATGGCTCCTTAGACACTGCAGAAGCCCCAGGGAGAGAGACAGAATCATTCGCCTGATAGTCTGCAGCTGGCCTTGTGGAGGGAGCACAGCAGCTGAGCTCAGAGAGAAACTGAGACTCAGGAAAAGAGGAACCCAAGAAGCCTGAACTCTTGGCGGATGTTGGCAACCATCTTGCCCCAACACGTGGCAATAGACTTTGGTGAGGGAAGTAACTTATGCTCTATGGCCTGGTAACTGTAAGCTTCCACCCCAAATAAATGCCTTTTATAAAAGCCAACAGATTTCTGGGTTTGTATCAGCACCCCTTTGTCTGACTAATACAGTCCCTATGTATATTTCTAAAGTTTTTGTTCTCTAACTTTTGGACCTTATAGTACATAATTATACAATTCAGTGATAAATAGTAGAGCATTATTCTTTTACTGTATCTAGAAAAGATTGGTGCTGTCTTTATTCGGTATTATTTTAGTGAATAGAGACTTGGACCATTAAAATTAAGTTATTTGGTAAAATCCAGACTAAAGAAGTTGCCTAAGAGCATTTCACCAAAGGTAGAAGTTATAGTAGGAAAAGTATACTGTTCTACTTAGAGGAAGGAAATGAAAGGGGATATTCAAAAATGTTTATAGAAAACCCACATGTGACAATTTATTTGGTAGTAGCAATACTTTTTCCAAATAGCTTGAAGTATTACTTAAGACAATAATAAGATAAGGTAAAGAGTGAACATAAGAGTTTTGAACAATAGGTCATTTGATCTAAGTCAAGAAAATAAGAACCATAGAGGAGCTGATCCTCTCTCTCCAGTGATGAGTGTATTCTCTGAATCTCTAACATGACTATATATTCTTCATCCAATCAGAAAGGGATAAGCCATGCAAAATGAATACATTAGACACCGAGCTTTGTGAATTTCAGTTACATGATTAATTACATGAAAAAGATATGAACATTTTATTAATTTAACATTTTGGTAACTGGAAAATTAATTGTAAGATGAAAGCCTCTCTTCCAAATAAATGACTCCATTAAAACATTTAATAATCTCCATCTCACTGAAATATATCCACTGTTAAAAATCCTCTGAATAATTAAACTGTTCTATTACAAAGCTAGATGTTTTCCATTATTTTTCTAAAATGGATATATTAAATTAAATGTTGTAGTTTTAAGTATACGAATGTCTGTCTCTAATGGAAAAATGATTTTTTGAGAATCCATAGTCAGCTTTCCTAACAAAGGAAATCAAATCATAGATATATTATTTTTGGCAATATCATGTATAGTTACTCTTCAGAGATGTGTTAATATCCAGTTTGAAGTAATAAATTATCAAGATAGCACAAAACTAAATCCTTTCATGTTTAAAAACTATTAACATTTCTTTACTACTATAGGGAGTGTGTTTTTTAAGCCACACAGACTCTTTTGTTACTGACTCCGTGGAGGAAGTAGCAACTGAAGAACAATAGAGAACTTTTCCCATAGATAATTATCATTATTCCAACTTATTAATATATCCCCACACAATTTTATCATTAACTACCCTCTGATAATACTACCCTATCTAGATATGAATCATTAGTAATTGTCATACATGATAAATGACTCTGCCTCCCTATTATGACTATGAATCAGAACTAGTCTAATTCCAAGTAGATGATTCACACTAATTTATGTAGCTTATGAAGCTTATCGTCTATGAGGAAGAAAATGAACATTTCTACAGATAGGCTTTTGTTTTTCCAAGTTTTTGTTGCATACATTAGGTGGGACAGATGTAAATGCTTACCCAAGTCAAGAAGTTTTGTATTCCTTGCTTCTGTTGGATATGACAGGTTTGTCATTTTACCCTTGTGTCACATATTTTGTTTAAAAGACACACTAGTACTTCCTGCCTCACTCTCTTCCACCCCAGGTATTGGCAAAGTTAGTACAGAGGGTTCCTATATACCTTTCCCGCCTACTTCCTCTAATTCTAACATCTTATGTAACCAAGTATATTTGTCAAAACTGAGAAATTAACATTGGTGTATTGCTATTAAGAAAACTCCAAACTTTATTAGGATTTCATCAGTTTTTCCTCTCATGTTTTTCTTTTGTTTCAAGATCCAAACCGGGATAACACATTGCATTTAGTGGTACCTCAATTTTGTGATTTCCTTAATTTTAAATCATATGTCTTGACTAACTGAAGAGAATACAATTTTGCTATTTTCCCTCTTCCATTCAATTTCATATTCACTTCAGCAAAATTACTGTGATTTAAAATAGTTTTTATGTCTCTCGAACCACTCACTAAATTCACATGTCTTCTGAGTTTCAGGAAGTAGGTTCCTTCCATTTAAATGAGAAATCAGAGAGAAAACTGTAGGAAGAGAGAAGGAGATCATCAACTTTTCTGAAGTTTATAAGGCAATGGAACTTCCTAAACCTAGTAGAAGAAATGACTTTTTCCTCTAAAATTCCAGAAAAAATGTTTTGTACTTCAAAGTTAGAAGTAAATTGATCTGATTGCTACCTTAGAGATGGAATTCCTGTTTGTAGAAAATCAAGGTGAGGTAATTTGAGAACTATGAGATCCGACTTAGAAAGAGGTCACAGTAAAAAATATCACCGAAAACACTGGCAACTTTCACAGGGGACTCCTACCATAGTTTCAGAGTTTCTGACCCCTGTGAATACCATAATACTTAGGAAGATGTTGAACGGTACTCTCCTATTTTCCCAAACTTTCTTGTGCATCACATAATTTTATTAGCCCATAGAAAAGTTTATGTTTGATTTTACTTTATGAAGATTTACGATCTACAAAGAATTACTTGAAAAGTGAGTGGTTCAAAGAATTTTCAATTTCCCTAGGATGAACATTTTATATTGTTTTGATTTCGACTTAATTTTCTTTCACTTATTTCATTATTATTGTTTTAAAATATATGGTAATATATGTATATGGTAAAAAAATTAAATCATACAATAGGACTTGTAAGAAAATACAAGTTGCCTCCTCCCCTCTTTCCAGGCCTATGTCCTAGAGGTGAACACTTTTGATCATTTTTGTTTTGAGTCCTTTGGTGGTTATCTTTGTAAACCTAAATAATACGTTTGTACTACTTTACTCTCAGATTAACTCCTCTCTGGAAAGGTTGAAAATTCATCTGTACCTGTGTATCTGCCCTGTCTACTCCAACCTGGTCAGCTATCCTCTTCCCCGTCTTTGATAGTCATTATTGTCAGTTCTTCCACAAGTCACCTTTGTAACCTTAATAATCTAAACACCCCAATTCTTGCTCCATTTTAGACGATGTTTTTTTCCCATTATGTAATAAGTTTATTATGGCCCTATTTTCCCCTACTTCTTCCAACATCTACTAGTAAGGCTTTTATTGTTACATTGTAGATGTCAATAGCATTTACCTTTTGTTTTATAAATATAATTGTCTTCTACATTTATATATTAATTAAAAATAACAAAAAGCATTATATATATTCATACAAAAATTTATTCGCTGTTCCATATAGGAGATGCAGGATTACATTTTCATCTCCATAGGTGCAAAGTAATGATCCCCATTTTTCTCAAAGGTATAGTTCTTAGAGTCTATATTTTACTACTTTTACCCCACGAATTTCACTACTTAATTTACTTAACAAATATTTATTTAGTGCTTACTATATGGCAGGTGCAATTTAAGATACTGGGGAAACAGCAGTGAACAAAAAAAATGGAAACATGCTTCTGTGAAGGAGAGAAGGAAATGTGAATTGTGGTTATAATTTAAATAGAATAAGTTAGAAAAGGCATCTTTAAGTGGGTAGAATTTGAGCAAAGCCTAAAAGAGGGATGGGAAGGAGCGGTGAATTGGAGGGCAGGACATACCTAATGACAAACTTCACTTTTATTGAGGGTGCAGGAAACCGGGACACATATGAATCATGTTAAAATTAGCTTTTTTTTTTTTTTTTTTTTTTTTTT
>JAKSZT010036119.1:20444782-20497380 GCA_026826555.1 Tolypeutes matacus | reverse complement strand
TCTCTCACCACAGTCCATTGCCACATGTTAGAGCAAAACAGCTGCCAGCGTTTGCCAGGGTTCAGGCTTCTGGGGTTCCTCTCTTCTCGGGCTGCGTTTCTCTCCGGGCTTAGCTCCTGTTTCCTCCACAAGGTCAGCTGTAGACGATCAGGCAAACAGCTTGCTTCTCTTCTCCTGGGGCCTTCTTTCCAACATCAAAACTGCTTCTCAAAAGACTGCTCAAAGTTAGCTTTTGTTTTATACAAAACACTTCAAACTCAGTTTTTTACCACAGTAATAACAGTATATTACCTCTTATATTCTACTCCTAGGCTCACCTGGAATCACTCATGTGGATGCATTCAGTTGGCAGCTCAACCGGGATGGATGGTCAAAAAGGGTTTTGCTCACGTTTTGGACTTCAAGCTGGCAGGGCTGGAAAGGTTGGGATAGTGGGTCTTCTCCTCCATGTGGTCTTCCGAAGTGCTGGAATACTTTGGTTCAAGGGTTCTGAGAAAATTTCTTCTTCTAATAAGCTGCATTCATGGAAAGAGGAAGGGAAGCAGACAACATTCTTGATCTTGCATTTGCGGTAGGCTGTAACAGATGTGTGCTTCTGCAGCATCCAAGTGGACGTCATGGTCTACTGCCAATCACTAGCTTGGGGGTTGGAGAAAAACTGTGGCTGTGTGAGCTCAGGTGGCAGCTTCCTTATGTCTTGATTTCAGTTTGCCGCTGTGTGACCTAATGAAGTAGTAGCTGTTTATTCCCAATATTTGTTTTTCCAGAGCTTCCAATTATTTTGTGAACTTCTATTTTGCCATTTTAACCCCCTTTCTGTTTGAAACACTTGGAGTTGTTTTTGTTTTCCTGATGAGTATATGGAGTTATTTCTTTTTAAAAATATATATATTTTTTATTTTTAAAGAAACTTTATATTACATAAATATTACACCAAAAATATGGAGGACTGCCATATACCCCACTCCCTCCTTTTCCTACATTTTCCCACATTAACATCTTTCATTAGTGTGGTACATTTGTTATAACTGATGAACACATATTGAAGCATGGTACTAGCCAAGGATAGTTTACACTTTGCCCTGAACAATTTTATAGGTATTGACAAAATGTATAGTGGCCTGTATCTGTCATTGCAATGTCATACAGGACAATTCTAATGTCCCCAAAATGCCCCTATGTTACACCTATTCTTCCCTCTCCCTCCCCTCAGAACCTCTGGTGACCACTGCCTTTACATCAATGATTCAAGTTCTTCCATTGCTAGAATAATCGTAAGTCTACTTTAGTCCATAGTTGCATTCCCCTCTTTTATATTTGTTCATTCTTCAGTCTTGAGGATTTTGGGATGATGATGCTCACCCTGCCTCCAATTGAGAAGGGCCTTAGGTCCCATGAGGCAGATGGATGGAACTGTATTTCTTGCAGTTGCAGACACTATGGCTTCTTGGGATGGGCATTGTCCATCAGCAGCCTTTTGTTTGTTATCTGGGTGGGTCTTTAAGTACTTCTTTGAGTACTTCTCTAAGGTCATTTTAATGGAGTCAGATGGAAATGGAGACATGGTGCACATAATCTGTTCTTTTGAACTAGTAGCTATTTGTTTCTTTGTAATTTGTTTTGCTCAATTGTTTGAGTTTTATCCTACATATTTTATCAAGAAAAAAGTCAAGACATATTGAAAAGTGTGGTGAAGCAGAGTGTCTTAATCTTTTTAAATAACCTTATTCTGATGCCTTATGGATATACTGATAGCAGCACTTCTAGGAGGACATTGTATCTCCCCTGTGATAGTTTTATGTGTCACCTTAGCTAGGCTATAGTCAGTTATTCAGTCAAGCACTAATTTAGGAGTTGCTGTCAAGAAGGCATTTTGTAGCTGTGATGAACATCTACAATCAGTGGACTTTAAGTAGAGGAGGTTATCCGCAATAATCTGGGTAGGCCTCGTAGCAACAGTTGAAAAGTTTTAACAGCAGAACTGAGATCTCCCTGAAGAAGAAATTCTGCCTGTGGACTGGGGCATCAGCCTTTGCCTGAGTTTCCAGCCTGCTCTTCCTGTCAGCCTCTCCTATGGATTTTGGACTCTCCTAGATAGCCTCTATAATTCTGTAAGCTGATTCATTGTAATAAATTCTCTCTCTCTCTTTATACACACACACACACACACACATAGACACACACATATATACACATACACACACACGTTCTGATGATACCCTGATTAATATACCCCCCAATATCTCAAATTGGAAAGATTCATTATTTCTTCATATCCTGAGCATAGAAGGGGGTTTTGTCAAGATTTAGTTTTATAGATTGTATTATCAAAATAATTATTTGTTATTTATATTGACATATATAAAATATAAAATCATCTTGCCTCTTTGGAATTCACCAGGGAATCCAGAGGCAATGCCCTGCAGTGTGGTACTTCATCCTGATTCTGCAGATATTGGGATGAACCAGACTCTCAGAGGCACCAGCCTTGAGCAGTGGGATTACAGGAGTTATAGGAAGTTTGTTCACTGCTGTAATGGGTGAGGTTGAGCAAGTGGCCAAGGGCCTGGCAGAAAAGTGAGGCAGGGAAATTCTTAGAGGTTATATAAATTACAACTGGCACAGTCAATGTATTCTGATTATTGTAAAATCAAAGCAGTATCAAAAGGCTTATATGAAGCAGGGTCATTCTCATCCCTGACAGTATACACTGCACTTCTCTCTTTCACTCTGCTCCCAAAGATAGGGACACTTATTTTTTCATCAGTTTCTAGTGCTTTTTATGCAAATAAATCATTAATTTGCTTACACAAGAGCTAGTGTTCTTCACTTTGGTCTTTTTACATATAGTTTGTTCTGGAGATTTTTCTGCATCATTATATAGAGTTTTCCCACTTTTTAAACACTGCATTGTATGACATTATATGGATATACTATAGTTTATTTAATTAACCCCATAAATTTGAATTGTTTCTAATATTTTCTTTTATAAAAAATGCCACAATGATTAAAATTAAACATATATAATTTCAAATATATAGTGTACAAGTATATTTCTAAGATAAATTTGCAGATGTGATTTGTTATTTCAGAGTGAACACATTTGTTATTCTGACAGATATTGTTAAATTACCCTTCATTGGTTTGTGCCATTTTGCTCCCTCTTCATCAATGCATCAGAGCATCAGTTTCCTCACAGTCTTACAATATGATCTACCCATTTTTTTTTTACTTTTGTCAATTTGACAGAAAATGATATTACTGTAGTTTTCATTTGAATTTCTCTTATTTTGAGAAAAGATGAGCATCTTTACATGTGTATAGGTCCTTCCCTTTACATTTATTTTTTATGGGCTGTTCATGTATCAAATTGGCTAAGCAATAGTCAGTAGACAATTTGCCTATTATGTTGTTGGTATGAAGGATATTAAAAAAATTAACCCTGTTGCTTTTATACTAAGTAAACAGAGAGGACATCAACTAATATGCTACAGAGTGAGTACTAGCTGATTATCAGCCTCGATGTTGCTTATTTGTTACAGGTATTTGGGAACTCTTTCTATATTGGAGATGAGACTTTATACTTTATAGTATGAGTTGAAAGCATTTACCCCAGTTTCTCATCTGTCTTTTGATTTGGTTTAGGGTGATTTCTTCAATGAAAAATTTTAATGTTAATTTCTTTTCTTTTATGGCTTCTGGAGTTTGTATCATAGTTGGAAAGTCTTTCTCAGTTCAAGGGAATTTGTCCATTTTTCTCTACATATTTCATGGTTTCATTTTTATTCTTAAATTTGTATGCATATGAAATTAATTCATTCTGGAGTACAGTGTGTGGTAAGGATCCAACTTTATATTTTTCACACCATTCATTAATATCTTAAATTCCTGTAGGCATATAGGTATATTTCTGGGATTTTTATTGTTCTAATTATTCATTATCTGGTGTCAGACTCTCCTAAATTTTGAGGATTTCTCTATATTTTATTATCAAGTAAGACTGTTACTACTTTTTTTTTTCCTATTTTCAGACTTCTGCTACTTTTGTTTGTTAATTTTTTCTGTGTATATAAACTTTAAGTTGTATAGGTCAGTAAAAATATACTGGTGTTTTTTCGTGAATATGATAAATTTATAAATTTAAAGAGAATTGGTGTCATTATGAGTTTTCCTAATTATAAATATGGAAAGTCCTACCATTTGTTTAAGTTTATTTTTGTGAGTTTTTAGTTTTTCACATATAGTTTCTTTTTATTTCTTATTAAGGGTATTCCTAGGTATTTTATCATTTTTGCTGCTATTATAATTGCAATCTTTGCTTCCTAAGGTTTGTTCTTTGTATATATTTGAGGCTGTTGCTTTCTGATATTAACAGAATACCTGGCTACCAACCTAAATTCTCTTAATTTTCAGAATATTTACAGTTGATTCTTTTTGATTTCCAGGTACACAAAAATTTCAGCTGTAAGTAAAGATTTAATCTGAAAAAAAAAAAAAAGATTTAATCTGTTTTATTTTTAGCTTTGAAATATCTTTATTTTCTTCTTTTATCTCAATGCATTGACTAATAGTAGAATGTTACATTACAGTGCCATCAGAGAACCTGTTTGTCTTATTACTGTCTTTAACTGAAATGTCTCTATTGTTACCCCATTCAATATAATGCCAGCATATTCTTGTAAGGAATTATCCATCAGTTCTTATTTTATTGAGGTTTCTTTTTAATTAAAAATTGGTATTAAATTTTTGTCAAATGCTTTTTCAGTGTCTATTGGAGCTCATCATAATTTTTCCTAGATGCATTAAGATGAATTTTATTAATAGTTTTTATATTTTTAAATTATTATCTTTGAATACTTGGGATAATTCTCACTTGGTCATGAAATAATAGACTTTCAACAGTGTTTCTAGCTGTTAATATTTTACTTCAGATTTTTGCGTTGATATTCATAAGTGAGAAACTGAAAATTTCTTTTGTAATCAGGATCTATTATTAGAGTTATAATTATTTTAAGTGTTAAATTTTGTTGTTGTTATTGCCAGTTACTCACTCTTCATCCTTGTGAAGAAGGATTATAACTCCTCCTCCCGCTGACAGTTTTGGCTTTTTCATTTGCTTTGGCTGTATAGGCAGTTGTGACAGATGCTATTCATTGGCAAAAGACTTAAGAACATCAACATGTACCTCCTGAAACACACGTCCTTAATTTTAATTCACATCCCTGTGAGTGTGAACCCATTGTAAATAGGACCATTTGAAGATGTTATTTTTAGTTAAGATGTGGGCAACTGAATGAGGGTTGGTCTTGATCCATGTTACTGAAGGCCTTATAAAAGCATCTCAGAGTCCCAGAAGCCAGAAAGGAGAGAGTATTGCCATATGAAGGGAGGCAAAGATGCAATCCAACGAACCCAAGGATTGCTGTCAGTCAACGCGAGGATGCTACAATCTTTGGGAAAAAAGCAAGCCTTGCTGATATCTAGATTTTGGACTTCTAGCCACAAAACCATGACGTAATAAATCCTTGTTGTTCAAGCCAACCCGTTGTGTGGTATTTATCATAGCACTCTAGCAAACTGAGACAATCAGTCTTTTCCCTCTGCCATAAGGCCACCATGTTCTTGATTGGCAATGCTCCTTCAACCTAAGTCCCCACATAAAAAAGCAGCCACCCTACCAGGACATAAAATGTGAATTAAGAACAAACTTTTGTTTGTGTAAACTAATGAGGTTTGGGATATTTATTATGTAGCATAACCTTCTTAAATTCATTCCTAGCTATTTTATCACTTTGCTGATATTATAATTGGAATCATTTTTCCATTATCTATTCCTAATGGTGGTTCTTTTTGTATGCAAAGGAAATTGGTTTCTGATACAGTTCAGAAAAATTAAAAAAAAAATTACTTCTTTTCTTTTGATCAGGAACAGATTAAATTGCATTGTAAGTTTTCTTGTTAAGCCATTTGGGATTGTTGTGTTTTTTGGAGGGGTGAGTATTTCTTTGATGGTTTAAGCATTTCTTTACTTTGAAATTGTCTCTTTAGACATTCTATCTTTTCTTGTCAGTTTTGGTAAGCCATATTTAACCAGAATAATTTCCATTTCTTCAAGATTTTCAAATCACTTACACAGAATAGTGTAAATTAGTCATGATTTAAATAATTTTCTCTGTATTATGTGTTTTATTTTTTTGAGGTACCAGGGGCCGGGGATTGAACCTGGGACCTTGTATGTGGAAAGCAGGCACTCAAGCACTTGAGCCACATCTGCTCCCCTTTGTATTATGTTTTAAACTTTTTTTTTTTTATTTTTTTAAAGATTTTATTTATTTATTCATTTATCCCCCCCTTGCTGCTTGTGCTCGCTGGGTCAGCTAACCACGCCCCGTGTGGGCGGGCTTGCCTTCACCAGGAGGCCCCGGGAACCGAACCCGGGGCCTCCCATATGGTAAACGGGAGCCCTACTGATTGAGCCACAGCCGCTTCCCTGTTTTAAACTTTTAACAATTTTTATTTTCATTGGCAGAGAAAAATGTGTGAATGATTTAAAATTAGCATCTAAATTTGAAATGTCAACATTTAAAACTCACACATTTTTCCGTGCCAATGAAAATAACAATCATTAAAAGTTTAAAACATAAGACAACAAACACCCCCTCAGCAGGCCCTATTTGGGAATATATGATAATCTATTTCCCTAATATAATATAGTTATACTCATTTATAATTCCCCTACTCATGATTCTTCTGTTTCTTTTATTTGAACTTATACTTTTTAACGTAGTCATTAAAAATATCTCTCAGAGACTTAAATCTTTGGATTGTTCATATACTGGTTGAGCCTCAAATCCCAGCAGAGTTGCAGCCAACTTCTCCTCTTCAGTTCTTTGGGCTTGCCCGGGACAACTGACAAAATTATGATGATGGACAAGTCCCATCCCCAAAACAAGGATTATCTACAACTGCAAGCAAAACAATTCTTTCCATCTGCCCTATAATATCTAAGTCCCTTCTTGGCCTGAAGCAATCAGAGTGGACATCATCTTAAATCCCTCAAGTTGAGGAATGAACAAACATAAGGGAGCATTGTGACCAAAGTGGATATATTGTTATTGTAGTTATTATCTTGTATTAATGGAAGAACTTGTAATATTGATATAAAGATAGTGGTTGCAAGGGGTTCAGAAGGGAGGGGAAGGGATGAATAGGTGGAATACAGGGCATTTTTAAGGCAGTGAAATTGTTCTGTATGGTATTACAAAGACAGACACATGACATTATACATTTGTCAAAGCCTATAGCACAGCACAAAGTGTAAACCATAAAGTAAATTACAGACTTTGGTTAGTAGCAATGCTTCAATATTGGTTCTTCAATTGTAATAAATGTACCATGCTACTGTGAGATGTTAATAATAGTGGAAACTATGTGTATGGGTGTGAGAGGAATTTATATGGCAATTCCGTATATTTTTCCATGTAATTTTTCTATAAATCTAAAACTTTTCTAAAATTAAAGTTTATTATTACCAAAAAATAAAGATAAAAATAAAAATAATATAGATACATATTTAATATCTTCAAAAGAGGGAATGGCAATGGGTTTTTTGGCATAATTGTTCATATATATGTTTTTTCTATGTCTAGAGATGGTATTATTTTTGCTTCCCTGTCATCACTCTGGTCTCTTTTTAAAGAGCAAATACTTCAGAACATGAATATTTGGGATTTAGTTTACTCATTTTAAAGTACCGATTTTTCTTATCTTGTATTCATTTCCCTTGGTATATAAAGACTGTAGATTTTATGCTACTTAGGATTTTTACAGCAATTATTAAAAGACTTTGAAATTTATAAAGAATCTGAAGCCTTCAAAGTGATTAATTATTGATTCCCCAAATGAACTGGCCTATCAAGCCACAATAAATATTTAATATTTTCTTGGAATGAAGTGATGCATTTCTTGAATATTTTAAAAATTGTATTGTTCTCTTTTTAAAAAATTCGCACAGGTTGTATTGCAATTAGATGTAATCCACTTTAAGTTAATAAACTGTTTAGGTCTTCACATCATGTTTTATTTGTTATTTTAAGTAAACCAACTATATAATATTGTTAATAACCATACGTTTTTCATTAAAATATAGATGGTCTTAAATTTATTCCAGCACAATATCCCAAAAGCCTTAATTCATTTCAGTAACAATAAAAAGCACAAAGTCTCATCAAAATGAGTTATAGATGTGGTCTCTCCTGGAGCACAATACCCCTCTGTCTGTGGAACTGTGAGACCTAGAGCTCAATTTATCTGTTTCCATTATACAAAGGAGCAGAAGGCATAGGATAAACATTTCCAAAGATGAAGGGAGAAATTGGAAGGCAAGCAAGGGTCATGGATCCCAAACAATTCTGAAACCCTGCAGGGTATACTCCATTAGATTTCAAGGTCTGAGAATCATCTATGGAATGATATTTTGTCCTCCAGGCCTGATGGAACGGCATCCTTACCCTATCCAAGTGTTGTGCAGGGCCAAACTTACCCCAAATACTGGTGTGAAGGTTCCACACACATGGGTGGGCTTGCTCTCTTGGTCTGAGATGTGTTTTGTCCAGACCTCAGTTTCCACGGTCTTGCCCTCAAAATAATTTTTCCTTCAATCTGTCCCTTTTAGTCCAGGTTGGCAGCAGTTCTATTCACAAAGATCTTGCAAAAAACATGTTGTTTTTGCATGTAGTACACAGAGGTCCAAACCATCAGACAAAAGAACTTTCCAGAAACCTTTTCTGTATAAGTGCATTTCCAATCCTGACTTGCACTGAAATGTCTGACTGGGTCCATGTTCAGTTAAACTATCACATGGGGCACTATTTTCTGGGGACTTGCTTTCCGGAAGCTCAGGATTTTCCAAACCATCAATTTCTGGTTTCTTTGTGTCCAGGAGTTAACTTCTCAGCTTATCCCTTTCCTCTCACATTTTACTATAAGCTGCAAGGAGAAACCAGGGTATACTGTCCACAGCTAAATATCCAACCTCTTTATTTTCAAATTTTCCTTTCCATCCAACATCAGAACTTAATTCTGCCAGGTTTTCTGCCACTTTAAAACAGGGGTTGCCTTTCTTCCAGTTTGCAATGACACATTCATCATTTCTGTCTAAGTCCTCATCAGAAGTACTTTTAGCATCCACATTTCTACCAACAGTCTCTTCCAAGAAATCTAGGCCCTTTTTATCAAGCACCTCACAATTTTTCCAGCTTCTGCCCATCACCTAATTCTAAAGCCATTTCCACATTTTTGATATTTGCATTAGCAGTACCCCACTCTGCTGGTACCAAAATCTGTCTTTTGAAATGGGTTGGCTTAACAGTAGAATTTATTAGCTTATGGTTAGAGTCTGGGAAAATGTCAAAATCAAGGTATCATAAAGGCAACACTTTCTTCCCAAAGACGGGCTACCAGTGATCCTTGTCTCCTCTGCCACCCTGGCAAGCCACATGGTGGCATCTGCTGGTCTCTCCCTTCTCTTCTGGGTTTCTTTACTTTCTGCTTCTTGCTTCTGTGGCTCTTTTTCTCTCTTTCTCTCTCTCTTTCTGAATTCATTCTGTTTATAAAAAGGACTCTAGTAAAAGTATTAAGATCCATCCTGAATGAAGTGGTCACACCTTAACTGAAGTAGCCTCATCAAAAGATCTTGCTCACAATAGGTTCATACTGGCAAGAATGGATTAGCCTTCAGAACATGATTTTCTGGGGTTCATACAGTTCCAAACCACCACAAGTAGGTATGTCAATCAGTACAAGGCCACTTCTCCAAAAGTGGTTGGTCTGGATTAATATTTGTAAAGAACTTATTAAATCCAAACAAATAAGTGCTGTTACCTGTCTCTGTGAAAGCAGTGGTCTTCATAAACTACTATTCATTCATGGAAAATACTGACCTACTCAATAATGAAGATTTTAACATCAGCAACTTCATTCAAACAATAGAAGGTTTATGATACACGCTTTATTTAAATATGTTCAAGAATCTTTAAAGAATATGGTCATAATTCCTTTTTCAGCTACCAGCATTATCCACTCATTCATTTAACATTTATTGCATATTTACTTTATGCCTTATGAGAAATTCTGGGGGTGCAAAAGTGAAGAGGGAAGGCATGGTTCCTGCTTCTCAGAACTTGTAGTTTGAGAGAGAAATACAAGACCAATTGCGTTAAAGTGCTGTGATAAGCAAAGCACCTAGCACTAAAGTAACATACCTTAAATACACCTATTCCTCTGTGTGTGTAAGTGATTGTGTGTGTGTGTGAAAGGAGAAGGAAAAAAAGTAGGAATTTGCCAGGGCAAAAGTTTGGTAAGAATAATTGAAACAGAAGGAAGGGTACATGCAAATACTCAGGGTTTTGGAAAAAGTAATCAGTAAAAAAATAAATAAATAAAAGAGAAGAATGAAGGGGAAATGAGAAATATGTTAAAGGAATTTAATAAACATAGAGGTGGAATTTTAATAAACATTAATGAATAAACAAAGGAATGAAATGCTTAAAGAAAGGTGAAAGAGCAAGTAGAAGAATAAGAAATATAGACTAATGCAAATAATTAAAAAAAGGAATAGAAGGAAAACTCAGAAAAATAAATATTGAAAATTAGATCATTTATTAATTGTTTAAAAGGTAAATGTGAGAATGATAGGGTTTGGAGAATGTATTTCCATGGATTCTGTTGAATATTACCTTTAAAACATTTTCATTGCAATATGGATTTAGGAAAAAATGAACAAATATATTCACCAGATTTCTCAGAAGCTTTAATATTTCAGTGTACTTTGTGATCCTTCAAGAAAGCCCTATAAAATGTAGCTTAAATTTCCTTACCATAAATGCTTTTATTCTTACTAGTATCTCCAGGGTTTAAGCATCTGAGAACCACAATGAGAAATATTACTTTAAAAGGCATGTATCATAGAGGGGACCTGGAGAAACAAAAACAAGCCCTACCTGCTTTGCCTGATGTCAACAGCAGTTCTTCCTGAGGAAAGCCCTTCCTGTCTCAGTCACTTCTCTCCCTACCCAGTATTCACTCTGCCTTAATTATTTATTTTATTTTTCAATAAATAGATTAGGCTTAAACAACAGGAATTTATTGCCTCACAGTTTTTGAGGCTAGAAGTCCAACATCAAGGTAGTATAGGCCATGTTTCCTCCAAAGTTTGTAGCATTCTGTTGGTGGCTCTATCTCTGCCTCTGTCATATGGCCATCTGCTTTTCTGTCTGCTCCTCTGGTTTCTGCTAACTGAATGTGTATGAATTTCCCTTGCTTATAAGGACTTCAGCCATGTTGGATTAAGGCCCACCTTCATTCAGTTTGTTCACCTTAACTAATAACATATTCAAAGGTCTTATTTACCAATGGGTTCAAACAAACAGGACAGGGCCTTAGGACTTGAACATGTCTTTTATGGGGGACATGATTCAATCCCCAGCATATGTACATATATACACGTCTGTGCAAAGGAATTTGATAATGCACCAATTCTTCTGCATGATTTTTAATCTACCAAATGAGTAAAGTTAAAAATTGTCTTAACATTTTGATTTTCTGTATTATAAAACATACATACATACATATACACATGAATCTTTGATTTTGCTTAAAAAGCAGTTTTCTAAGTTCAAAAGCAAATCATACGTACCAACCAAATACTCTGTATTCAACATTTTTAATAGTGATTAAGAGTATTATGTGACATAAAAATTAGTAACGGAAATCTCCTGTGATTTAAAGTAGAAGATAAAAAAATATAATAGTGAAAAATATCATGTGGGAAATGCTATAGAAATATTCCCCCAATCGTCAAACATATTACAGCACAGAAACTCTTAAGAGATCAATAAACAGGGAGTTTATGCATGGCATATGGAGATATTTCCTCTGCAGTGTGCCTGCATTGCTTTATAAATGGAGAATAAATGTTATGTTAGCAATATTTTTATATAGTCTAGGGTTTTTATTTATTTTTTGCCTTATTGCATCTGGATGGTAAATAAAAGATAAAATTCAGCTAGAGAAATAGCTATTTATATAATCCTACACAATAAAATGTTTAAAATGAAGCTTTATAATTCTTGGAAGAATAAAAAGTGTTTCCATTTACAAAAAATATTAAGCTCAATTGGTAGGTAAATGTATGTGCCAACAAGGAAAAAAAAAAGACTTTGTGGGCTGTTCTATAAATTTAAGCCAAATGCTGAACATAACAATAAACCTTATCTACTAAAATGCTAATTCAAATAGTGAAATTCAGTAACTTTGGAATCTCTAAAGCTATTCTTTTGGATGTCTGTGCAAAGGAACTTGATAATGCACCAATTCTTCTGCATGATTTTTAATCTACCAAATGAGTAAAGATAAAAATTGTCTAAACATTTTGATTTTCTGCATTATAAAACATTAAACATTATAAAGCAATACTTTTCAATTATAGAAAAATTGGAAACCATAGAAAATTATGGAAAGACTGTTAAAGTTTCATACAATTCAATTGTCCAATGTTAACCACTCTTAATATTGACCACATTTATCTACATATGGATCCTATATGCATTTCTCTGTCTATGATGTGTTACAGTAAACGCAGTTTTACTTTTCATTTTAGATATACTCTATACCATATGCTTTTGTTATTTTTTTCCCCAGTTGTACTCTAGAGAGGTTTTCATGTTTACTCAGGGGGAAGTCCTATTGGCTACTGTCTGACTCCTTTCCTGCCCCAGCAGCCCTTTGGTGTTGTCTGTTACAGTCACTTCTTCAAGTTATTGTTATTGTATACTGCTCTGTTTTCTCACATCAAACCCTACTGTCTCCTCTGGGTCCCAGCAGATCTGCTTTCTCCAGGGCTCCCAAAGCATGAACACCATTCTGTACTATGGAACAAGATGAGAGGACCTCTCTTCAACATCCTAAAATTATATTTTCCTCTGGGTATCAAAGTTGTGAAAGCTTTTTCATTGTTTTCTTGTGGTTGCAACTTCTACCCTTCATGAAATGATGGGGTAGACCAAGAGCTACATCTAATTAACAACTGTCATGCAATCAGAATTTTCTCTCCTTTCATACCACTAAAACTTTGAGACTGGCCCAAGTTTATATATTTACTCATCCCGTAGATTAAATATCCTTTCAGAAGGATCCTTAGTTGTTTTTTTTTGTTTTTTTTTTTTTTTAATACAATTAGATTACTACAGGAAACTCTCACCATTTTGCCAGACATACCTAGACATGTCTGAATCCCAGCAGAAGATGCAGTACAGGTTCAAACTGCATTCTACATAAACTTCTCTGCTTATAAAAATCTTGCCTTTTAAAACTTAACAGTGTGTCCTGGAGAAACTGCATTTTTCTTGTTATCAAGCTTTTGCCAAAAACTCTGTTACAGTTAATATTTTTGTATACATGTTCTTTTGCACCTGTGTGAATATCTCCATACAAGAAAAAAAAAAAAAAAAAAAAAAAAAGGAATAGTAGAATTGCTTTACAAAGGATAAGTATACTTTGGGATTTGGTGGATACTGCCAAAATGTTTAATGTTGACCTTTGAATACGTTGCAGTCATATAGAGGAACAATATTCTCATTACAATTTTTAATTTGCATTTCTAAGTGTTATTAAGCACTTTTACCTATAAGAAGTTCTTTTGCATTTTCTTTTAAAAAATTTGAACTGTCATTATTCTTTACATATATTTTCATAGGATTTTAAACAATAACCTTACTTATTTAAAGGAACTCATTATGTATTAAGGAAATTGTGGTCA
This sequence comes from Tolypeutes matacus, assembly GCA_026826555.1. NCBI lineage: Eukaryota > Metazoa > Chordata > Mammalia > Cingulata > Chlamyphoridae > Tolypeutes > Tolypeutes matacus. The sequence goes on along the minus strand of JAKSZT010036119.1, from coordinate 20,483,564 downwards.
GATGAACATGAATCCTGCTTTACTGTGTTTACACTATAGTAGGGGAGATTATGGTCCAGAGAGGGATGGTTTGTTCTTTGGTATTTAATTTTTAAATTTTATTGAGATTTTAGTTGTTTTAATGGTATGGCTATATTTAAACTGGAAATTGTATTAGTTAGGATTCTTAGTAGCAAGCTAAGTTAATTTAAGCAGAAAGTGGATTTATTGAATGTATAATGAGTTGTGACCAGGATCTCTGGGAAATGGGGTGAACTTGCTTGTGAGATTAAACAGCCAGGAACTATGTTCTAACTCATGCTGCAGGTCCAGTGAAGATGCTACAACCATCACAGCCTGCTCTATTGACCCTGGTGCTGCTTGCCCTGTACTCTGGAAGCTGCATGTGGCTGCCAAGGCTCCTGCCACCATAAGAATCTGGCATGGTCTCAGCTTCATGTGTCACTAATTTCCCTATCAAAATCTGGATTTATCACATTGTATAAGATAAAAATGATTCATTAATCAGTCCCTGTTAGAACGGGTATTTGTTGATTCCCTTTTTTTTTTTTTTTGGTAAATACAAACTGTGGAATTTTTGGCACTTGTGATACTGTATCTGTGGAATAAATTCTTAGACTGTAACTGGAAGGTCAGAGTGTATATACACATTTTGGGTTTTAACAGATATATCTAAATTGTTGTCCAAAGAATTTGCAGAAATATCTAGTTTCTCAAGTCCCTGTGAATATGGGACATTAGCAATTATTTTAGTTTACCAATTTAATAAGTGAAATACGGTATTTCATTTCTTGTTTTAATGTGCATTTCTTTAATTATTACTGAAATTGCATATGGTTTAAATGTTTATTGGCTATTATTTTATTTGTTCTGTAACCATTTGTAATATCCTTTGTTAATTTTTAATAGAATGTTTTATGAATTTATAAGGACACTTTTTAAAGGAATTTAGTCTTTGTCATGTATGTTGAAAATATTTTTCCTGGCTTGGTATTGATTAGCTGGGTTGTCATGGACTTTTTTATAATCTGTAAAAATTAAGAATATGCATACATATATTTATTAAGTCTTTTCCTTTATAGCTTCTATATAACATCATGCTTAAAATATCTTCCTCCATCACAATTCTATTAAAATATTATTTAATTTGTTGCAATTTTATAGTCTATTATATGTATATTCATTTTTCTTTGAAAATTAATTTTGTTGTAAGAGTAGGAGAAAATCCAGCTTCATAATTTTCCCCAACAGTCTTTCTTGACTTATCTATCATTTTCCCATCTATTTGGAATACACATTTCCCAAATTTCCTGTGAGACTGGAGAACTCTATTCTGTTTCATTGATCCATTTGCCTATTCCAGTGTTTCTCAAGTTGTCGTTTTACATTAGAGAAGACATTCCCTTAGCCAAAATGATTAGAAATAATATTTGGTCTGTTAATAAAATAAAAACCAAAAAACAGTTAAAATAGAAAATCAGAAAAAATAAATACATATTTTTGGTGGATTGCATTGTGATCTCAATTAGACATGTTCTTGGTCTTGACCTGTATTCCTGCTGATGTGAATCCATTGTAAACAGGGCCTCTTAAAGATGTTATTTTAGTTAAGGTGTGGCCCAGTTGACCAGGGTGGGCCTTAAGCTGAGTACTGGAGTCTTTTATAACCAGAAGAAATTCCAACATAGTGAAGGAAACCTGTGGGGAGGAGCCGGAAGTTAGACATCAACAGGAAAGGGAAGTGTAAGGCAAGGAAATTTCCACGTGTCAGGAAGCAGGGATTCAGGAAGCCTAGTAACCCTAAAGATGGTGGCAAGCCAGGACCTGGATGCTCCATACCTGGGAGGAAGCCACCCTTCTAGCCTTTGAAACTGAGGAACAGTACATTCTTGTTCTTTCGGCAAGCTCATTGAGCGGTGTTTGTCATATCAGTCTGGAAAACTAAGCTAATACCCTAAATATTTTAACTTAAAACATATAAATGCACATTCCTTCGCCATGCTCTTGATTTAGAGCTTTGATGTTTTGTCTATGGATCTCTTGTTAATTTTTGTGTCACCAAACTTGCATTAATGATACTCATGTATTTCTTTAAAGTGATTCAAGAACTTAAAGACATTTATGAATAATCTCAGTGAAAATCCCTGTAGATTTTTTTTATGATTTGTGTAGCAATCCATTCCAGGTTTTTCATCCACACAAGTTGAGAAGAATGGTTTTTTTAGCAATTTGCTGTTATTATGCCTTCCTAAAACATTGAACTTAGTTTTAATAGAAACAACTTTATTTTTGAATGCATATTTCATGCTTTTACATAATATTTAATTAAATTAGGTAATTACTTAGTGTTAATAAGCATAAACAGTTCTGAGAAAGAACACAATGGACTCAACCATGGGAATAGATTTTTGTGAATCTAACAGTGTGGTCCACTGACTGAGAGTTTTCTGTGTGTAGAGATATCAGACATATTTTATAGCGAAAATAGAGTTCATTGTAAGCTAGTGGGTTAGTTAAGGGAAGAACAAATGTACTTTACCTGTGTTAAGATCATTTTTGGGCCTGTTATTGAAATGCATCTTTTCATGTTCGGTCCCGACCTAGTAATTTAGAATTTTTAGAGGTATGAAGCCTCTGTCCCATCCTAGAGAAATTGTAGAGTTGAAAAGTATTCTAGGAGATTCTTAGCACTGTTTGAGAGCCAGTGGTCTATTATTTCATTAACAACAAGCTGTTCTAATTGATGTAACTCTATACTATTTTAATATTTGGTAGGGTTCAACCCTCAATTTTCTTAATTTTCTTGGCTATTTCAGTGTGTTTATTTTATTAGATCAGTACTAACATCTTACTTTCAAATTATTTTGCTTCAGGCTGTATTGATTCAATAAATTAATTTAGAGAGATTTAACATCTTTACAATGTAGAATTTTGTTTTCCACAAACAAGTGGGTTATGTCTTTCCACTTATTCAAGTATTTTTAATATGCTTCAGTAGGGTTTTAAAATTTTCTTTATAATAGACCCTACAAAATTCTTGTTAAGTTTCTTCCTAGTTTTATTTTCTTTTGCCATACCTACAGAAATGGGATGTATTTATCCAGTAAAGCTTCTAACTGGCTATGGTTTGTATATTGAAAAACTGTTGTGTTTAAATTAGATTTTGTTATCCATCTCTTGTTGATTTTTTTCTCATTGTTTCTAACAGTTTTTTTCTTAGTTCATTCTCTTGTGTTTCCTAGATATATAGTCATATCTACTGCACACAATAATCTTTTTTTTCCTTTTCCACTCTTTTTTCATTTTTTGTTTCTCTTTCTAAGTGCACTGACTTCTAGAATGACACTCTGATGCTCTGTAATATGGATCTGGGTTTCCATGGGGATGTTATTTACTCCCCATGCCCACAATTCTTACCGGTTCAAGTAAATTATTCTGGGATCTGTCAGAGCTGTGCCATTTACTTCTAGAGAGGTTTTGAAAGGTTATAGCCTCCCTAAATTTGCTCCAAAATAAATTGTTTTTTAAAAAAGATATTTTTCTTCATCTGTACTTTAAATTTGTAACTATTTTCTGAGATAATTGAACATGCTTTATTACTTATTTATTTTGTGTTTTATTTTTGTTGTATTTCAGGTTGGATGTTATAGTATAATGGTCTTTATCTGACTAATTAATAGCAGGAGTCTTCCCCATCAGCTTTTAAAAGATCTTATGAAAAATAGGACATTTATCTTTTCGTTTCTTTTACATAAATTTACTTTGTTTTTACATAGACAAATATGTAGTATTTTTCCTGTGTAACATTGTCCATCTGTGTGCCAGAAGGTTGTGGAATGTGGAAAATTGCTAAGTTGGATAATGGAAACACAGGAATTCACTATGTTATTCTTGCTGTTTTTCTTATGTTTGTGGATTTCAAAAGCAAAAAAACAAACACACACACACAATTAAGTGCATTACCTTGGAAAAAGCTTTTCCCAACTCTGGGATTTGAAAAACATTTATCAATTTTTTTCGTGATTTTATTTTTAGTTCATTCTTTCATTAATTGGAAGTACATTTTTTGTATAATATTAGGTGAGAATACAATATTTTCTCCCTATAGAGTCAACTGATTGTTCCAGAACTATTTATTAAATAAACTTTCCTCTTTCTCTTTACTCCCTGCCCTGCTCCCCAACAGATTCATGAAACTAACTTTCTGTTTCTGGATAAGTTAACCCTTTATGTTTATCAGCCTGCTTTTTTCCCCACAATAACCCACTTACAGTTTTTGCAGTTTTAATTATTTTTAATATCTGACATAGAAAATCTCTTTCATTACTCTTCTTAGTAAGTTTCTCAGGTCTTTTAATCCATTCACTTCTTGAAAAACATTGGAAACCATTCCATCAATTGCTAAAAATAATCAATTTGGGGTATGATTTAAATAATATTAAATCTACATAGTAGTTAAGGAAGATTCTTAACATCTTTTCAAGATTCCCTCTTCTCAGGTGGGTACATAGTTTGGTTTTCCAATTATTCCAGTCTTGTTTTCAGATCCTCAGTGAAATTTTATAGATTTTTAAAAATATATGTCCATCATAGTTCTTCCTAAGGTTATTTATATGTGTTATAATTTTTTTTTGGCAATTGTGAACTAGATTATTTTTTTCTAATTAAAATTTATATCTTTTTTGTATTCCTGGCTTATCTAACACTACTGATTTTTGTTTGCTTATTTAGCATACACTACATGTACTTACTAAACTCACCTATTAGTTTTCAGATTTTTTCTAGAATTTTCTTTTATTGCATTTACTGGGAAGATAGCCATTATCAAGAAATAATTATGTTGACTTTTCATTTCTTCTTGATGTTATTGATTGGCCAATGTCCTAGAATAATGTTAAATTATTGTGCTGACATTGAGTAAACTTTTATTGCTTCTGATTTTAATGAGAACTCCTCTAGTGTTTTACTGTTGATCATGAGGTTATAGATTGATTTAGAAGCTATATATATATATATTTCATGTTGTATGAGTTTCCTTGGAGGAGGGAAGATGGACCATAACAAATGAACACAACATAGGTGCCTTAAAACAAGAGGAACATATTCTCTCACAAGTCTGGAGGCCAAAAGTCTGAAATCAAGGGAGTTATTCTGGTGGCTCTAAGGGACAGTCCATTACATTCCTCTCTCCTAGTTTCTTGGGGTTGCTGGCAAGCCTGAACGTTACTTGACTTGATGCATCACTCTAATCTCTGCCTCTGTCTTCACATGCTTTCTTTCCTGTATGTCTCCTTTGTGCCTCTGTGTCTCCAAATCTCCCTCTCCTTATGAGGAGCCCAGTCATTGAATTATGGCCCACACTCATCCAGAGTATGAACTCATTTTTAATTGATTATATCTACAAAGATCCTATTTTCAGAGAAGGTCACATTCACAGGCACTAGGGGTTAGAACTTCAGTATAACTTTTTGGGGAACACAAGTAACCCACAGCAAATGTTAAAAGAAAGTATGTTTAGAACTTTCATTGCTAAGATATTTTTTGTTTTTGTTGTTTTAAAATCAGGCAATGATACTGCATTTTATTGCATGTCAAATGCCTCCTTTATTTGTAATTTCTTAATTTCTCCCTATCAATTTTATATTTAGTTTTCCATTCCTAATTTTATATATTTATGTTTTTTCCTTTATCTTGGTAAAACTTGTAGAGGTGTGATTGTTTTATGTTTTGTTTAACAGAAATAAAATCTGGTTCTTAGATTTACTCTTCGTTTTTAACCACTTCTATGTTTTAAGTTATTAATATTTGCTTTCATCTTAATTAAATATATTTTTTTAGTTTTACTTAGGATTTTTTTCTGTTTCTCTTTCTAACTTTTTGAATTGGGCATTTTGTTACCTGCTTTGATTCTTTCTCATTTAATAATTAAAATGATTTAATTAATTAATAATTAAAACCTGGGGCTGGGTTCTCTGCTTCCCTGCTGGACAGCAGACACTCTATTCCTCAACACCCATATTTAGTATATATTTTTTTGTATATATATATTCTTGTATAGTGGTGAGTTTATGGGAAATTTTATTACCATTTTTCTCAGTATTTTTCAAATAAAAAGTAAAGTGCTTATGTAATAGGACTGTTATAAAAGTTAAGTGAATAATACATATAAAGAGTTTAGTACCGTGTTTCCCATAGTAAACTCCTTAACCCAGTGTGCTGGCTGTTCTATTGTCAACATTGTAAAGTTAGGAACTCTATTTTTCAGAATTTCCTTCCTTGTGTGGTGCAAGATTAGAGTTTTTAAAAAGTGAAGTCACATGATATTTGAGAGGCAGAAGTGAAGCTGCAGCTATCATGCAAGAAGGTCATTACGTTTTAAAGATTATTGGAGATAGAGGCAGAGGTTCAGGCAGGATACAGTTTGTCCTTGCTCTTCTTGACTTCATGTCCAGGTTTATTCCCCCCTGTTGACCCTATTAACTCACAGCATTGAGGCCCACAATTAGATGCTTTATTATGAATTCGCAAATTTGCATTATGAATTTGCAATTGTGTAAAGTGTAATTCCTATAATAATTTTCTAATTCTATAATAATCATTGTGGATCTGTGTCTTTGATTGATCCATACTTATACAGTTATTGCTCCTGGAAATGACTTTAGGGCTACAGAAACTTAAGATAGAAAATTTGAAGTTGGTTCTTTGATGTGATAAGATTTAAGTACATTAGCAAACCTTTTGTGGAAAGTAAAGGGACATTGGTGTTCCGTGGGATGTTGTGACAAAATGGTTACTTAAATTGCCACCTATAAAAAAATTACTTGTAAAGAGTAGTAATCTAGTGCCTAGTATTGTTTATGTGTGACCAACTATTTGCAGCAATAACACACTTCAGTGTAAATAAGGAGTATAATTGCATTGGTTGATTTCTTCTAAGTGTGCTGGAGGACTTGTGAGAAAAAATGTGAATTCAGAGTTTTTTGAAAATCAAATGCTTTTTATTTACTTTATTTAAATGGAAAAGTCTTATTTTTAAAGAAGCTTTATATTACATAAATGTCACATCGAAAATATAAGATTCCCATATACCCCCCTCCCTCTCCCTCACTTTTCCTCATTAGCAACATCTTTCATTAGTGTGGTACATTTGTTACAATTGATGAACACATATTGAAGCATTACTACTACCAATGGTCTATAGTTTACATTATAGTTTATACTTTGTACCACACAATTTTATAGGTTTTGACAAAATGTATAATGGCCTGTATCTGTCATTGCAATGTCATGCAGGACAATTCCAGTGTCCCAAAAATGCCCCATGTTACACCTATTCTTCCCTCTTCCTCTCCTCAGAACCTCTGGTGACCACTGCCTTTCTATCAATGTTACAAGTTATTCCATTGCTAGAATAATAATAATTCTACTTTTGTCCACAGTTACATTCGTCCCTTATGTTTGTTCATTCCTCAGTCTTGAGGATTTTGAAATGGTGATGCCTATTCGTTTATGATTGAGAAGGGGCTTTGATCCTGTGGGGCAGATGATTGGAACTGTCTTGCTTGCAGTTGTAGATACTCTCTGTTTTTTGATATGGGCATTGTTCATGATCATTCTTTAGTTAGTTATCCTGGGAGAGTCCAATGAACTGGAGAGTAGGGGTTGCAACTCTGCTGTGATTCAGGGCTCAACCGACATATTAACAGACCCAAGAGTTGAGTCTCTGGGACATATATTTAATGAGTATAGTGCTAATTTTGGGTTCAAATAAAAGAGAAGAGCCATGTGTAGGGAAATTATAAATGAGTCTAACTCTGTTACATTGGGAAACATATATTCCAAGGTAAGGCCCACTGACAGGGTGCTGAATTTCTGAGATAGTTAAATTGGTGAACAAATATTGAAGCATTGCTACTAGCCATGGTCAATTGTTCACATTATGGGTTACGGTTTGCACCATACACTTCTATAGGTTTTGACGCAATTTATAATGGCCAATATCAGCCATTGCAAGATCATGCAAAACAATTTCAATGCCCTAAAAATGCTCTATGTCCCGTCTATTCTATTTTTCCCTCTTCCTCCCCTTGGAATCTATGGTAACCACTAAGTTTCAATTTTTGAAGAATAAGATTCTTAGTTACATGCATTAGTATAAAGAGCTTGACATATCAGTCTGTTTTCTTTAATTAGGCACTACCTATATTCTTGAGAGATTCTTGCCCCTCTAATTGAGAACATAGCAGGACTCCCCAGGATGGGAATTTAATATTTTCCTGTTTATCATGTGGGTCTCCACCCACTGAGATACCACACTATGACAAAATGAACACTTTCATATTCCATAGAAGCATGCCCCAGGTGCGCCCTATCCCACATATCTCCCCCACCCCTGATGCCCTGTACCAGTAACCTCTCCTGCCATATTTTCCAAAAGAACATTCCCACCATTGTAGTTTTAACCACAGACCTACAGATCCCCAGCCCTCCTTCCCAGTTCCATGGATGGTCCAACTCAACCCCCCCACCTTGGTGTGTCTATTCTCATTCCCTCAAATTCCAGCACTGTTGAACCTAATCACATCACTGCACCACTAGCAACCCCATCCACTGCCCAACACACCTGGTAAGGTGACCAGAAAGTTTCTATGGTTGTCCTAAAATAGTTCCTTATCTCCTGTAGCTATAGGGATGTTATTTCTAAGAAGCAAACCTTAAGTACTAGACCTCACAGAGTATCTTATTATATTTAGTGTACAATTGGGATAGAGTGGGATACTGAAAATTAAATTGGGAATTTATGTTAAAGTCCAATGAAATGGGATAACTTAAATTGATAATGCCTGCTGAACTTTCTTCTCCAACAAAACTAGCCCTTCCTGAATAGGTTAATCACCCCTTCCTCCTACAGTTGCCTTGTAGGAGATTGCTAATCCTCATAAGGATCTACCCTCCACCACCTCTAATTGCTTTTAGAACTATAACCAGACTTAAATTCTGGCATTCCCCATGGAGTCAGGTGCAAAATGTGACCAATGGAGAGGTGTCATAAGCACCAAAAGATTTTCATGATTTTGCCAATTTGCCTCAACAAAAGCCTGAGGGATATGTGTGAGAATAGATCCTAAACAAATGTGATAATTTATTGACACAATAAATTGATATGGGTACACCAAGCAGAGGTTCTGGATTAAATGTGTTGTTAGATTGAGTGGCTGGGAGTGGCTTTAACAGTTTGTTTTATTGACTGTCTGATACACGGACCCAAAACTGAACTTCACTGAATGAAGGTGAAATGCCATAATTTCCTTGGAATAATACAGAGGACAATATCAAAGACTCAGAGATCAGAGTTCTAGAGTGGATTTATTATATGACATTCTCACAAACTCCCTAAACATATCTCCTGGGAGGATCCTGCAGACCTTCCCTTCTCTGTGACTTTGAAAAATGCTTTGGTGAGAGGAGCAGTGACATCTTTGAAAAGCTCTATAGTGATGTTTTCTGTAAGCAAGGAATAACAATGGGAACTTCTGCCATTAAATTGGTTCTCTGAATTCAATGGAGATGATGGTATTTCAGGGAGGCAGGGCCAGATAGTGACAATTAATGCCCATAGACAATGGAGGGGGAAAGGTTACCATAATGTGCAGTGGAGCCAAAGCAGTATGTTCTGACATGCAGAGGTCTTTGACATTGGTTAATAGACATCCTCTAACTAGGAGAATCACTACATTATTTCCTGCCCTGTGGAGTAAGGGCTATAAGGATAAGAAATACCAAGCTGAAACTACTCACACTGCCTCCAACTTCTGAAATAGTAAACAAAAATTGAATTCTTGCTAGTAGTGCCAGCAATAAGGGCTTGAAAGATACAAGGGTGATATTTCTCATTACATCTTCATTCAACTAGTCTATCTCATTGGTGAAGAAGACAAATGTATCTTGTAGAATAACTGAAGTTTTGTAAACGTAATCAGGTGGTGACTCATTGAGGTACTGTTACAGATGTGGTTTCATTGTTGGGACAAATCAACATATCTCATTACTTAGTATCTAGATTGTGCTTCTTTCTCTATACCTGTTAGTAAAAAACAAGTTTTCTTACAGCTGTCAAGGACAATATACACTTTCACTGTCCTATCTGAGGACTATATCAATTATTTAGTCTTCTGTCATAACCTAGTCCACAGAGACCTTGATTGCCTCTCTATTCAACTGTCTATTACTCTGGTCCACTGCACTGATGATATTATATTTGGACCTGGCATACAGGAAGTAGCAGCTTGGAAGACACCTTGGAAGACATATATATAGCAGAAAGTGGGAAATAAATTTTATCAGAATTCAAGGGCTTGCAACTTTGGTGAAATTTCTAGAGGTCCAGTTGTCTACAGTACGTCAAATCTCTTCCAAGGTGAATGACAAAATGTTGTACTTGGTTCTTCTTACCACTAAGGAAGGGGCACAGCACCTGGTGAGTTTTTTCAAATTTTGTAGGAAATATATACATCATTTGGGCATGCTAATCCAACCCCATTAATTGATTAATCTTAAACACTGCTGGTTTTGAGTGGGACCTGGGACAAGAGAAGACTCTGCAGTAGGTCCAGGCTGCTGGGTAAACCACTGTGTCAGAAGGGAAAACTGAATGGAGCCTTTTGTGGGTCCCTATGTGTGAATCACAACAGACCTTGAAGATCTTGTCACAAAACTGTGCCATCCTCTTCAGATATCTATTCTCCTTTTAAAAAGCAGTTTCTGGCTTGCTAAAGATTCTAGTTAAGACTAAACACTTGACCATGGGTTATTAAGTGACCATCTAACCTGAGCTGTCCATAATGAACTGTATGTTGTTTAATATTGGACCTACCAACCTTTAAAGTTGATCATGATCAGCAGCATCCTATTATCAAATGGGATGATTATATATGAGATGGGGCTTTACCAGGTCCTAAAATCACAAGTAAGCTGCATGAGCAAGTGGCTCAGATGTCCGTGACCCCTGTTACTGTTACATTGCCTCCTCTCTCCCTGTTTGTATTTATGACCTATGACCTCAGAGAGAGTTGCCTATGACCAGTTGATTATGGAAGAAAATCTTGAGGCCTGGTTTACAGATGGTTCTGCATCATATTCTTGTACCATCTGAAAATGCACAGCTACTGCACTACAGCCCCACTTCAGAGTAGCCCTGAAGGGCAATGTTAAAATTCTCTCAGTATACAAAACTTCAAACAATGCAACTGATTGTTCATTTTGCCTGAAAGAAAAGAGGGCCAGAGACTGAGACCCACACAGCCCCAAGGACAGCATCTACTGATTGACTTGATTGTTAAGGACTTGGAATAGACATGATTAGAATAATTGTTGACAAAGATGTTTGGGGAAGAGGTATGTGGATGGACATCTCTGAATGAGGAAAGTATGAAGATGTTCATGTCCCATAAATTTTCACCAAAGAGCAACCTCACGTGAGAGTAAACATGTATATATTTTACTTATTCCAGGAGTTAGACATATCTAGTTTCTACATTTCTGGACAAGCTGCAACTTATTCCCTTGCACCATGTTTTTTAGTGACCTCTCTATGATCTTTCTACTCACCTTTTTGGACCTCTATTTATCCAGGTCCTACTACAATTTTGTAAGGTCTAATTCCCATAACAAATTCCTCATTCCATAACACTCATAGTGGTTCTGCTTTCTTGTTTGACCAAATACCTGGCTTATAAATATCCACATTGTCTGGACTCTTGACTGTTCTTTGATTTCATCTTCCATGACTCTTCCCATTTTCCACTCAGTTTCAGACACACTAGCTTTATTTTTTCATAACCGTTAGCAAGTTTATTCCACCATCTGTTTGCACTGTTAGTATTAGTTGAGCTCCCTTTCTGGAGTATTTATTTACTTGATCATCACATATCTAGTTTCTTCATTTTCAGATAGTTGAAATGTTACCTCTTCAATCCCTCTTTCACCATTTTATTGTTTGCTCAGCAACTGTGGTCAACTGATTTGTGTACTGCAGTTGAGACATGTTCTTGATTTTGGTCTGCATTCTGGTGGTTATGGACCCATAGTAAATAAAATCTCTTTGAGATGTTACTTTGTTTAAGGTGTAACTAACTGAATTAAGTTGGGCTTTACTCTGTATTAGTGGAGGCCTTTATAAAGACAGTGAAAGTCAGGTGGAGATGGAAGCCATGGGAAGGAGCCAGAAGCTGGAAATTGGAACCTGGAAGAGAAAGAAGATGCTGCCATGTGCAATGGCATGTGACAGAAAAGCCAAGGATCAAGGATTGCCAGCAGCCAGTCCAAGATGCCACAGTCTTCTGGAAGAAAGTGTTGCCTTGCTGATGCCTCAATTTGGGACTTCTCCTATCTCAAAACTTTGAGCCAATAAATTCCTGTTGTTGAAGCCAACCCATTTTATAGCATTTGTTTGAGCAAATAGGAAACTAAAGCAGCACTCTTATATTGATGCTATTATATTTTTTATTGTTGATTGTCTCCTATACTGGAATGTAAATTCCATAAAAGCTGGGACCTTGTCTTTCTTATTTACTATAGTATTCCTAACATCTTGACTGATCCAAGGTGAATATTAAGTACTTGACATTTGTTGAATCAATGAATTATCTTATCATTATTATTTTAATGACCTTGTTAGACATTAATTGTAGAAAATTTAGAAAAAGAAATGGATAATGAAAAATATAAAAATCATTATAAATCCTTTCAATAAGAGCAAGTTACAGAATCACAAACTATTCATATTATTAATTGACTTAGTGCTTTTTAAACTTACCATTAATCTATGGAATTTTTTCATATTCCTGAGGAATATGATAGTAGTGCTTTGTTGTACAGAGAAAACGCAATTATTTAATGACTTCCTTCTTATTATGCCATATTTGTCATATAAAATAACAATGCAAACAAAATTAGTGTCTTAGTTTTTTAAGGTATTAAATTTTAAAAAAACATAAAGATCAGTTAACATCATTCAGAATCACTCTTCACTTAGCCAGGTAAACCCTATAGAAATTGCAAGGTTGTCATGTGTCTGATTTCTTATTTTGACTTTAATTTCTCTACACTTGGGGGAATACTGTAACCTACATTTTAGGGAGATTTTTTCATCTGTTATCCTCTAAGTGAAGATACCTGATAAAGTTTTATTTCATGAAAACGTTATAAAAATTATGCAGAATTTCTATTTATGTTGTCAACAATTGATAAGAATTATGAATAATGTGATTTATTATCATAAGAATAAAAAATGAACAAAGTTTGAAATATATCTTTATATTTATCCTATCACATTAGAGTCACCTTCTGTGTATTCAGGGTCATACAATAATCAACATCCCCAAATCAGTGTCAGAATAAATTCTGTGGTCAGTTATTATATTTACATTGTCAAATAATTATAGGACTTAATTACCCATTTTCTAGAATTATTGCATATTCTGCACACAGCTGCATGGCACCCAACAAAATATTCTTCTTATCTTTGAAAATAAATCAATACATTCACATCCAGGCATTTATAAATGTGAGAAACTGCAGTGAGAGAAACACATCAACTACAATATAGAAAATCTCTGACAGGGAAGATTTCACCCTCATAATTGAATGAGCATGACACACTGTGATCAGTAATACCAAATATATAACAGTACACAGCATAAACTGTTCTTAACCACAGATAAATTTATGGAAATGAATTATAATACTGAATCCCCTGATTTCAAAAGCAGATTTGAGGGTCTAGAAGGATAAACAAGAGATGAACTTGCTAATATCTCCAGAGCATTAATACATAAATATAATGCACACAGAACTTGGCATAAGCCTGGATATTGAAATGTGTTTAACCATCAGCTGCTGGATGGATAATTAAAGTGGATATTCCCTATTGTAATTTATTTAATAAATTCTGGAAATTCATAGTGAGAAAATTAGAGAAAAATTGATCTTAGACTCTACAACAAATTGGCTTTTTAATCTTTGTATCTTCAGTGCTATCACTAAAAAATAACATTGGAATTAAATAAATTTACATAGCCACCTGTAAAATAGTTAAACTAAAACAATACAATCCCCCCCCTCCCCCCGGCCAGGGGAGAGCGCGAACGCAGTCCCCCACTACCACAAATTATGCAGTCAAGTTTCCCACATTTGGGGACATCGCAGGGGTCAGCACATCCGGAGTGCAGTGGATAAGCCTTGCCCTGGGAAAACCACCTTCGTGATCATGGTATCTCCCCTGCCAGGTAAGTATAAATTCTTTACAGTAGCTCTGTAACTGGAGAAAAGGCAGGGAAATACACACACAATGTATAATGCCATAATAAAATATATTAAGGAACATCAAGATTTGAGTCACCATGGTATTGATTTCATGTGAAATCATAATTAATTCATGTCTGACTTTCCTGTGTGTAGAGAAAAGAGCATAAGCAAGGGAAGTTTTCATTCACAACTCCTCTTCTGCCAAATTCTAAATGAAATGAAACCAAAGCAAGCACACTACAAAATTTGATTCAGAGGAAACCTCAGATGCTGAAGCGATTAAGCACACATTTCCTAAATAAAAAATGAGTTGTCTGCAAGCTGTCTTGACACGGTCTGCAAAGTCTCACCACATAAAACAGCAGCTCAGCAGATTGTCAGAGAGCTCTTGAGATAACCAACAACCAAATTAAACCTCCTTCTTCCTGTTTTTCCACTTCAGCTTCATCTTGGCAGAAAAGATACTCTCCTCTACTCTCTAAGAGAGAGCTCCAAATATCCCAACAAGACATTTGGGCTGTATCTTTTGTTTTGGAATAGGTTTTCAAAATCTCAGAAGTAATGAATTGACACATGCGAAAGAAGCATGATTAATGATTCATTTAGGGAATTAAAATTTAATTACTTTTATTAGGACTTATCAACTCCTGACCATTAAAATCCAAATTTCAGAAGTGATTTTAAAGTGATTAAATACTGCATACATAAGTTGTCAAGAGCAAGGAATCTGGAATCTGACCGATAGGTTTGAATTCTATTTCTGCATGTACTAGCTCCAACTTTGGACAACTTAGATCTGTTCGTGCCTCATTTTCCTTACCTTTAAATGGGAATAATAGTAGTACTTATTTCATAGTGCTATGTTAAGAATCAAACCAGTCAATATATGTTTTCAAACAGTTTATACCATGTAGTGTTATACATGTTAGCTGTAACGTGGTGATTTTTACTATTATTATTATTATTGTTTGCCTGTTTTTTGTTTCCTAGGTGCTTTTGGTGAACCTACTAACCATGTATTTTGTAGCCACTCTCTGTCTTCAAGAGACTTGCTAAGTAGCTTCCTTTGCTTTCTGGATTTCTGGACCTCTGCAAAACAATTGTGTGTGTCCAGAGATGTGAGATGGGATGGACAGTGAGTAACTGTGGCTGCCCTAAGCTTTTTAAATGTACTACAAAGAAAAAAAAATTCATGTTTCTTAACCCTATTCATAGGCAACACTGTGAAGCTGGCAATTTAAAATTTTCTTCTGTTGAATGCAGGACCTTGTTCTACTCCAACAACCAGAAAGGTTGCTTGAGAGGTGTTCCTGCCTTAAGATCTGCTACAATAGAGTTCAGCATCTTGAGAGAAGGGTCCACCTTCTGGATCTTTCTTTTACTCTTTTTTTTTTTTAAATAACATTATTTCAAATTAAAAAAAAAAAAACAAAAACAAAAACAGAAAAAGGCAGCTCAACAAGCTGTGGAAGCATTGTTCCTAAAAAGTTCTGTCCAGGAGCTTTTATTGAACCTAATTCCAACTACTAACCTACTTATTCTTCTAGTGTTCAGAAAGATACACAGATGAACATAGGTTAGTTAAATGACATAGTCAAGCTCTCCTGATTAATGAAAAAAAAAGAAGAGAAAAACATGCTTAATCATATTCATATTTACAAAACCAAGTCCCATATTCTTTTTTTTGACCTTTAGCATTAATATAGTACCAACTGATTTTGCTCCAAAAACATTGTAATATTGTTGTTAACTATAGCCTATGAATTACATTAGTTATATTCTTCCCATGTATCATCACATTCTTAATACCTTCTAGAACATTCCTGGATTTATATTATTAACCACATTCCTCATCTACTGCCAAAAATAATTGTTATACATTCCCTATATTATCCTCCGGTAATTTCCCTAGACTACTCATTTCAGCCACAATCACATCCATAAATCAACAGTTTGTTACAGTCTTTATAATATGTTACTATAAAGTCCATCCATTACCACATATTTACATTTGATCTTATTAAACATTTTACATACATCCAGCACAGTCTCCCCCTTCTCATCCTACATTCTATCCCACCAACCTCCATTTCATAGTCCAACTCCATAAGTCTACTCTTACGTCCCTCATTCTTGAATTCCATTTACTACCATCCCACTCCTTGTATACCACATTCATGTTCCTTATCCCTCAAAATCTTGTCCTCTGTAAGGCAATGCTGGATAATTATGTGCTAATCAGAACAACGAATCCCAGATAGAACTTTAGTTTAATGTGTTATACTTTCCAAATATTGCCTCAACCTCTCTTCTTTTGCACTGGTTGCCTCTAACATATAAACCATCTTATGTAGAAACATGACTTATAATCTTTTTGCCTCAAAGTTAAGGCCCATCATGATTCATATGTAAAAGATAAGACTTAATAAATGATTGAGTTTGTTGCTTGGGATGTTTTATTCATTCTTGAGTTTAGAGGTTTGTTTGTTATAGAAATGAAAGGCCTGGACCATTCACATATATTTTAAGATGAAGTTGTTTTAATTTGATCAGTGGTTCCCCATTCATGACTGGTAGTCCTTGAGATGATCAGTGATAAAAGGTACTAATCATTACCAAATTACATTGAGAAACATTGCTTACTCTACTCTCCATAAAGCACATTATCCTATTCAAGTCTTTGAGAAGTTTAGGAATAAACATGTTTAATGTCCTTTTAACCATTTCCTTTGTGCTCTGTATAACATCCACTAATATCTCATGGAACAAGTATTCCATGGAATGGCCTTTGGGAAAGACTGTTTGAGTTTAAAGGCATTGGAGTATATTCAGATGATCAAAATGATTATACTGATATATGAGCTTGATATTAATAAAAAAACAGACCTGAAACTGGAGTTATGCATATCCTATTAATTGTTTTAAAATATTTGGACTGTTTATCTAATTTTCCTCCCAGTAATTTGATCACTTGACTCTATAAACATGCATATTTTGATTTTCAAAACTGATAAATGAGAGTGAATTAAGGTTCATATGCTAAGAAAATGGCAAAGGGCTCATGGCACAGCCTACATATAGTTAACTGCATTCAGTGAGAAAATTAGGTTGTCTTATTCTATGGTCTATACAGTAGCTCACACTGTTCTGGGAATTAACCTAAATTAAATTTAGTTCACAAAAAGCTTTATATCTTATTAGTAGAACTGTAGTGATCAATCCTTTCTCTAATGAGTAGTCAGAATAATTAAAACTGAACTAGACTAATCCATCTCCAACTTTTAGTGCAATTGGTGAATACTGGAGCAGAAAGTCTACAATGACTATTATTTTTATGGTACAGCAGCCCTGCTAAATGTGCAATATGTTGGGGAAAAATGGAATTCTATTAAATGCTTTAGTTCTCCTTTAGAGACTGGAAGAATGTTAATTTACCTTCTTTTTAGACAGGGCCATAATTACTCTGAGTCTGAGTCTAGTGGAAACAATTTGTCCCTATATTCCATTATCTACCTGGAGAGCTCATGCTTCCTCTCATACCTCTCCCAGAACTATTTAAAGGACTGCATGCTTAAAGAGAATAATGTAATCATAGCAACTAAAAATGCTTCTACATTTTCCCAAATAATAATTTTCCAGTTTCATGTGTCCCTTAAAGTCAGAAGTGCCAGGTAGAATTGTGTCTATAATGCCTTTCCTAATTTGCTGGCCTTGGAACTCTCATCTTTCTCTCTTTCTTGTTACTCTTAGTGAACCTTTGGGACTGTAGCAAAATTGTCTAATTTTAAGATTCTTCCCAAACCACTGGATGTTGAAACCATATTTTCTTTTTCCTATTCTTGAATAAATTCTCAGGGCATAGGAGAGACTGGAGAATATAACTTTATTGCTCTAAGGGTTTCTTATTCACCGTCATTTTCTCCTTTTCATTTTTCTTTCTACCATCTTTGTTAAAAATTGAGGGCTGGAATATTGAAGGCTTGGGGAAATTTATGATGAGATTAAAAATGGGACCTGATGTGGGGTGTGGGTAGGAGCAGGATGAGGGGAGATTTCTCCAGTTACAAATATGCTTCCAGGAGCTTTTCTGGCATATGAAAATTATTTGATTGTGGTTAGCAGTTAAAAACAAAAGCAGTGAGTTATGAAAAGTTGAAAAAAAAACTTGGCAAAAACATTGAAATAGGTAGAAGAGGATGCAAGAATAAAGTAAATACCAAATGAGAGTAAAATAGATGAAGTGATGATGAGTGTAAATTCAGAAGCCTGAAATATATTAAAAAATTTTAGACATACAAACTCAGAAAAGCTATGTGAGAGAATAGGTGGTCTTAGAGTGTGAGAAAAACATCTTCAGCTGCACTTTAAAAATACTTGAGATGAAAGAGAGTTCTATGTGTAGGGCATGTAAGTAAATGAATAATAACCAAGGAGGAGAAATTCACATAAACATGCAGTATCACCTTGCACAACTTGATTAGCATCTAAATATATTTCTTCTTAAACAAAGCAGAGTCAGTGGTGAAATATTATTCCCTTCCTTTTATTTAGCACTTTGACTTTCAAAGCCCTTTCACAATGTCAACTCATTTCTTTGAACTTCTCAGCAACAGTGAGGCTTAAATGGTTGCAGGAATGCTCAGACTTTGCCAAGTAATAAGATGGTAAACTGAGTAACAGAGCTATAAGAACAAATGAAACTAGTATAACTGTGTTGGAATGAAGCATTCACAATAAAATGCCAAAGGGATATTTGGAGTTAAAGCCTGAAGAAACGGGCCAAGAAATCATCACTGGATGAGCTTTGAGCCATTTCTCACCAGATGGGAACCATAAGGCATTATAGTTATAGATATTTTTCAAGGAAGAACTAGATCCCTAGACTTCTGACTCAGTTATTTTCCTTAATACTATTACATCTGCAATATCAAGTAGTTCCAAGGATTAAGAAATAATGATCTTGATTTCCACCCTCCTATGGGCAATGGTACCTACCCTTCCCCCCAATAAAAACCATGTGAGCAGATCAAAGAGAAAGGCAAATAAAATGACCTATAATCCATTCTTACAACATAATTAGGACACCAAGATTACTACAACTTTCAAAAGATGTGTGATTAGTGAAACATATCTATGTAAAACCAGCAGATCCATCTCCAGAATACATAAGTTAGTCTGGAGTCAGTCAGAGACTAAACAGATAATAGGGAAAATAAGCAAGGACCCAATAGTGGTAAAAACTGATAACCCACATTAAGAGTGTCAACACCCTGATTGGAGAACTATTGAGAACAAGCTAGAGACCTCATTGGTCAGAGCTCTGTTAAGGAGGAGTGGGGTGGAGGGCTATTAAAGAACATAGAACCAGAGGTGGCAGTGCTGGAAAAGCATGTCTTTTGGGGTAGAGTGTGGAGACTTGGCGTGGGAAGCTTCTCTTAGCGTATTAGGGGTAAAGGAAAAGAAGGAAGCAAGCAGTGGAAGTTAAAGATCCTACAGAATTAAAGAGAATCACAAATCAGAAGAAATATCAAGCATTCTTCATACTCAACAGCTGCAAAAAATTTGGCACCATCAATTAAAGAAACTTTGTTTCACTATATTAACAGAGGAGGATGATCTTGAACTAAAACTCCTAGTAATAGTCTAAACTTCCCATACTGGCCTGCATAGATCTGTTCTTTTTGTATTAGAAACTATCAGATGAAGAGAACTGAACAGAACTAAAAACTTTCATACAACATCCATACAAATCTACCATATGAAGAAAATAAAAAATAAATATTAAAACGTCATTTGTTGCTGAATGTTTTTTCTTTAAAACCAAACATGAAGCAGAGATAGATAGCAATACAACCCTCATCCTAAAACCTTAATAAAATATCCTTAAGCATCCTTCAGATGCTTATCTGAAACTAAGAATAAGCCGTTTGAATTAGAAATACAAAATCTCAGGATAGAAATGCACAGAAAGCAGGAAGATGTGAAGTGACTGTTGACTGGACTCAGGGAAAAAGATGGAAGAAAAAGATAAAATCATCTTAGAACTGAAAATGATGAAATAATCATCTCAGAATAATTTATGTAAAGCCCAAGGGAAAATAGATTAGATTAAAAATTTAACGAGCTAATGAGGAATTAAATGAAAATAGCCAGGAGAATGAAAATGAAAATCTTTTAAAACATCAGAGAGAAAAAGATAGATATAGAACATTGAAAAATAAGAACCAATATATACTTAATTGAAGTGTTTGAAGAAGAAAACATAGTAATGGAACAGAAATAATATATAACACCATAATCAAGGAAATTTTTCTGAAAGACAACTTTAATATTCAATTCATATTAATATTTTCATGTACCTGTGAAAATGAACATACAATGGTTAAGTATGAGACATATTCTAATAAGCCTCCATGTTTTTAAAGAAAGCACATCGTTTGGACCTCTAGGCAAACAGAAAAAAAAAAAAAAAATGAAAATGAAACAAAACAAAAAGTGAGTTTTTTTCCAAAGGAAAGCAAAGCAAATTAGCATAAACCCTTGAAGCAAAATGCAAAACAAGCAGAAACTCAAGAAAAGTATTTTATGTCCAACCGAACTGTTATTCAGGTATCAAGGCTAGAAAATCACTTTTGAAAATGTAATACCTCTGTAAATATTGCACTTATACGTCTGTTCTGAGCAATCTTCTAGAGGATGGCTTCATCCAACCAAGTGTTGACTTTGAAAAACTTTGTTACATGGAACGATGTTGAGTATTAACCATTGCAGATCTGAAACTACAGAAAGGTGAAGATAAAGGTGGAAGAAGGGCATGTAAATTAAAAAATAGAAATGATACAATTAAAAAAATGGGAGAGATAGAATAAAAAGTAATTGTATTAACTATCACATAGGTAAAAGGGGTATATTAAAGGATATAATTATATTTTAAAAATCAAAAAATGGAAGTGTAAGTAAGGAAACAAAGGAATAAGAACACCTAAAAAGTATTAGTGTAAATATAACGAGCAAAATAAACCATTGCAGAGAAGGAAAAACACAGTAAATATTAATAAACCACAGTAAATATAACAAAACAATATTACAAATTTATATATAAATGGTCTTAACTCATTATTAAAATAAAAACATTTTTAGATTAGTTCATTATGAAAACTCAATTCTATCCTGAATATGAGAAGCCTAACAAGGTGACAGAAAAATCACAATACAGAAATAAGCAAAATTTTATCAGTCAAATGTAAACACTAAGAAGGCAGGAGCTTTAATCCTGATATTGGACAAAATAGATTTGAGGTCAAAAGCCACAAAATAATAAAAAAGAAAGGCCCTTAATGTTGAAGGCCAAAATTCACAGTGAAGATAGAACAGTAATGAATACATCACTAATAATACAGCATTCACATTTTAAAACATATATGGGATAATTTCTAGGATATATTGTCAAGTGAAGAGAACATGGTGCAAAACAGCATATATATAGCATCCTGACTCTTTTGTAAAATAGAAGGGGCAATAAGACGTGTGTGTGTGCTTATTTTGGAAAAACAAACACACACACACACACACAAAAGCATTGACAGCACAGAAAGGCTAAAACAAAAATAAGAGCACTGAAAGGATAAAAGAGAAACTAATCTATGGTGGATGTGTGAGATTTGGTGTGCAAATATCTGTTTGAGGCTCTGCTTTCAATTCTTTTGGGTATGTAGGTATAGCCAAATAGGTAATATTTTTCATAGGTACATGAAAATAGGTATACCTATATACCCAAATAGGTAATGAATGTTCTTATTTTTTCACATCCTCTCCCACACTTGTAATTTTCTTTATCTTTTTTTTTTTTTTCAACACTAGCCATTCTAGTGAGTGTGAAATGATATCTTATTGTGGTTTTGATTAGCAGTTCCCCGATGGCTAATGATGTGCACCTTTTTTTTTTTCTTTCTCAAATTAAAGTCATTTGATGCACAAAAGTTTCAATTTTGATGAGGGCTCATTTATTTATTTTTCTTATTTTGCTTGTGTGAAGTCTAAGAAACCATTGTCTAACACAAAGTGTTTTCTTTCGGGAGGTTTTTGATCCATTTTGAGTTGATTTTTGTATATGGTATGAGGTAAGGGTCCATCTTCATTCTTTTGCATCTAAACATCCAGTTTTCTCAGCAACATTTTTTGAAAAGACTATTTTTTCCCAATCAAGTGGATTTGGCATTCTTGTCAAAAATCAGTTGTACATAAATGTGAGGGTTGATATCTGAACTCTCAACTCAATTCCATTGGTTTTATGTCTGTCCTTTTTTTTTTTTTTTACATTTACAACAGTAAAATGTCTTTTTATTAGTTTTCAATTTAACATATCAGGAATAGAGATTTATAAAAAAGAAAAAAAGAAAAAAAAAAAAAAAAAACAACTTCTTGTAACAGGTGAAGACATCTGAAGCAGTTCCTAGGGCAGCAGCTGGTAATTTACTCATGTCTCACTCCAAGCAGGGCATAAAAGAAACAGTTTACTTGGATCTCTGCCTCATCTTTCTTCTCTTTCATTTCAGCCTACGCATCCGCTTCTTCCGTTACTTCGCCCTCATGAATCTAGATGCCGCGAGGTGCGCTTCACAGCCCCGTGCCCACAGCGACCGAACTACTCAGGAAGAAAAAACACCTCAGGCAGCGCGAGGAAAACTATGTCTGTCCTTTTGCCAGTACCATGCTGTTTTTCATTTGTTTTTTATTTTATTTATCCCCCCCCCTCTTGCTGCTTGTGCTCACTGTCTGCTTTCTGTGTCCATTAGCTGCATGTTCTTCTGTGTTTGCTTGTCTTCTCTTCTTGTCTTCTCTTTAGGAGGCAATGGGAACCGATCCCCGGACCTGCCGACATGGGAGAGAGGCACTTCATCGCTTGAACCACCTCAGCTCCCTGCTTTGCATGTCTCTCGTTGTCTTTTTCCTCTGTGTCTTTTTTTTGTTGTTGCGTCATCTTGTTACAGGAGTTCCCCACACGGGCCAGCTCTCTCTCTGCCCAGACCTGCTTGCCTTCACCAGAAGGCCCTGGGAATTGAACCTGGGACCTCCTATATGGTAGATGGGAGCTCAATTGCTTAAGCCACATCTGCTTCCCACCATGCTGTTTCAGTATAATAAGTTTTTGATTTGGAAGTGTGACTCCTCCAGCTTCAATTTTCTTTTTCAAAATGGTTTTGGCTGGGTCCTTTACCCTTCCATGTGAATTTGGTGATTGGCTTTTCCATTTATGCAAAGAAGGTTGTTGGAATTTGAAAGGAATTACAAATCACTTTGGGTAGAATTGACATCTTAACAATATTTAGTTTTCCAATCCATTTATTTAGGTCTTCTTTGATTTCTTTTAACAATGTTTTACAGTTTTCTGTGTATACATCCTTGGTTAGCTTTGTTCCTAGATATTTGATTCTTTAGCTTGCTATTGTAAATGGAATTGTTTTTCTTCATTTCTTCTTTAGGTTATTTATTATTAGTGTGTAGAAACACTAGTGAGTTTTGGCTATTGATCTTGTACCCTGCTGGTTTGCTAAATTTATTAGTTCAAATAGCTTTGTAGTGGATTTTTTTCAGGATTTTCTGTATATAGGATCATATATTCTGCAAATAGAGGAAATTTCACTTCTTTCTTTCCAATTTGGATGCTTTTTATTTCTTTTTCTTGCCTAATTGCTCTGGCTAGATCTTCCAGTACAATATTAAATAACAGTGGTGACAGTGGGCATCCTTGTCTTGTGCCTAATCTTGGAGGGAAAGCTTTCTGTGTTTCACCATTGAATATGATGTTAGTAGTGGATTTTTTCATATATACCCTTTATCATGTTGAGGAAGTTTCTTTCTATTCCTAGTGTTCTCAGTTTTTTAAATCAAGAACTGATGCTTCCAACTAGCAATGCAACTGAAAAAAGACCTTGACCAAAAGGGGAAAAGGGTTAAGACAAATGAGTTTATATGGCTATCAACTGAGTCAGGAGGTTATTCCAGACGTTATGCTTATGCATATCTCAGCAGGATCTCATTGATTGCCAAAGTAAATATTGCCTCAAATAGCAGGACTCCTGAGGGCTCTAGAGACATCCAGACACTATAGTAAGGGCAGACAGCTCAGGACTTTGGCGCTCTGCCCTACTTTGGAATTTATGCTCCCCAGTGTGACAGAGTTGGACTCAGTTCTGGTTTCCCTACACATGGCTCTTCTGCCTCTTCTATTTGAACTTATAGCTAGTACTAGAGTTGATAGGTGTATGTCCAAAAGACTTAAATCTTTGGGCTATCCATGTGCCAGCTGGGCCCTGAATCTCAACAGAGTTGCAACACCTGCTCTCCAGTTCATTAGACTCACCCAGGACAACTAACAAGGAGATGATGATGGACAATGAGCATCCCAAGGAACAGAGAGAGTCTGTAACTGCAAACAAGATAGTCCCATCCATCGGACCCATGGGATCTAAGGCCTCTCTCAATTAGAGGTGGAGTGGGCATCACCATCTCCAGAATCCTCAGGATTGGGGAATGAATGATGGGCTAGAGTAGACTTACTGTTATTCTGCTATAGACTTATTGTGATTCTAGCAATGGAAGAACTTTTATTATTGATGTTGACACAGTGGCCACTGGAGGTTCTGAGGGGAGGAAGAAGGAAAAATAGGTATAATGTTGGGGCATTTTCAGGACTTTGGAATTGTCCTGAATGACATTGCAATAACAGATACAGGCCATTATATATCTTGTCATAACCTCCAAAATTGTGCGGGAAAGAGCATAAACTACAATGTAAACTATAATCCATGCTTAGTGGCAATGCTCCAATATGTGTTCATCAATTACAACAAATGTACCATACTAATGAATGATGTTGTTAATGTGAGAAAATGTGGGAGGGGTAGACAGCGGGACATATGAGAATCCCCTATATTTTTTATGTAACATTTATGTAATCTAAGTATCTTTAAAAAAGTAAAATAAAAAAGTAAAAAACCCCAAAGAACTGGTGCTTCATTTTGTCAAATGTCTTTTCTGCATCTACTGATATGATCATGTGGCTTTTTTCCTTCATTCTATTAATGTGGTGTATTGCATTAATTGATTGTCTCATGGTGAATGACTCTTGCATATCTGGGATAAATCCCACTTGATGAAGTGTATAATTCTTTTCATGTGCTATTGGATTTGCTTGGCTAGTATTTTGGTGAGGATTTTTGCATCAATTTTCATAAGGAGTATTGGCCTGTAATTTTCGTTTCTTGTAGTGTCTTTATTTGGTTTTAGTATGAAGGTGATGTTAGCCTCATGGATTCAGTTAGGGAATGTTTCCTCCTCTTCACTTTAGTTGGAAGAATTTGAGCAGGACTGGTGTTAATTCTTGGAATGTTTGGTAAAATTCAACTGTGAAGCCATCTGGTCCTGGCTT
Source organism: Tolypeutes matacus (assembly GCA_026826555.1). Lineage (NCBI taxonomy): Eukaryota > Metazoa > Chordata > Mammalia > Cingulata > Chlamyphoridae > Tolypeutes > Tolypeutes matacus. The sequence continues at coordinate 20,457,829 of JAKSZT010036119.1, read as the reverse complement.
TCCTTTTTCTTAGGAGGCTTTTGTTTACTGTTTCAATCTCTTTACTAGTTATTGGTTTGCTAAGATCTTTTCTTTCTTCTTGAATATATGTAGGCAGTTTGTGTGTTTCCAGGAATGTTTCTATTTCTTCTAGATTATCTAATTTTTTGGCATACATTTTTTTCATTGTATTGTCTTATAGTCCTTTTCATTTATTTGGTGTTTGTAGTAAGGTTCCCTTTTGATTTCTAATTTTAGTTATTTGCATCTTCTTTAAAATTTTGTTGGTTCCATTGTTTTTTTAATTCTCGATTTCATTTATCTCCACTCTAATCTTTGTTTTTTCCTTCTTTCTGGTTTAGTTTTCTCTTCCTTTCCTAGATCCTCGAGTTCTGAGGTTAGAAGATCTCTGATTTGAGATCTTCTTTTTGATATAAGCATTTAGAGCTATGAATTTCCTTCTCAGCACTGCCTTTGCTACATCCATGAGTTTTGGTACGTTGTGTTTTCATTTTCATTCACCTCACATTGTTTCCTAATTTCCCTTGTGATTTCTTCTTTGATCCATTGGTTCTTTAAGAGTACATTGTTTAATTTCCACATATTTGTGATATTTCCATTTCTCCCCTGTTAGTGATTTTTAACATTCCATTGTTGTTGGAGAAGATACATTGTATGATTTCAATACTTTTTAATTTATTGTAACTTGTTTTGGGCCCTATCATATGATCTACCCTGGAGAATGATATATGTGCACTAGAGAAGAATGTGTATTTTGCTGTTGTTGGATGAATTGTTCTATATACGTCTGTTAGGTGTAGTTAGTTTAGAATATTATTCAAGTCCTTTATTTCCTTATTGATCTTCTGTTTAGGTGTTTTATCCGTTATTGAAGGTGGTGTATTGAAGTCTCCCACTGTAGAACTGTCCATTTCTTCCTTCAAATCTGTTAATATTTGCTTCATATATTTTGGGGCTCTGCTGATAGGTACATATATATTTATAATTGTTATGTCTTCTTATTGAATGGGCCCGTTTGTCAGTATATAGTGACATTCTTCGTCCTTCATAACAGTTTTTGACTTGAAGTCTCTTTTATTTAATATTAGTATAGCTACACCATGTCTTTTTTTGGTTACTACTTGCATAATAGCTTTCTTTTCCATCTTTTCACTTTCTGTCTATTTCTGTCTTTGAATTTAAGGTGAGTCTCTTGTAAACAGCATATAGTTGGGTCATGCATTTTATTCATTCTGCCAATCTCTGCCTTTTGACTGGAGAGTACAACCATTAAACTAACCACTAAAGTGCAGGATTTTCTTCTGCCATTTTGCCTTTGTAACTCTTTCACCTTTTTTGACTCTCAATTCTTCTTTTTCTTTCATATTTGTTTTATATTTGTTTGAAATCTGCTTACTTTCATATTTATTTGATTTTTTGTATTGTGCTATTTTGAGTCACTTCTCCTTTCTTTCAGCATATATTTTTCAGACATTTTCTTTGTGGTTACCATGGGTTTAAAATTTAACATCCTAAATCTTTAACAATCATATTTGATTTCATACCAACTTAATTTTAACAGTATACACACATACTATTTCTATACGCCTCTATCTCCCCATTTTAGGTACTTGTTTCAAATTATATCTTTTACATTATATGTTCCAAACCATAGATTTATTGTCAGTTTTTATGCATTTGCATTTTAATACCTTTAATTAGTAAGAAATGGTGTTGCATACCAAAAATGCAATACAATAGTTCTGGCATTTATAATTACTCCTATGATTACCTTTACCGTAGGTTTTTATTTCTTTATGCCACTTTGATCCATTATCTATAGTCCTTTCCTTTCAGTCTGAAGAACTCCCTTTAGCATTGCTTGTAGGGCACATCTAGTGACAAAGAACTTCCTCAGCTTTTGTTTATCTGGGAATATCTTAATCTCTCCCTCATGTTTGAAAGAAAGTCTTGCCAGATATAAAATTTTTGTTTGGCAATTGTTTTCCTTCAGCACTTTAAATATTTTGTGCCACTCTTTCCTTGCCTCCATCATCTCTGAAGAGACATTATATCTTAGTCTTATTGGAATTCCCTTGTATATAACTTATTGCTTTTCTATTGTAGCTTTCAGAACTCTTTTTGTCCTTGGCATTGGACAGTTTGATTTCCATATGTCTGGGCATGGTCCTTTTTGAGTTTATCCTGTTTGGGGTTTTTTGGGTTTCTTGAATATGCTCCATGTCTTTTGTTAAATATGGGAAATTTTCTGCCATTATTTCTTTGACTATTCCTCTACCCTTTTCTCTCTTTCTTCTTCCTCTGGTACTCCCATAATGCATATATTTGTATCCTTGATAGTGTCTCACAGGTCTCTTAGGCTCTGTTCACTCTTTAATTCCTTTTTTTCTTTATGCTTTTCAGCTTGAATCAATTCAATTGTCTTTTCTTTGAAATCATTGATACTTTATTCTGCCACCTCTAGTCTGCAGTTGAAGCCATCTAGGGAATTTTTCATTTCAGTTATTGTGTTCTTCAATTCCGGTATTTCTGTTTGGTTCCTGATGAAAATTTCAAAAAGATTCCTGTATTGTTCATTTATTGTTTTCCTTATATCCTTTAGCTCTTTCTTTATGTTTTCCTTTATCTCCTTAAGCCTATTGAGGACCATTTTTTAAAAAGTCTTTGGTAAGTCCAAAGTCTGGTCCTATTCATTGATGGCTTCTGGATTTTTATCTTGGTCCTTTGAATGGACCATCATTATCTGTTTCTTTGTTTGTCTTGTAACATTTTCTTGCATACTGTACATTTTAATATTTTAAGTTGTTAACTCTGGGATTCAGTCCCTGAGCTGTCTGTTCTTAAGTTTGTATCCAACGATATGACAGAGATTTTCTTGAATGCCAAGACCTTATCAAAACAAACAAACCAAAGCAAAAGTCACCTTTCACAGTCTTTGTAAATTGGCTCTGCTTCAGCTGGTGTTCTTCTTCAGAGCTTAGTTTTCCTATCAAGAAGATCAGCCTGAGGCAAATGTAAGGTATAGGGTTCCCTCTATCTTATATGAGCCTGTTTGGAGCTATGGAGACTGCTTCTTTTCCTGGGCTTGTGCTAGATCATGGCCTTAGAAATTCCGCGATTTACAGTTTCAAGGAGTTTGAGTGAATGCCCTTCTACTTCCTTTGAAATAGACTTTGCCCACTCCTGCATACTGTCTTGTGTGCAGGTAGTCCTTTGTTCCAGGCCACATGGACTAATTGTTTCTCATATTGTCCTTGCTACTCTCTGCCCTCAGGACAAAGTCTGGCAGGGCAAGCCTGACACAAGCTCCCCTGCTCAGTCCCTTAGACTTCCACCTATCAGATTGGCACTGTTATAGTTATACCCCAGTATACACACAGGGACCACTCTGCTCTCTCTGGAACAGGGTCAGAGACCCACAATGGGAATGCAAGCTGGCTCCACTCTGCATTGTAGAGGGGGTAGGGAAGGGTCCAGCAAGGGAGACAGAACCTTCTTCTGTGCCTTCAAGCTCTATTTTCTTGATTCAGCACTTGCCCAGTTAATGTAGCCTTTTAACTGCTTTCCTTATTTTTGAAGATTACTGTCTTTAAGTTTTCTCTGCTATCGGAACAATGGCTTCTTCAGGGCTGGCAATCTGAAGTAGTTAATCAAAAGCAGTGGTCAGTATTCAGACCATACACCCTCAGAGTTAATAGGACTAGGTCTTTTTGTCCCACCCTGGAACCATCAAGCTATGCCAGGAGCCCAAGCTGTAGTCTCCACTACTGCCCACCATGAGGCTGGGGGGTGGAGGATCATAGCCATTGCAGTGAGAGTGGAACTCACCTGTACTTCCTGCAATTTACCAGTCCTCCTTCTGCTCCTCCCTGGATGTGGCACACTGTTCTTCTAGATGCTGGAATTTCAAAATAGTTGATTCAGATAATTCCTGCCACTTCAATACTGTTTTGGTGGAGGAATTGTTTCTGGAACTTATGACTCTACCATCTTCCCACAATCCCTGAAGCCTGGAACATTTTGATGTACCAGAGAGTGACAAATTACTATTATTGTGTTGAAAAAAGAACGTGGGGATAAAATTCCATTTAAATGAGGAGCAATGGCCCTCCAAAAAAGCAGCAGATGGAGTCTATTGGGTTTTGCACTTGGGCACATCTATTCCTGAAGAGGTGCGCCAAGGACCAGGCTGAGGATCCACACTTTTGGCTCCTGCAGTTTGTACCGCTGGGCAAAGGCCTGAAGTTGAATTATCAAAATAGCAAACTGGATTAGCTACTGGTGAAGACTTTGATTGGCTGTCACAAAACCAGGATTTTGGTCATTCCTTTGGCACAGGATCTTGTAAATTCTGTTCTTTGCATTGAGAAGGTAATATTTTGTCCTGTTCTAGAAGCTGTTCCAGTTACATTAGAAGACTGGAGAGTTTTCATAAGTAAGTTCTTTGTGAACTTCTCTTTGTTCATCATTTGAAAATGACCATGCTTGCTCCTTTTTGTGTCTGTCCCTGGCAATGATGTCACAGTCCAACTTAATTTCACATTCACTTTCCACTTTAAACTAGAATTGGAAGAGTGGAGCACAGGAAAATAATGCATTTCAGTTACTTAGAAGAGTGATTGCAATATCTTCTTCTTAATGTGGTAATGCTTTAGAAGCTGAATTTATTTATTTATTTATTTATTTTGTAAAGAATAAAGATATTGAAGGAAATTTCCAGTCTTGTCATTTATACATTTCATGTGTACATTTTTATTAATGTAAAGCCACCTACATATTACTTAGACAATTTCAAAGCATAATACCTACATTAATATAACCTCATTCAATTAACAAAATTATAAGCTCCTATTTTAGTACCTTGAGTATTCAATAAATATGTCATTAGTAGTACTGAAAAAAATTCTGTTTAAATTAAATTAGGAGCTGGCTTGAAAGAGCGTGTATGGCCAAATTTGGGAAAATTTGAATATCAACATAATGAAATTAATGGATGATAAAAATTGCCTTAAAAATCCATTTGTTTTTACTGATTAAAGTGGACAGAAAAAAAGATTTTCATATTCTTTACAAATAAATTGTGCTAGCCACATGCTAAGTAAAGTTGAAAAATGAAGTACCTCCCACTTCTTTTAATATTAAAATTTTGGAAAACTCAAAATCTAAATAGTTCAATCATTTCTTAATTCTCAAAGGTAACAATGAGTGCTTAGAATAGGATTAGTGTACTAAACACTGTTTAAGCAATTTTGCATGTTTTATCTTATTTCACTCTCCTAATACCTCTGAAAGATATAGCTTCATTTTACAGAGGTCTTATTTTTTTTTTATTAGGGAAGATGTAAGTTTACACAACAATCATGCATAACATATAGGATTTCCATATATCACCCTACCACCAACACCTTGCATTGTTGTGGAACATTTGTTACAGATGATGAAAGAACATCATCAAAATAGGGGTTCATTGTGTTTTACAGTCTCATGCCTTGCATAATCCACCCAAAGTGTGTACTCAGTGGCTTTCAGATTCACCTCAGAGTTGTGTTGTCATCACCTCAGTCAACTTTAGAACGTTTTCATAACTTCAAGAGGAAAAATCCCATACCTCCTTATACTTCCCATTGTTGACCCTTCACATTGATATAATACTTTCTTTGCCTTTGCTGCAAAAATATAATAATATTACTGTAAACCATAGACCATAAGTTATATTAGTTTTATTTTTCCCATGTATCATCATATTCTTAACACTTTGTAATAGTGACATATATTTGTTCTAGTTCATAGAAAACCATTCCTTAATTGTACTATTAGCCACAATCCTCATCCCACCACTGAGTTCACTGTTATATGTCCCTAGATTATCCTCTGGCTTTCTTTCATTTGACATTTATGTTCCTAGACTACCCCTTTCAGCCACCATTACCTTTATGTATCAGCAGTGTTAGTTTTATTCACTATAATGTATTACTATCATCATATAGAGCTCATAATTTATTTGGAGAATTTAATAAACTTACCCAAAGTTAAATGAAAGGGCTAGGATTTTAACACAGGTCAGTGTATCTCAATTCATAATATAATTATTTGACTTGCTATGTGTCCAACTTAACAGTTAAAGGAACTTCCTAGTCATCAACCTATTTGGTCTTCATGACACTCTGTGAGCTAGTGAAGATATGAGCTACTAATTACTTTTGCATTACAAGGAAGGATGCTGAGGTTCAGATATGTTAAATATCTTCATTAAATAAGTGGCAAAGCCAGGACTTGGATTTGAGCCTTTGGAATTTTAGTCAGTACTTTTTCACAATAGCATGCCTCCAATCCGTTATTATCTTGGGAGAGTTTTTTTTTTTTTTTTTTTTTTTTTAAGATTTATTTATTTCTCCCCCCACTGCCATTGTTTTTGCACTCACTGTCTGCTTTTTGTGTTCATTCGCTGTGTGTTCTTCTGTGTCTGCTTGTCTTCTCTTTAGGCAGTACCAGGAACTGATCCTGGGATCTTCCAGAGTGGGAGAGAGGCCCTTAATCTCTTGCGCCATCTCAGCTCCCTGGTCTACTACTTCTCTTATTGTCTCGTCTCTGTGTCTCTTTTTGTTGAGTCATCTTGCTGCGTCAGCTCTCTGCTTGGGCCAACACTCTGTGTGGGCCAGCTCTCCTCATGGGCCATCTTGCCTTCACCAGAAGACCCTGGGATTTGAACCTTGGACCTCCTATATGGTAGATGGGAGCCCAATAGCTTGAGCCACATCCACTTCCTTTGGGAGAGTTTTTAAAGGAGGAAAGGAAATCTTGTACTGATGAATTCAAGTTGCATTTACATGAGTTTTCAGGAGGAAATACTAGGGGAATTTTTGAAGATGGTGGTAGCCAAAATAGCACTACATTCCCACCCTCACCCCCAAAATGTTCATTTCCTAATTCCTAGAACATGTGAATATATTGGATTATATGGTACAGGTTGTCAATGGAATTAAGGTAGCTACACAGATGACTTGGGAGATTATCCTGAATTTTCCAGGGAACCCAATGTAATCACAAAGTCACTAAAAGTAGAAGAGAGAAACACAAGGAACCAAAGAAGGAGATGTGATGACATAAACAAGATCAGAGTGATCTGATGTGAGAAGTACTTGATGACTTTGAAGATGGAGGAAAGGCCACGAGTCAAGAAATGCCAGAAGCCTCTTGAGGCTGGAAAAAGAAAGGAAACAGCTTCTCTCTTAGAGTTTCTGAAAGGAAATGCGGCCCTCCTGACACCTTGATTTTAGCTCAGTGAGACCCACATCAGGTTTCTAACCTATAGAACTATCCAAGAAGAAATTTCTATTGTTTGGCATTTGATCTGTGGTAATTTTCTATAGCAACAGTGGAAATCTAATACTGAGGCAAACACTTGAACAGGGAAGGAAGGGAGTAAAAAAATTTTAGTGAGTTCTTTTAGAGTTGGTTCTCATCAGGTGGGAATGGGAGGTTATGCTGATGCCATAGACTTTGAGAAAGACTAGAAAGTTATAGCATGTTTGAGGTTAGTAGTTAGGCTCTCTGGGGAATTATAAAGCATATCTCAGCTAGGAAGCTATAACTTGGTCATAACTCTTCCCTAGTTTTAATATCTTTCTCATTTGCTCTCTTATCTTTTGGAGAAGAATCAAAGCCTTTATAAAGAAACATTATTGTGCTGAAAAAAGAACTTGGGAATAAAATTCTGTTTAAATTAAAATGAACTGAGGGAACATTTTAAAGGTGACTAGCAGAGCAAGGGGCTTCGTCTGATCTCCCTTTCTTCCCAGCACCTCTGATCTGCTATGCCTAGTGCGTCATAGAAGACTGTTTAGTATTCTCTTTTGCAAATCGGTTTGAAAGAGAACAAGAAAAAATGCATGCTGTGTCCAAAATTTCAATAAACCTTTTTAGGGAAACTTCAGAGATATATACAAAAGAAAAATGGAGAAATTTTAAGATCATTCTTTTGCACTGATTATTAGATAAGATTTTATTGGACTGACCTATGCAGTTTCAATATAAACTGAAGAGAATTGCTTGAAAATGAGTAGGCAATTGATCCAAAAGTCTCTCATTTCACTTTCATGTCACATCTTACAATATATATATTTTCCTTCTTTACTGTAAAATCTTTCTATTGAGAGGATATAGGTCTAAAGGAATATTGACATTTTGGATTCAATCATCTTAATATTGACATAATGGTCATAATATATTTCCATTTTCAATTATAATTATGGAAATGTGACAATGGCTATTTTTTCTAAAGTTTGAAGAATTACAGTATTTTAAACATGCATGCATCTAGGCATTATTTTCTTTGTAGAAGCTTTTAGACTCCAAAACCCTAATTTTTGCAAAGACTTGCATTTATAATGATGCAGTATTGCCATAACATGGACCAGCAGAGACACTAAGGCAAATAAAAATTTAGCCCATATTATTATGGGAAAAGAACTACTTCAAACCATGCAGAATGAGCCAGCAAACAATTTGATCTGCCAAATAGCTAAGGCCTTAATAGATTATCTTGAATTTTCACTTATTTTATTTACATGTATCAAGTCATGTTTTATATGGTTTTGAAGGCTATACTGAGAAGTCTTACCTTAATTGTTTAGTAGAGATGAGCCAGCCATCTAGTATATTTGCTTTTATTTGGAGGAGCCTCATGATATACCAAACTCATTTGAGATTTAATTTATAGCATTTACAGGTTCTAACCCACTCTATAGAAGCATGCCATGGCCAACAAATTTTCGAACTAATGCATATGAAATTGTAACCCAGGTAATATACTTTTTGGTTATACTGGGTCCCAGTACATCAACCTGAACAAAAGTGAATCTTAACTTCATAAAAAGGATGTGTATGTGCAAACAAATATCCCTTGGCAAGGTTGGAAAACAGATCATTTTGTGCTGTAGCAGAGTCTTGATTAGCAATCTCTGGGGATTTATACAAACATGTTCTCTCCAGTCCTTTTTGTGAGAGCACACTATAGCAGCAAAAGGTTGCTGAATGTAATTCATCAGAAAGACAAAAACATAAGCTATGCCCTGGGCCTCTTAGAAAACTGAATACTAGTTTCTTGGTATAATGAAAAGTGTTGGTGTTTTAATTTTCTTAATTGCAATCTTCTGATCTGAATAGAGCTACAACCAGAGGTTTAGTGACCACCCATCTCAAGTGAGTCTGGTTAACTTAAATGCCATGTCATATTTTTAAATAATAGCTTCATTATATGTACAACTGGGCTATGTTACTGAGCCTGGAGGGGTCCTTTCACTTTTTCAAGACTAATTCCTCTACCGTTGCTCTATGCTACATCCCTTTTCATATTTTGACTTTCCTTCAATAATTATCCCCTTGCTGCTTCTAGTTAGCATATAATTGTGCTCAAGCTAAAGCCATATTTAAAAACAAAATAAAGCCAAAACCTTCCTTTGCCCAAATAACCCTTTATAGATACTTTCCTCTATTTTTTTTTTTCCAGAGTGCTATATATTATAGTTGGGTCTCAAACTCAGTAGTCTATTGATGGAAATGAGAGCTGTGTAGACTGAGGGGGAGGGAGTAATAGAAACTTGCAGAGTCCATACCTGTCTAAAGGGAGCCACCATTTATTACACAGTCCTTTCTGTTGTTGAACCATGCTATGCAGAAATTCAGATCCAGTTGCTAAAGCTTCTTATTTCTCAAGAAAATCTAGAAGTCTGCATTTTATCTAAAATTTCTTAAATGCTTAACGTTAAAAACGAACAAAAACAAAACAAAACAACAAAAAACAAACACCTTTCAGCCAGGCAAAATATCTCTGTGGGCTGAATTTAGCTCATAATTGCAAGTTAGCAGTCTTTGGAATATTCTCATTGTCCTCATTTTTACATTAATTCTTTGACTCATTACAAGATGTTTCTGTAAAAATAAACTGAAATAAAACTCAACCCCATGTAAATAAAGATGTTCTCACTAAACTTACTTATGATGTCTTAAATACCAAAATAAATGACCACATTTGACATCCTTGACAACTCTTTTTTTCTGGAAATGATCACCTGCCCTGATGTCCCTAGCATGTCTTTTCAGTGTCTTCTTTGACAGCAACTTCTTACTCTTCTTTGCAGATTCTTCTTCTTCTACGTTCCCTTAAGTATTGATGTTCTTTAAAAATCTTTCATCAGTCATCTTTCCCTCCTGTTCCTTCTTTTTGGTATTCAATTAATCCTTTATGGTCTCACCTAATCACATTACTTCAACTCCCACCTGTATGATAGTGACTATGTATAGTGTATTTCCAACTCAACTAAATATAGTTTTCTCTCTAAATTTAAGGTGACTAACAATGCAGATTTTCCTAGGACTGAGGAATTTATCAGGTTTTGGGAATTTCAGCACTAATACTTGTATAGGTCCAGGCAAACTGGAATGGTTGAACACTCTGCCTCTTCTCCATGTTGCTCCTCTTTTATTTTTAATCTTGGTTAATAGACTTACCAAAGAGACAGTTCTCCAAATAATAATCATCTTGGACTCATTTTCTAAAAATTTAGTCCTCAGAACCTCTTGGCTGCTAATTAAAAAGAAGATTTTTAACATAATCCCCATTCTAGATCAATTGAAACCAAATATCTGAGGATGAAACATTAGGAACTCTATTTTTAACAAGTTTTCCAGGAAAGAGTTAAGTTCACTAGGTTTTAAAATCAATCTTCTAGACCTTGCCCTATTATATATAATCAATAGACATTATCATTGATGTATGAATCTCTTTTATTCCCATTCTTACATATGCACGCTAGGTCAGGCTCGTCTCATTTTAACTTTATATTAGAGTAATTGTCTCTCAGATTATTGCCTCAATTCTAATCTTCCTCCCTTTTGGAGGAATTTTTTTCACATTGTTGTTGTAATAATTGCCTAAAATGCAAACATGATACCCTATCCTACAGTTAAAATTAAATAAATTTTTTTTTTTTTTTTTTTTTTTTTGCAGTACATATAAACTTCTTTTGGGTGAGATTTTTATCTACATTGACCACAGGGCCCTATTAATCAATCTAGTTGCTTTGAGTAGAATTGGGTAGAAATGACTCTACCCTAATACCTAGGCATGACCAATTAAATCATAGCTTTCTCAAAGCACATGATTGGAAAGGCATGTCACATGATCCAAGTCAGTCTGGTCTAACCAAAGTCAATCCCCAAACATTGCATGAATGAACAAAAGCAAGACCCTCTTTTTCAGGTCTTAGACCTGAAATGTGGACCTAGAGCTTCTGAGAGTTTTTATCTAAGAATGAAACCAACATGGATGAGATCAAAGCCAATAGATGATTCTGAGGATACCCTTTAAGTTCCTGGATCAATCCTTTCCAGCATTGCTGGAGATTTACCTAATATTTTTTAGCTCCAAACCCACTTTTCTAAATTTAGGAAATGGAGAGCCAGAAATCTAACTTCACAAATTCTATTTTTTTTTTTTTCCAGTAGATAATGGGGATTGAACCCAGGACCTCATACATGAGAAACATGTGCTCAACCACTGAGCTACATCCATTGCCCCTTCCTTTTTTCTTTTTGTTTTAAGGACTCACCAGGGATTGAACCTAGGACCTCGTACATAGGAAGCAAGCACTCAATCACTGAGCTACATCTGCTCTCCCACAGACTCTCTCAACAGTTAACTTTCCATTAGGTTCTCCTATTGGGATACACTAAAGTGAGACTAGAAGGAGGGAAAAGGTAAGAAAGAACTTCCCTACTGTTTACAGTTCCTGATGGCATTGCTCCAGCACTTGAAGTCAGTTCCAACCTTAGCCTCCAGTTTATTTAATTTTTTATAAAATTTGGTGAAGTATATCATTTGTACATGAGTATACAGAAACAATAACTGTGTAGTAAAATTTGTGAACTTACAAATCAAACATACCTATCATCATACAGGTTTCCATACATTCCCCCCAGCCTGCCAAACTCTTGCATTGTTGTGAAACATTTGTTAGAAACTATGAAAGAGCATCGTCAAAATATTACTACTAATTATAGCCCATATCTTAGATTTGGTGTATTTTTCTCCCAACCCACTCAATTATTAACACACTGTATTAGTTTTATTTATTTGTTATAGTTCATGGGAGAATGTTCTTATATTTGTTCTGTTACCATAGTCCATCTTCCGCCACAGGTTTCACTGTGTTATACAGTCCCATGCTTTGTACAATCCATTCAAAGTGTGCACTCAGGGGTTCTCATTTTCATCACAGAGCTGTGCTGTCATCACCTCAGTCAATTTTAGAACGTTTTAATTACTCCAAAAGGAAAAATCCCATACCTCCTTATACCCTTAAGGATTGTCCCTTAAAATTGATATAATATATTCTTTGCCATTGCTGTAAAAATATTACATTATTACTGTTAATTATTGTCTCCTAAGTTACATTAGTTATACTTTTCCCATATGTCACCATATTCTTAATATTTTGTTAAAGAACATTCTTATATTTATACTATTAACTACAATCTTCATCCACCATAATGAAATGACTATGTCATAAAGTTCCTAGATTTTTCTCTAACTTCCTTTAAATTGGCATTTTTATCCACAGACTACTCCTTTCAGCCACAATCGCATTTATTTATTTATTTATTTATTTATTTATTTATTTATTTATTTATTTATTTAAATTTATTTTTATTGTGGGTAAAAATCAAAATTCTCACAATACATACAAACATTTGCAAAATTATATATAAATATATATGCATATATGTGTATTTGCTTACAAAAATGTTATTTATATACATATATACATATATTTACATGGAACCCACTGGGATTCCCATGTTGCCCACCTCCCACACCTCCCACCATATCTCACACAAACATCTCCCACAAGTGTGGCCCACCACCCTCAATGGACTTACACATCCTGGAGCCTTGCCACCAACGATAGACCACAGTTCACACTGTAGACCACACTCTCTCCCACTCAGTTCTGAGTGGTGTGTGCTGATTTAAAATGGCCTACATCC
>JAKSZT010036119.1:20408523-20439782 GCA_026826555.1 Tolypeutes matacus | reverse complement strand
CTTTACTGTGCCCCCTCCAGGGTCTGAACACCAGACATACTGGAGCTTCTCCTTCAAGATTCTAGGATCACATTTGTTCTATCAACTTAAGGGATGATAAATTTGTCCGGCACTTATCTCAGCATTCTCCTTTTGCTTCTGACATTTGTAGTAAATACTTTCTGTTTGAAATGCCAAATATAGTTTTTGTTTTCATGACTGGATCCTGACTGATATATGACCCAAAACATTTCTTTGTTGTTGTTGTTGTTGTTTAAGCCAGTCTGGATTTTGTTTCTTTTCCCTTGTGTCCAAAAAAGTATTGAATAATATACTATACTACTACTTTTACTAAGGCCTCTGCCTCGTATGTTCTTGTTCTCACTGTTCACTTGAAAAATTGTCAATAATTCTTTGAGATTCAGTTTAAATGTTATGTTTTCTGTGAATCCTTCCCTAACTATACCCCTCCCCTCTTATCACACTGATCCCATTGCATCCTTTCAGCAAAGTTATGAACTTCCTTTTCTGTCTCCTTAGGATATCTTTTAAATGTTGATTTTTAAAAATTTGTGTGGAAATGCACCAGTCATTGAGTGAATTTGACAATAACTTATTGATGTCTCTTTCTGGCTGCAATGCTTTAATGTCTTTAAATTATTGTGACTTTTAAGAAGGTCCAAGGCACTGAGGCATTTGCGTATTTTACTAAATAGAGATATGATTCAGATGGACCTATATTTCATTGAGTATATTCAACTAATTGTTAATTTTAAAAAGTTTCTACTGTATCTTTTCCAGTCAGAGAAAGTTGAAGTGTCTTAAACATTGATATTGAAAGCTCTTTCTCACTTTCAAAATATTTGTGATAGCAAAGTTTAAAATTCTGTCTCCTGGTACATTGTGGTTTATTTCATTGTCCCAAGGACTTCTGCTAAATCCAATCATGAAAGCATAGATTGCATGATTTAGCTTCCTTTGAGTTAACCTATACTCTGGCTTCTAATATGTAATTTTAATATTCAATTTATTTCAAAGAATACCAAAACTATTTCTAAGTTTATAGTTTATGATATTCCCTGGAAAAAACCAATGTGCTGAAAGTAGATATTACACCTATATGAGGTCTCAACCACTCTGCTATCTCCAGGTTTCATTTTAAAGTTGTCAGACATGATGGCATGTGATTGATCCTACATTTGATTATATTTAGTGCCATTTTATTAAAGGTTTGATCACACATGGTGCTTTAATCCATCAAGAAACCTACTGAGACATTGGCAAGGGTATGTCAATGACTTTCTTCTCCTTTTTTCTTTATTGCAAGATTATGTGATTTACAAAGGAGTGATGTAATAATCAGTGTAAGATAATTCAAATTTTATAAATGTAAATAAAATTTGGAATATGTGTCTTTAGGTCCTTGTGGTGTTTTAGTGGCTCATGACATCCTGTTAAAAGGTCATGCGGTTGTTTTCTACAGGGGTTCCTAAGCTCTTGAGGGTGTGACACCAGATCTCCTCTTAGAGGATCCCCTCTTACATGAGAGCCACTAAAGTTGCTTCAGACGTGCCTGTGCTAGAGACACCATTCATTCATTCATTCATACAACCTTTCAACCATTCACTTATCTATCATTTTCTAATTGTCACTTATGTGCCAGAAATCTTATAGGCACGATGATATGAATAATGAAGAGGAAATTGCATAATAGTATAGAAATGCAGTGATAATGATATGCACAGAGTAATTTTGGAAGCAGTATATCAGGGCATCTAACCCAGCCTTGGTGCTGTAGAGGAGAGGAGGACAGAGTACTTAAGGAAGTATTAATACCAGGGTATAAAATCTTGGATTCTTTAAATATTATTTTACCCAGCCAAATCCTTCAAGACTGTGGCCAGTGAGAAAATGGGGAGGGAGAATTTCATACTATGGAAAATAAACTGAATATAGAAAAGAATCTGGAAAACTTGAGTAGTGCACTGTCGGTGTCCTGTAACCCTAATATGGTCTGGTTACTCTGAACACCCTGAGGCTCTTCACTGCTGAGCGTCATCAGGAATGCTGCTGCCCTTCCATGGGTCAGGTGTGCTTCCACTGGGGCTGTCCCACCTGGTGACAGTCAACCACATCACAGAAGTCTCTTCTTTCCTACCAAAGTTCAGCTTGTTAGTAGCAAACAATTTGACACCACCAGACTTCATTCTTCTGCTGAAACTACCATTATTGCGATGTAAATAAAAAGTCTCAAAAGTCCTTTTTGGAGCTGTTAGTCTACATTTGATAAAAATAGGGTTAATCCACATCTTATATCATTCTCTGGGTCCAGCTTCATTTGGGAGTCTCATGCTATTTCAGCACAATTTCATTTTTTGATTACTAGTAGGAATAATAAAGCTTCATGGCATAGCTATGTCTCCACACTTCTGCATTTCACAGTCCAGTCATCAAAAAAAAAAAAAAAAAAAGAAACATGTGGGCTTGACAATTTTTAATTTTAGCTAAAAAATACACAAAACACATCTACTAATTCCTCTCACCATGATTTCATAATAAAAAACACATTTCTTACTGAAAAAAGAACAATCTCTGAATTTAAAAATATAAACATATTCTCCTTAAAAAAAAACTCCCTGATTATACACCTTTTCCTAATTTTGCTGCAGTTCAGAAAAGATTTTTGCACCACCAAGTACTGGTCTGTACACTAGTGTTTGGAAACCAGGGATGTAAAGGACAGGGGTTGGATTTTGGAATAAGAAAGACCTGGGTTTTTAGCTTAGTTATTATTATATAATAATTTCTAGTTATTTGGACTTGCTTCATTACTTTAACTTCCCTAAACTTGTTTCTTTACCTGTAAAAAATGAATAATTATCTAATTTACCTCCAGTGTAAGGTTGTTGGAAACCTTAAAAGAGCTAATGCATGTTAAAACAATTTCTTAATTAATAAATATCATAAAATACAATTAAAAAATTATATTGAGGGTCTTGAAGGATTTACAAATACTCCTCCCACCCCAGCTTCCCATATAAAGGAAGGGGAAAAAAGGAAGGGAACTAACACAGAATTAGCTGTTTTCCATTTCTTTTTGTTCATTACAAAGAAGCCAAAATTTACATATTTAAGTACCATTTTCCAGCTATAATAACAAACTATGAGGTCCAGAGAGTTATGGAAGTTGTCTCAATCACACAGCTATTACAAGGTAAAATTAGGAATTCGGTCCAAATGTACAACTTTCACTATTTCATGCTGCTCTTTATGAGAAAAATCAGCATATCTTCCTTTATAAAAATCACAATTGTTATTTTTGCCTCCCAAAAGTATAAAATATTAATTTTGTGTTTAGCATATAGAAGTAAGGCCACAGTTAAGGTCAAATTCTCTCAATGTAGTTTATCCTTTAGGCATTAATGCCCTAGATTATGTTCAGAAAATCTTCTTCTTTTTTATAATTAACTGTCAAATGAACTTTCAGGATGAATAATTTAACACAATTATTCACATATATTTAGGAAGAGTCTTACAAAGAAAATTAGACAATACCGTGACATTTCAAATAAGGTTTCTATAATTTCTTTTTTTTTCTGAGACAAAGTGATAATACAGTTTTAGAGACTAATTTTATATGTATAATTTTGAACTTTGGATCCGTGTTTAAAATGACACTCTGTATTACCAAGTATAAGAATGGCATATGAAACTAATTTTTGAATTGTTTAAAAGCATCCATGTGCTGTTATTTCACATTTCTAATAATAAAGATGATATATTTTAGTTCAGGCTCAGAATACTTTTTGATATTTTCAAATGATTATTCTCCTTTGTGTTATATAAAGATTTGTAATTTTTTGGAAAATAGGCCTTATTTAAGAGATATAATGACTGAATTTTATCCAGTTTCAATAAATGTTTTAAACTTATAAATAAATTGTTTTAGTGTCATATAGGTCTTCAAACTATGGACAATTTTGGATGAGCTCAGACTTCCAGGATACTGTCTATATTTATCTTATGCTGAAATGTGAGTATAAAATGAAAAGTGGTGGAAATTGAGAGTGGAAACCAGATATGTGGACTCACTGTGAAAATATTATTTCTTTTGTGTGTGCCCCTGTGGACTTTTAGCTAAATCTCACAGTCAGAAAAAGTTCCTTTTATATCTTTTATATCCTTTTAGTATCTAATACAATATGTGATACAGAATGAACAAAACGTAACTGTCCTTATTAAGAAGTTGTCCTAGTATATTGCATCATATAAAAATACTTTTCTATGATTAACTGATGTTTCCATTTTGTGAAAGTTCAGCTTTTACCAATGTCAGTTACAGACTTACCTGGCGGGGGGGGGGGGGAGAGATACCATGATCACGAAGGTGGTTTTCCCAGGGTCAGGCTTACCCATTGCCCTCCAGATGTGCTGACCCCTGCGATTTCCCCAAATGTGGGAAACTCGACTGCATAATTTGTGGTAGTGGGGGACTGCGTTCAAGTTCTCCCCTGGAAAAAAAAAAGTCAGTTATATGGAGTTGAGACGAAAAAAAAAAAAAGTATTGTAAGTGAAATGGTGATTTGTCATTGCTTATGTTTCTTTGCCCTGGGCAAGCATTGTACATGGCTTTACCAAAAAAGAACAACCAGATGTGTATTAGATATTAAACTAGTCCTATTAGGTATCTGCTGTGGCCTCCAGAGCAACACTGGCAATATTAGTCTGAGGTAGTCTCCTTGTGTAAATGTTACATTTTGTGATGATGGCAAATGTCAATGTGCTCCTTTTATCTCCAGTCTTAACCCTCATGTGTTCATTCTGAAAAATCATTACTAAGCTATATTTGCTACCTTAGTGCAGTTTCTCAGAAACCTAGACACAAGATCTAGAGATAAGTTGTGAACAATTTCATTCTTTACTTCCCACTGAGCTTTGCTATTGCAGCTGAAATGGTATGTGACCTCTGTATTGCCCAGTCACTGCAGGGTAACTTTAAAGGATGAGGAATTTGGCTGGAGTTAACACCTCAACCCTTGAACATTCAGGTTATATTTGATATAAGAACAAGTATATACAAGTGTTATTGACTGAGCACAGAGTGATTTCTTTCTGTCTTTTCTTTTTCAGTTGAAATAAAATTCATTCTTTGGACTGTCTTAAAGTAGCATTGTCTCAATTTATCCATCATTTCTCTATGAATGATTTCTGTATTTTCTATACTTTCGAGTCAGAACATCTTGTTATTCCTGTTAGGTATATTTGGCTTAAATTTTATCACATGGAATCCTAGAGAGTGAGAACCATGTGTTCTTTCTTACTAATACCCACAGAATCTGGCATTATATTCTATAATTTTTAGGTACTTGTAAAACATGAGAAAGATAGCTTGATTTTTATATTTCTGTATTTCCATGAGTCCCAAATGTCACCCTTATTTCAAGTAATAATATTTACCTATTACTATGATGAAAAAATCAACAACAGAGTTGTAGAAAAATGGCATTGGAGTAGCTCAGCAGGGCTCAACTCTCTTACAAAAACAATGATGGAAGGGTAAAATCTGTCTAAGGGAGCTGATTTGGGGAGCAGACCAGGAGAATGCCACGTGGATCATCCAAGAGGAAGAGTTACAAGAGGCTGAAAGGAAAATCATAATTTACTCGCCCCTGTGGCTGGGAACAGTGCCTACCCCACACCCTTGAGGCAAACAGCCTTGGTAACACCTGTGATTGATGGCAGCCAACTGAAAGGGGAATGGACGTTTTCTTCCCAGGGAAGAGGGAGGGTGTGGCAGAGGGCTGAGTGTGGTTTCCCTTCAGTGAGTTTGGACAGCAGGGCTTTGTTTTCATTAGAGGATCTAGCCTGGCCAGGAACTCCAGGAAGTAGAGATTGAGTCGGATCACCATCTGCTGGAAGGCCAGGTTAAGTGAAAGAAGAAAAAAGCATTTTGGAATGTTTCATGTCCTTATCCCCAGGCTTCCTGTGATCTGGTCGGTGTTCTGTTTATGATAATTTAAGCAGGGGAATTTTAAAGATTTAGAATAAATAGAACCAAAAATCAAAGAATAGCTGTGGAACAAAACCACTAGGCAAGAGAGAGCAATGGACTATCAAAGTAAATTCACCAATATAATCAGATGCTTAGACATCATTTATTTAGAGAAAAGTATTCTTTTGCTTTTAAAAGGATTGATATTTACTTCTTAGTTCAATTGAATGTTTATATCTCCTAGTTTCTCCATTAGCATGCAATTGCAGTAGGCACCTTATCTTTGGGTCTGACTGTAGAATCAGGCAGAGGTTACATCAATATTTTTTCTATCACTCCATAAGAAAAATTACAATTTGTGTTATTTATTGATTTTAAACCTTCCTCCCATCTTCAATAATCTCGGGAGAAAATACAAAATAAAACAGCAATACTTATAAACACATTGTCCTATGTGTCTTTTCATAGATCAGCATCAGGAATGCCTTGACTTTTTTCCTATATCTCATTAATGTGATGTTTTTGCATGTCTTCTTGAGAAAAGTGTCTGCCACAGCTTTAGAAGTGTCTTATCTCGGAATCATATAAAATCAATCTCTTTTAGAGGGGATGATTAGCTTTAGTTCCTTCATGGTGCTCAGCCAACTTCTATTGAAGTGGTAGGATTATTTTCTGTTGTTAGTGCTGATCTACCACTTAAGATCCAATGTTTTCTGTTTTACGTAATATTAATATGTTTGCTTCTTTGCTGAATAGAGTCAAATTACAATTATTTTAAAATAAAATTTTAATGAAGCATATAATTCATACATGAACATATTAAACAATAAGTGTATGTAAAAGTAGTGAACTTACAAAACAAACATGCATATCATCAGACAGGGCTCCCATACATCAGCCCACCACCTACACCTTGCATTGTTGTGAAATTTTGTTACAACAATGAAATATCAAAATTATTACTACTAAGTAGAGCATATATCTTACATTTGAAAACTTTGTTTCTTTAGTCAGAATGTTTATTTTTTCCCACTACTTTTCAATTACAGTACAATTTTCTGAATGTATAGAAAGGGGCACAGAAATGTAAATCCTTAAAAGTTGGCAATAATACAGTTAGTCCAAAGAATAAAAAAATAGACAAATTCCTGAGGTTGTACCATGATGGTCTAAGGGAATCTGTATTTCCAGGTCCTAAAGAAAAAATTCTAATTTCCCTAAAATCTTTCTTTTTGGGAGTCTACTTGATATAGCAAACCCAGACAGACCTGTTTTGCATATTGATTCTGTTTGCTGCTAGCTCCATGGGTTAGAGCAGTTTCTTAAAATCTCTCTTTCTCTCGGTATTCCCAACTATAACGTGAGCTGAATAATTTCCACCCCGTAGTTGTTTGAGGATTAAATGTTAACTAAATGAGCATAGGAAAGCATCTAGTATATTTAAGATGTTTAATGGTATTAACTTCTTTCCTTTAAACTTCATTTTGTGGGTGCATGTGTGGACAAGTCACATTCACAGCTTTGTATTCTTGAACAGTATCTGTGACATAATTGTTGATTGAAAATAAATTCATTTTTGTTGTTTTTAGGAGCGGGATATTTTATATCTATGTCTACATCAATATTTCTATCTCTATATATGCCTACATTTATTTCTATGTTTGCATCTGTATCTATATCCATTTCTATCTACATATCTTTATTGATCATCTATAGTTTATTTTTCTGTATCTGTCTTTTTAGCTGTTACCATCATCATCATCATTTTTATCAATTATCAATCCATCTATCTTTTTGCTTATTTTTCTATCAGCAGTGAGGTGGTAACATTTGCTCATATTATAACTCAGTTGTTCAAAGAAAATGAACATTTTTTGTCTCTATAATAGATCTAATCCTCCTCTCTTGCTCCTAATCCCACAGGGCATTAAATTGGAAGAAGAATTTTAAACATGCCGATTAACAGCATCCCAAATTTTCTGGCGTAAATCATACCTTTTGAATGATGCAAATGCCTAAAGGAAATATGCCCTTTTATATTTCCTTCCCCAATCATCATCTACACAAGTTGCTATCTGGGTTTAGAAGGGACCTATTTGGTTTTGTGGTAGTGGGAAAGAAGAAGGGTGGTCTTCCCTAAATCCTTTCACTGCTGTTGTCATCTAGTGGTCTGGTACTTTCTGGCCTTTTTGGGGTATTGGTAATGCCTGTGCCCAAAGGCCAGTGATTCCATCCATTGTCTCGAATTTTCCTCACACACTGCAAGCGCTGACCCTTCCTAGATCCTTCATGTCCCCTCACCAGGATACAGGTGAACCTCTGAATCATTAGCATGCCTTGTGCAGGCCATGAGGAGTTGAGACACTGCACAGAATCTTTATTCAGATATCTTTCTGCCAATGTTGCACTACTCATCCACCATAATGGACATGTCACCGAACTGGACGCTATACTTCCCCAAATGTGCCAGAAGTGGGCCCACTGTGTTTTTTTCTAATTTTTAAATTAAATTAAATTTTTATAAAAGAAGTTGTGAGCCTACAAAACAATCACATATAATGTGGGCCCAATGTTTTTATGTTTTGTTTTGTTTCTTGTATTTTTTTTTAACCACTCCTAGTATATAATTAGTTAGAAATACCACCCTTGTGAGGTTTAACCATGAAAAGTGGGAAAAATCAGAACCCTAGTGTCTTCCCTCTTATACTACTTCCATATCTCTTATCCTTCCATATTCTCACTGGGGGAGGGGGAGGAAGTGGCAAGATTTTTATGTCCTTTTCCTTTCTCACCCCATTTCTCCTATGTCATTTCCACTACTTTCTTCCATGGATACAAGGCAGAAGGGGGTATACCACTATAGAAACTTGGTATACATTAAAATTATTCTAATATTGGCATAGATAGAATGATAGATATCCCTAAGGCCCTCATTTTTTTTAAAGGGGAAAAATTATAGCAGAACTTTGAAGTATTTTTAAACATGCTTTATACCATTTCAGAATATCTAATGACATAGGAATTGGTTTTAAATAAATTCATCACTGCAGGGAGGTTTAACGATGTATTAATTTAATTCTCTAGCAAAACGATGTTGCCTAGGGGAGTGGGTGTGGCTCAAGCAGTTGAGCACCTGCCTCCCTCATGGGAGGTATTGGGTTTGGTTCCCGATACCTCCTGAAAAAAACAAACAACAAGCAAAACAAATGAAAAAACCAACTCAGGGAAGCTGATGTGGTTCAGTGGTTGAGTGCCGGCTGCTGCTGCCGACAAACAAGGTCCCAGGTTCAATCTCCAGCTTCCAGCACCTCAAAAAACAAAACAAAACATTAAAAAACCCAGCATGGCCTACAGCGCTTTTGAATTGATAAGGGTACTTTTCATCTGTGACTTGGCTAGCACTGTAGTGTAATCCCCAAAGGCCTAACACTCTTGTATCTTTCATGCTTGAAAATTAAAACAATACTATTGAAATATTTGTTTCATAAATTTCTTGAAATGAGACATTCAATTATTGAAACAGCTTCAGATATCATCACAGTGATGAGACAATGTTCAGACTGCTTTTTCATTTATGGAACACCTGGGATTAGTCATTCTGTATAAACATCATTTAGTTTATTTGCTCTTTCCATTATTGTCTTGAGCATACATACTTATCCCCAAGACATTAAAATATCATTGAGTCATAGTTTCTCCTTTAAAAAATATTCAGTAAAGTTTGTTACTAAGGTAAAGGCCATGGTTTTGTGTATACAGACCCAAGCAGGATAATTTAGCATGTAAATAAATAATTTAATAGGATGTATTCTTAGTTTGCCAGGGCTGCTATAACAAAATAGCACAGACTGGTTGGCCTAAACAAGAATTTATTGGCTCACAGTTTGGAAACTAGAAGTCCAAAATCAAGATATTGGCAGGCCATGCCTTCTCCAAATCCTGTAGCATTCTGGTGGTAGCTTCCTGGCAATCTCTGCTTCTGTCACATGGTTTTCTGTCTCTTTCTGTCTCCTCCTGTGGTTTTGGTTTCCATGTCCAAATTTTCTTTGCATGTAAAGACATTTGTAATACTGGATTAAGAACTGCTCTGTTTCAACTTTGTTTCAGTTTGGCCTCAATAGGACCTTCAAAGATTCCTTTTACAATTGAGTTTATACCCAAAGGACCAGGGGTTATGATTTGAACATATCTGTGTAGGGTACATGATTCAATCCATAATAGAGCATGAATAAATTATACAAAGGAATCTGTCACTGTTTTGAAGCACTGAATTGCAAAAGTGCCCTAAAACTGCAGTAAAGACGGAATATTTTGTGATGGATTTCTGTAAGCTCTCTTTTCTTGTTACCAGCTGTCAGCGAGCTGCAATTAGCATAAGAAATTGTTATGGAGATCATTATGCCAGGGTGTTGATTGGTAGAGAAAACCTTGACATGTGACATTTCACCCGGCCCTGGACAGATAAACAGGAGTTGGCCTCGGAGAAGAAATAATAGAAGGACGTTAGCCCATATGTTTTAATCTTTAGACTTATAAAGTAAGTTCTGTTTTACTTGTAACATCCCTAGGAAAGGAGACTTTTAGCATTTGTGTTTTTCTTTGACTTTATTTATATTTTATGGTCAAAATTCTATTTATAGACTATTTTATATATCGTTTCCTGACAAAATTTAATTTTTGACACTGAAAAATTACACATTACAGCGAACATTTTCTTCTTCTAATAGTATTTTGTTTAGAATTATTAAGATTATCTTTGTCTTTTGTTAGTGATAGCACTAGGTTGCCGAAAGTATTAACCACAGGTACCATTTTAGGAGGTGCTTACTATATCCAAGAGGCTGTTCTAGATGCTTTATAGGAATACTCTCTTTTACAATAATACTTTTGGTGAAGGAATTAATATTATGCCATTTTGTAGATAAGGAAATCAAGATTTAGAGGTTTAGAGAGATTACATGACTTACTCAAGGTGCTATGATTAGTAGTTGGTGGAGCCAGGCTCCTAACACAGCTTATTTGATCCTGGAGTTAGAGATGCTATTTACTCCTTTACCCAGATCTACTCCTATTTGTCAGTAGGAAGGAATAAAATTAGGAAGTTGTAATGCCTGTGAAATATTTCTCCTGTGACCTTATAATGAAAGCAGCACTGCCGATAGAAAATTAAATAACAACCTAAGTATCAGACTCCTGCTACCAACCTTGCACATTACACATTATTATATCTTGCTGGGTATTTATATGGTGTTTGATGAAACTCTTCATATACCTGTTTAGCACCAGTGAAGCCATTTTTATCATCTCTTTCTCTCCCTTTTGCTTTTCCATGAAGTGTGAAAGTGCATTGAGAGTTTCTATAATTCAGGCTTATGTTTTTAAAATACTTAGCATATTTAATTAAATGAGTTGCTTGAAAAAATGAAAATGTTTCTTCAAAATAGGATTGATGAAAATGCTTTTCTTCAATTTATACACGTTAACTTTATTTATTGAATATTCAGGGCAAGTTGAAGAAAATTAAAGTAACAATCAATGCATAAGTGTATATTTAGAGTTTATAATTTCCAGGGTAAAAAATAAAAATAGCCTATCTCAGAAAATTTCTAGCGAAACAAACTGTTTTTTGCATAAATTCAATTTAACAATTGGCATTCTATTGTTGACTTTTTTAGGTATCACATTGTTATCTACGTGACTTTTTTAGGTATCATGTTGTTATTTACATTTATCTGAATGATTTCTTGATTTGTGAGATTTTGAACCCTACACATGTTTGCTAGTTATTTTCAAAAATATAAATCAGATCATGTTACTTCCCTTCAACCATTTAATAGTTTCCCCCCGATGCTTAGTATGAAATCCAAAGTCCTTACTATGGCTTACAAGGCCTTACATCAGCTGGCTTCAATGACCTTATTTCTGACCCTTTTCCTCTTTCCTCATTCTGTTGCAGCCACCTAGTCAAATTGTTGTTCCTCAAATATGCTAAGAGTCATTGTCAGGACATTGTAGATATTTTCAATTGTGACAGAATGCTCTTTTCCCAGATAATCACATGATTTGATTCCTCACTTCTTTCTGGTTTCTACTCAAATGCCATTTTCTCAGTGGGTTTTTTTCTGATTACTCAGTCTGAAATAGCACCTCTCTTTACTCTTTATCTTCTTATACCACGCTATTGTTTTCATAGGATTCATCACTACTTGTCAGTTTTGTTTTTCTTAACATAATATTTATCTGTTTTGTTCACTATTGTATCTCTAAAGCCTCTATCACATAATTTGCCTTCAATAATTAATTAACATATACAATGAATTAATATGTATATATATGTATATATATATATATATATGTATGTATGATGACTTACATACAGTTTCCAAATACTTAACTTAGGCATAAATATTTATTAGGAATTCTGAAAAAGCAAGTAGGATTCTGGTGTTAGAGCAAAATCCTCCACTCTAGTTAATTAGGGACATCCTTAGTTATGGGTGGCTCCTCTCATCTCCTCAGATATCTGATTACATATAGCTCTAGTTCTTTTTCTGGAAATATCTCTAGACTATTCTGACTTGCTGATTTTTTTGTCTTTTTTATATAACTCTTGATTCCACAATGTACCTCTGGCTTTCAATAAGGGATCCTACTGCTAGAAGCCTTAGCTCTGCAGAAATTCCACTGGCCAGGACAGTCTCTTCATGTCCAAATCAAACCTCTCTACATGTAAGAGGAAACTGGTATTTAATTGGGCCTTAGATTTGATACCAGTAGTTACTCAAAGATCAGTGCTTATTGTCAACATCCTCTGTATTTTTGTCCAGATTCTAGGGCATATGAAAAGTTTTTTATAAAATAAAAAACTTGGATGCCAACTTCTGTGGATAACTAAAGCACCAAGAGGGGAAAAAAACTCATTGTTTTTCTAACTCTAATCAGCAGTTCACTAAGCATTTGGGTGTAGTTTATTTAGACAGATATTTATTGAACTCCTATGTGATAGGCAGTAGGTTCAATGATGCAGTTTTGAAGATAAATAAGGCTTGGTCCCTCAAAGGGATTAGAGTTGTAGGGGAACGAGATTTGTAGATAATTAAAGTACAGTTTTCTCCATATACTGGTAAAAGTGTGTGCACACCAAATTGATATTTTCCTTACAGCTAAAATTATTCTTCAATTCAGCAAGGAATTGTTTGTTAAAGAAGAGTATCTCTGATCTAGGTTTTTTGTTTTTGTATTTATTTTGTTTGAACAAGAAAACACACATTTTTTGTTTTTACATTACACTTAACTTTAGACTTTACAAACGATTTGTAGCTATTAATAATTACTTTCTACATAGGGCATTAAATATGTTTTTTGAAGTCAAAGAGGGATCAAAGCAATCATAATAGAATGTGCTATGGGGTATGAAGATGGATTTCTTTGGCTGATTCATTTTTATTTGGCTATGTCATCATTTTCCAAGTTTTTACCATAAATTTCTGAAATTCACAAGCTTTCTTTCACTTATCTCTTGGAAGCACAGTGATATGTGTTGTTATTGTTTTTCTTGGTAGATGTCAGGGTGTTTGCCTGCCATCTTATGTTTGTTTGAGTTGACAGATATGAACAATTGGCTCCCTAAGTATCATCAAATGCAGAAAAACCAAAAGTAGTTTGATTCTTTGAATGACCTTTACATAACATTTGATAGGCATCAGTATCTCTTGAAAACTCTGGATCAAATATTTTTATGTACAAGCAGTTTGATACTAGAGATTAAAAAAACCCCAGGAAAACAGTTATTTGACTTTATAATAATAATTTTTACTTTGTGATTGCTAAATCGAATGTAACACTGATAATGATGGGATGCCAAGTCATTTAGCTGCTTGACAAAGGCATATATATTTGAAGTCAGTGAGCAATAGGATTCAGATATAAGCATGGTAATATACTGTAGAAACCACAAAATAGATTTTACAATTTCTGCTACTAAAGGGTTTTCTCTTCCTAAACAATCGGAGACTATGAAGCTCTTATACTTCTTTCACTTGCCATATTTACTGCTGCATTTTAGTCCAAATTGATGGACTATAAAAATGAGGATGATTTTCTCTTAACATATTTTAAATGAAGCAATAATCATTGCAAGCCATTAGCATTCATAGGCTGTTTTCTTCTGGTGAGTATATCTCAGATTAGCATATGAGGTAGGAAAGAAGTCTAGAAATTGTAGCTGAGATGGGAGGGGCCAATCCCCAAGTTCTGATTGTCTGCCATGTGCTTATAGATACTGGGTGCTATAGACTGGGGAAGAAGAACTAGGTGGGAATTCTTAGAAGTAGCAGAGGGGAGCTTAATGTTGAAACTTTACGGAGAGAAGCCTGAGGGCAAAGCACACACCTTAAGGTATTTGCTTGTAATTATCTAGAAAACCATAACCAAAGGAGACTTTTAAGAAGCAGTAAGACTACTAGGCTTTGAGTCAGGTCCAAGAAGCTATTCCTGTTCTGGCATTAGCTTGCTCTTTTAATTCAGGCAATTGTTTAAAAATTGAGCTTTGGTTTTGTTGTCTGTTAAAATATCCTACTTTACCCTTAAGGGTTCTTTTAACTTTAACTAGATGATCGATTGATTCTCTAGTTCCACAGAAGAAAAAAAAATAAGAGAAAAATAATTTCAATTCTAATATGTGGAGCTTTGGTTAGCAATAAAGATATATTTCCTGGTGGTGAGCACCATTCAGTATTGGAAAGTGCTCCTGAGGGAAATCAAGAAGCCACTGGTTCTATAGGGAATTGTAAAATGTTATAGAGAATCATTGCCTGAAAGCAGTGGGGACAGATGACCAGATAGCCCTAAGGTTTCTTTTTCAGCCTTCAGAATCTTAGAATGCCAGCTTGAAGGCAAACTGTAAAATTACACTATTAGCTTTCACAGTGCATGCATGTTCCCTTTGTGTTGTCCAGAAGCTTCCCCCATCAGAACTACAATCATCTTCTCACGTCTTAACTTTTACTCTTGCAACTTGCTTGGTTTTTAGAAAGGTGGAAAATAAGAAAACTGCCTTTGAACTGTTCAAACATATCGGGTCTAAAGCATTCACCACTAGGTGGCAATCTAATCCTATAAGAGCTATAATTAAAAAAAAAAAATCAATAATATTGATTTTATATATGAAAAATTTTACTTGTTTGCTGTCTTAAAATTGTTTTCCCCTTACCACTCAAATGAAAAGCCTAGCTCTTAGCACACTTGAATTTTTTATATGTAGTTTTAGAAAATCGTCAAGTTCAGTTATTTTGTTAGTCAGTTAAAATAATTTATAAGGCCTTTTTAAACATTATAAACCAAGAAGCAAAATTCAAGAAATACATGGGTGGTGTGAAATATTAGGGTATGCTTAGCTAGTTAAGGCTGGTTTTTTGTAAAATGCATTTTACACTTTTAAAACACTATAGTGTGATGGGATTTGGTGATGGGATTTGGTGTTTCAGAAATGTAAGGGATTTGAAGAGGGACATTGTGGCTGTGAAATGACCCCATAAATGGCCTTTGTTGCATCTCAATTCCTACATCTCTATGTATTTGTTCTTTTAATTGTGGATGTGTTTAGTGTAAATAAACTGGTTTTCAACATTCTCTGTAAAAATCCCTTTCTGTGACCTCAACTCCAGATAGGGGGAATTGTCAACTCTCTTTCAAGGGATCCAGGTGTTACTTATGTAAGTATCCATAAGTCAACAGCAGGAAGACTTTAAAGTTAGACTGCAAAGTGCTATTTCCATTTCCAGAATGACCAAAAACGACCAAAGACCAAAACCAAATTAACCGGTGGTTTAGTAAAGCTCAGCTAAAAGGAAAAATAAGATGAATAAATAAAAAAGTATGGGTTACAAAAGTGATTTCTTTTCTAGGGAAAACATGACTTTAGCCACATATCAAAGGGACCATTATTTAAAAGTGATTTTCAAAAAACAGTTCAAATAAAAAAAAAACAGGACAAAAAGGAAGATTAAGAAGCTCTACAAATGGGCATTTTCTTTTATAAAATCAATACCTAAAAAAATATTATTCTTTGAATATATTGGTAAATTCCATAAGATTTTAAAAATTCAGGAAATGAATATATTCTGAGATACATTATCTGTTGAAAATGTAGATCTACAAGATAGATGATTTGTGAAAAAATTATGTGCTTTGTAAAAAGGTTAATTTCAGTATTCTTTTAAGTAGTGAGTTATTCCAAGTCATTTTAAATGTTATTGTGTATTAAAATTTAATATATACCTAACATACCTGCACATTCATTGGCACCTCGTGGAATAATTTAATTAGTCCTTCCTCTCTGTATTTTAAATGTTTTAATTCCTTATAAAAATTGCAATCTTTTGGGATAAATTCAGTTTGTGCTATGCAGTAGATATTTGATAAATGTTTGAATAAATTTGTAAATAAGTACTGTATAAAGACAGTAGTTCGCATAGCTAAGAAAACAAGCAATTAAAATTTATATAGTTGAAAGGCTAAAAATGCTCTTCTAAGTTTCATTTTTTAAGAGTCTAAATAACTATTGGAATGTACAATATGCTACATCGGTCATATTTTTGTCACACTGGTGGTCATGTGAACTAGTGTTAAAAATCTCTAACAGTTATATCAAGGATGTTTGTGTGATTTTTTGATAAATATCAACCTCAAATGTTTAAGATATCTTCCAACTATTTTTTTTATATCCAAAAATTTCTGTGTAATTATTAAACATAAATTTATCAAAGTCATGCTTGAACATATGACCTTTATTAGTGTTTTATCTCCTCTTGGGAGTGGATTACCAAAACTGTTACCATAGATAACTCATTTCTCCAGTCAAAATGTTAACAGATGTGTGTGTGTGTGTGTGTGTGTGTGTGTGTGAGAGAGAGAGAGAGAGAGAGAGAGAGAGAGAGAGAGATTGGGGTATAAGTGGCATTTTGGGAGATAAACCAGAATTAGAGGAGCATTTACATCTTAAGCCTATGCCCCTCTCAAAATCAATATTCTTGAAATTAAGAACGGTCCTGTTGACAGTGTATCTTCAATTGATATGCTGAGGTTCAGGAGTTAAGTATTTTACACATTTGATGGTCACAGTTTTAATAGTATTACTTTTTTACCTTCTAAAAATATTTCTCTGAAGCTTAAAGGGTTAACTTTAATTTTGAATTTCTAGTATTTGGTAAAAGGATTATACAAGATGATATAAACTTTGATGAAATACTCCTCAGATTCTTCCTTAATGTGGCTCCAAAATTCTAAAGTGAAGATCAGATAACTATATTCGTAGAGCCACCAACTATGAATTTAATCTTGGAAAGGAAGGAAACTTTCCTTCTCCATTTCTTTGAACTCATTAGTCAAGGAGGAGTCAGTTTTCTCCTGTCACCATTGATAGGACACCATCACTCACTATTCTCTCTTCCTTCATGGTCCATATAATACATTTATGTCACGTTTTCCTTTTCTATGACTATTGTCTAGCAGCATCCATATTTTATTCTTACCTTATTCAATGAATTTAAACATCTGTCTTATAAGTTCCATCTTACACCAAACTTGAATATTATTTTTACTTATTAGGATTCCATAGTATTAAACAAGTCCTCTGATACCTTGTTCTCATAGTTCCTCAAACTTCCCAAACACATTCAACTTCAAGAAATTAGCCATTCACTTTTTAACAATAATTTGGCTCTGATGAGTATTTGGGATGGCTCCACTTTTAAGATCTTGAACTCTGGGAATCCATCTCCGATTTCAATCTTATGTTTATGCAACTCCATCAAGACTGTTCTATACAAGTCACAGAGTGTTAAAAAACTATGGAGGGTACAAAGATCAATAAGAAGCTGTCCTTGTTTTAAAATAGTGAGCTAAATACACAAATAATAGTATTATTAAGTTATCGTTGAAGTAAAAACCAAGAATCAAGAGATTAAGTACAGCTATTGGAGAAAGCATACTATAAAGCCCTCACTCATGTTTATCTTGCTTTTTTTACTTACTGTACCACCTAGCAGTTCATTTTTCCCCATTTCACCTTTTAGTTTGCCTCCCTAACAATTTAGAACCCATGTTTCTCAGCAATACTCTGGATAACACACTCAAGGCTATATTACTGGGCAGATGTATAATTGGAATGTTATAATGGATTGAATTACATACCTCTATTTAGACTTGTTCTTAACCATATCCCTGTGGTTGAACCCATTGTAAATAGAACCTTTTTACAATTGAATGAGGATGAGCCTTAATTTGGATTACTGGAGTTCTTTATCAGAAATTCAGGCATAGTAAGAGAGAAAGCCATGGGGAGGAGCCAGAAGCCAGGAGTCAGCAGAACCTCGAAAAGAAGGGAGAGGACATTGGCATTGTGATGCAAGGTAGGGATACAAGGATCTCCAGTAGCCAGCACAAGATGGCTACAGCCTGGGAAAAGACATTGTCTTGCTGATGCCTGATTGTGGATTTCCAGCCTCAAAAACATGAGCCAACCCGTTGTGTGGAAGTTGTCATAGCAGCCTGAGAAACTAAGACAAATGCTAAAGCATTATTGGAAATGTAAGGGGATAGAGAAGTAATATTTTAACAGAAATTCTCTCAGGGAGCATGCACATGTGGCTGAAGGAATGTTTGATAAGTCCTTTGAGTTCATGGTTTTTTTTTTTTTAATTGAATAAAATAAATGGTGGTGTTTTTTTTTTTAAAGATTTATTTATTTACTTTATCCATTTTAACCCCCCCCCTTCCCCATTTGCTGTTTTGTGTCCATTTGCTGGGTAATTCTCTGTGTCTGTTTCCTGCCATCTCTTCTCATCCTCCTCCTCCAGTCTTCACCAGGATTTGATCCTGGAGACCTCCGATGTAGGAGAGAGGTGTTCTGCCACCTGCGCCACCTCGGTTCCTGACTTTCAGAGCTTTCTGAGCATCTCGTCTTGACTCTCCCCTGCATCTCTCTTCTGTTACGTCATCATCCTGCTGCATGGCTCCCAGGACACACAGAGCCTGGCAGCCCATGTGCCTTCTATATATATATATATATATATATATATATATTTTTTACCGGGAGGTCCCGGGGATCGAACCCAGGTCCCTCCATATGGCAGACGGATGCCCAACCATTTGAGCCACATCCGCCCCCCCAATGGTGATATTTTGACTAAGGCAAATTAGTTCAATGAATTGCAGATTTTTTGTTTTATTAATGAGGAATGCAAGTTTGGGGCCTGAGCTTAACTGATTTCCTGAAATAATAGAGGAGAGGTGGTACCTACCAACCAGTTATTCTCTCTATTCTTCCTTTTCCCACTGTGGCAACGAGCTCCTTCACTAAACACAGGTTGAAAAAATATTCCAAAAAAAAAATTTGTCTGAAACTTTCCTTAGGGCTCACATTCCTCAGTCCAGCCTGGAGCACACCAACCATCTCTCTTTAACCTTCAGTTACGTTTACTCTGTCATTCCCCAAAGACTGAGCAATAGATACTGAATTATTGAATTAGAGATAAAATGAATCATCTTTACTATACTGAACCTTTTGGAAATAAGTTAACTGTTGAATGACTAGAAATACTTAAAAAAAGTTTGGTTTGAAGAGAAGCAAATTTTTCACTAAAGTATACACACAGACATACACACACATCTATCTATATGTATATTTACCACATATCATCTATCTATCTTTCATCTATTTATCTGTGCTAGTTTAATTAAATTCAGATTGTATATCTGCCTAAGCCTCTCTTTGCTAGGTTATTGATTTTAAACTCAGGGCTTTCTAATTGACTATGAGCCAGATAAAATTATTTTTTTACAAATTACATGTGCTACTGTGCCAGGATTGTTTTGTATATAATACAATATATTGAATAGAATACAAAGTAATATATCTTTAAGCTCTAAATCTCTCTTGTTGAACATAAGGAATATTTACTTGTTCATACTTTGTCTTGTTTTTACATAGAATTAAACCTGTGTATTCATATTGGATATTCACATGGCCCTGCAATGGATATATAAAAATATGTAGCTATTCCACAGAAATAGATAGTACAATTATATCAGTCTTTTATTATACAGAAAGCCAGCAACTTGAATGATTACATTTGCTATATCTAACCTGATGAAAAGTGCACAAAATGATTTTTTTGGGATTTAATATATTTACTTCACTTAGAAATGAAAATAGCAAAGTTCCAAAGAAAAAAAAGACTTACCTGTAAATAGTTATGGAGTATTTTTAGGTCTAAGAATTTACAATACCTTTCAGGTTGGAGTCTTTAGTGCAACTAAATTAGGGTAGAAATCAGCATAAAAAGCTCTGGTTCTCAAACTTTGATTCAAACCACATGCACTGAAATGAACTTAATTTGATAAAATTAAATTATCTTCCCAGAGATATAAAATTCAGAATATTTGGGATAAAACCCAGTAATCAGCATTTTATTAAGTTTCTTAGATGACTTTATGTATGGTAAGTTTAAGAATCAGTTCAGTGAGGTAATTTATATTTACAATTCAGAAAATGTGCAGGTATACAAAGCAAATACCCAGAGATTTAAGACTCTGCAGAAATAGCTTTATTAAAATAATTAGCATGATATAAGGAAAGGATAAACCAGGAAATAAAATAGGAGCAAGAATTAAAAGAAAAAACAGGCAGGCACAATGTGGTATTTCTTGCTGACTTCTGCTCAAATAAAATATATTTTCCTATATTATATTCTGAAATTTCCTGCTTATGAAGACCAGGCTCCCCAAGATAGACATCAAATTAAGTTTTAGTTACACTTCCTGGCATGCTGATCAATTTAGCCTGAAAGCCCTTTGCAGCTTGTACTGCTATGTAATGACCTTATTCAAACAGAATTTCTTTAATCTGCAACTTTTAAGGGAAAGAAGATGACAATACTGTCAGATGCTATTTATTTTTCAGATATTTAAGTTTATAAAAGTCATGAAATATTTTTTCTTAGGATCCTATTTCTCAATTTTTCAATCTCCCGTTGAGAAGGAGAGAATAAAAATTATCCATGTTTCCCATTTAAAAATTCCTTTTACCTGAGAGATTTGTATACTTGTTTAAAATCAATGACCAGCTGATTCTTATATTGTAAATGCCCGCTTCACTGGCTAAACAATTCATTGCTACTTACAGTCCAATACTAAAATTTAAGTTATTTTGTAGAGAGTCTTTCAGAACAATACTCTGGTATGCAGAGGAATTAAAACTTGGTGGTAAAGAAGTGTTGGGTGCCACACTGTGGGAGATGTTTGTGTGGGATGTGGTGGGAGGTGTGGGAGGTGGGCAACATGGGAATCCCAGTGGGTTCCGTGTAATATTTTGGGTAATCTAAGCACCTCTTAAAATATATGTATATATATATATATATAAATAACATTTTTGTGAGCGAATACACATATATGCATATATATTTATATATCATTTTGCAAATGTTTGTATGTATTGTGAGAATTTTGATTTTTACCCATAATAATAATAAAAAAAGAAGTGTTGGGTGTTCTTAGTGACTTTGTGTCTTTGGTCATAGTTTCCTTTTTTTTTTTTTTTTTTTTTAGGAGCCACTGGGGATTGAACCTGGGACCTCATGACCTCATACCTGCAAAGCAGGTGCTCAATCACTGAGATACACTCATTCTATCTCATTTTTTAAATAGATATAATATTACTAATTAGCTTATAGGATTACTATGAGGATATGATGAGATAATATATGGAAAATGTTTAGAATAGTGCTGAGCAATGGCAAATGGTCAATAAATGTTACCTAATTAATTAATTTCAAAAAATATTTAAATGATCACAGTATTCAGAGTCTTAGAGATTCCCTTATAGCAGGCAAATCTCTTTCTTAAAACCAAAACCAAAAATATAACTGTAGAAAATGAATTAGTGACACACTAACAAAACATCAAAACCTAAATTTACGTGGCTTCACACAAAGTTTATTTCTCACCTTTGTGACTGTCAAATGCAAATGTTTCTGATTGGTCGGTAGCCTTCTGGCACCGTACTACCTTCTTAAAAAACATGGGCCAGAAATGACATGTATCACTGGTGAAATCTAGTCACATGGCCACATCTCAGTGGAAAGTCTATGTTTAGATGCTGCCTTCTTATGACAGAGGGAGCTCTATTTTTTTCCATGGGCAGCTAGCTATCTTTGGCACAATCTCTACTTACACCATATGTTTGAATCAGAGGTTTCTTTACATTTCAAGTGACATGATGCTTATTTGTGTATATTGCACTTTGCCCATATCTGCATGGAAAAATTCCCTTTTTCTCCCAAAGTCATTTGTATTGGCCCAACTGCTTGCTTTTTTGAGAACAATTTGTGATGAATAATTGAGCCTTTCTTAAAAGCATGTTTGATGAATAGTGGCGAAAGTAAATATATGTATATATGTACAGAATAGAGGAAAGAAAGCAGTAAAAGCTGGACAAAGAAGACTACAGATTTAAAGTCTTCTGATTTACCTCTCAGTGTGACTGAAATTGAATTATTTACACACATTTGTGATGAAAGTACACTCATCCAAATTTTTCCTCCCTGTGATCAATGTGCTTCATATAGCTCATGTCTGGAGAAAGGAGTACAGACTACGGCTTTGATATAGGCATAATTTTTTTTAACATGCTAAGGTCCAGAACAAAATTCACCTTTATCTCCGAGTTTAACCTAGATATACATAGAAAGATTCTAACTCTATCCATATGAGTAGGTTTATTTTTAGAATGTATTCTGTGAAAACAGATTCTCTTGGTTTGGGTCCGACAGAGGAAATACGTCTTCTAAACAAAACATGACTTATCCTAATTTAATTTCTAGTGTTCTCCATCCACGCAGGGCCTAGCTAGCCAACTGTGATAATGCAGTTCTTTCTTGCCACTCTCTTTGTCCAGCTCCTTTATGTACATGTGTAGCCATCCATTAGATTCATATTCCTGCCAGAGAGATCATTACCATACAGTTGAAGGAGACTTGGCATGCTCAAATCCTTCTTTTATTTATTTATTTAAGTTTTCTTTTATTTATTTATTTCTCCCCCCTTCCCCTTATTGTTTTTGTGCTTACTCTCTGCTCTCTGTGTGTTCTTCTGTGTCTGCTTGTCTTCTCTTTAGGAGGCACCAGGAACTGGCGCTCAATCTCTTGTGCCACCTCAGCTCCCTGGTCTGCTGCGTCTCTTATTATCTCTCCTCTGTGTCTCTTTTTGTTGCATCATCTTGCTGTGCTAGCTCTCTGTGCAGGCCAGCACTCCATGCGGGCCAGCTCTCTGCTCAGGCAGCTCACCGCATGGGCCAGCTTGCCTTTCACCAGGAGGCCCAGGAATCGAACCCTGGACCTCCTTTATGGTAGACGGGAGCCTAATCGCTTAAGCCACATCCATTTCCCTCAAGTCCTTCTTAAGATATGAAGATTCTCTCTTATTTTCCAGGTACTACTGGGCTGCTGTCTGCCTTTGTTTGTCTGCATTCCTTACAACTGCCTGGGCAATTGATTCTAAAATACCTTTTATCTCCTGCAGCACAATATAGCCCAACACAACCTTAGTGATTACAATCAAATATTTTACCTGTAGCTCAGAAAGACAGTGATATCAGCAGAAATCAAAAGTTAATATAAACTTTTCACTTTTCACAGTAAAATCAGAATAATAGTATCTACTAAATGTAGCTATTGACAGTATTAAGGATGAATGAATATGTGGTAGTTAGAATAGTGCCTAGCTCTTAAGTTCTCAAATTTCAATTATGACTGTTACTATTAATGTTGTTATAATTAATTTTAGGCTCTTGAGCATTTATGTATCCCATCTGTTGTAATTTTTCTCTCTCCCACATTTTCCTTTCATACACTTTCAACTCTCATCTATGTGTTGATGGCTCCCAACTTTTTACCAGCAGCCCTGACAATCCTTTTGAGCTTCTGGTCTACATTTCTGTCTACCGATATCGGTCTAATGAACTTCTCCAGTGAGATTTTCTGTAGATATTTCTACCATCCCATCCCAACCTACACCAAATTTCCTTTTCTCATTAAATTCCTTTTACACTTTACATGCATTATATGCCATTATTATCCCCATTTTATTGCTGAGGAAACTGAAACTTGCGGAGTTGAACTCACCAAACATCCTCTCTCCAGGCAATTAGGATCCATCTTCCTCCTTTATATTAAATATTTTTTCCTCTTCTCCATGTTCTTTCCATTTTCATATTTTTTGATTTGGAGTTACAAATGCTACCTAGTTTTTTTGCTTTTTTTTTTTTTTTTTTCCTCTAAGATGGATTTGTGTTTCTGTCTGAGGTCTTTGAAACCAGAAGCTCCTTGGCTGTATTTTCAAAAGATATAAAATATAGCATTATAGTTACAGGGGCTTTAGAATGGTTAGAAGATTTTGCACAATGGTAGCCAGAAGGGAGAGATTAGACAAGATTCAAGAAAAGTAATATTTCAAAGTAGATTCAATGGACTCTGCACAATGAAAAGTCATAGTGAAGCACAGTAGAGAAACTGAAATTTGATGTCAGACTGACCAAAGTTAAAACCCTAGCTCGTTATGGTTGTTTATGACCTGGAACAAGTTATTTTATCTTAGAGCTTTGGTTCAATAAAGGTTAGTTTCCTTTCCTTCTATCCTCTGTTTCAAAATTATGTGTACTAAATATGTTTGGATGTGGCCATTTAACTGTGTTATGGGTACAATGATCTGCACCTGCACATAATTAAGCTCCTCACTGAAAGTTATTTAGCTGATAATGGAGGTTGCTTAGTAGAGTGGTTGTTCTTAAATTTTCTTCAGACCACCTGCTGGATTTTATGGGTTGAATGGGGTGGTGATTTGAATTTTGATGCATTTATTCAGAGTTTGCATTGATATACCATGATTAGTTATATTCATTTAATGGGCACTTAGCAAATGCCCTTGTAAAAGTGAGGAAATGTGGGCGATTGCTCATTATATTTCATACTTTATAAGAACATTGGCAATGCTGATGAATAATTAATCAACTAATTGTTGCCCTCTTCAGTGTTTTCTGTTAGAAAGTAAGATGAGTTCTTTCATATACTATGATAGGCATTTTAAATCCTATTTTAGTTGAGAAGTATAAATGTGAATTGCTTTTGTTCTACAGCTTAAGGCCAGAGATTGCTTCTACAGAATTCATGACCTCTAAAAATCACTTATTCTCTCTTCTGCCTAAAGAACAATTTTTTTAGGAAAAGACTGTTACTTTCCATACATTTCTTATTTTGTGTGTAATTCTATTGGTTCTGTTTGAATCTGATAATTTTGAATGTATTGATTTTTTATAGTTTTGTCTCAACTGTGCATATTTAACATTTTATGCTAAAATGTTACAATTTAACACAATGAAATAAAAATCAATAACTTTTACTTTAGCATTAAAGTCATTTGTATTTTGTCTAAAATCAACATACTCACAGTTTTATTTTTTGGTAAGCTTTTCTATTTGATGCATTTATTTTTTAATACAAGATTCAAGCTTTGAGAGGTTGTTTCTTTTTAAATTTTTGCAGATTGCTGAGTCATGAGTCCCTTTTTGACAAACTTGTATTGGAGATTTGGGTGGGATAATATCTGTAACACAAATCTGGATCTATCCAAGTGAAACCAATTTAAACTTATTAAATTGCTGCAGCATTCCAGGGACCCTGATTAAGAGCTCCTCCAGTCCAGGAGGTGAATAATTTCACTGCCATTTCAGGACATTCATTGTTTTACATTATCTCTAGTGGTGTCCTTTCAGATTAAACATAATCCCATTAAGTGATGCTGCTGGCCTTTTGGGCTGTGTACAGTGGGCTGAGTAATACCCTGCAATTTTGGGGGGATTGTTTTTTAATCCTTCATCTTGGATGGTCTGACACACTCTGGCAATAAACTTGCATATAGTAGATGGATGGAGTTTTCATTAGTAGGATTAACTTGCCATAAAATATCTCCAGACCCAAATGTCCTCCCGCCACATTGCACTTAAGCCTGAATTTATTTGGTTCAAATTCTAGTATTTTGAAAAAGCACAAGTTGCCACATCCCTCCCAGCCCCAACTAGCTTTTTGGGGAGTCGCAAAGGGCCCTTTCATGCATATCGACAATCAGTTATGGTTTTTAGTTGCAGTCTCCACTATGGCTGGCTTATGACAAGTGGCAAGTCCACTCTGCCATGTTGTAGTGTTATCACTAATAAAGTTGGGTGAAATGGAGTCATCTAATGTCACCACTACCATCTCTGCTAGACAGACACTCTTCAGTAGAAATAAAAGATTCTTTTACATGCTTAGTCATTGATGCTTTCAACCTGGCCAGTATTGGCACCATAATTTAATATTAACATTTATGTCAGGCACTGTTCCAGTGCTTTGCAAAAATAAACTAAGTCAATACATATGAAACTCTACCAAGCAGATATTGTAATGCTCCCCATTTTGCAGATGAGAAAACCTGAGTCATAGAACAGTTAAGCAGTTTAACTAAGGTTGCATAAAGTCGTGCAATGCAGTTTATAGCCAAGCTAGCTATTTGTGAACTCTGACCTAGAAATTGTTTGGTAAGCTCTTTCAGCCACAGTTGTCCTCATTTATAAAATGCAGTTACTATAGATAGTGTCTGTCACATTTAATTGTTATGAAGATTAAATGAGATAACTTATGTGACTTTACAATATCAAGTGCATACCAAATGGTAGATACACAACAAATGTTGGCTGCTATTATTTTTATTATTTGTTATTTTTATTAGAAAAGTTATAGGTTTACAGAAAAATC
This sequence comes from Tolypeutes matacus, assembly GCA_026826555.1. Classification (NCBI taxonomy): domain Eukaryota; kingdom Metazoa; phylum Chordata; class Mammalia; order Cingulata; family Chlamyphoridae; genus Tolypeutes; species Tolypeutes matacus. The sequence continues at coordinate 20,412,968 of JAKSZT010036119.1, read as the reverse complement.
ATGCATAAAATACTGAGTTCCCATGTACCCTCCTATTATTAATTTCCTGTGATATCTTAGCATATGGACCTTAAAGTTAGGATGGACCTTGTGACTAGTTCTGGCCAATGACCTGTGAGCAGAAAGGAAGAGTTGGTGCATTACCACTAGCCAAGGATCAAAGGAGGGATATCCTAGTGTCTGAGAGAAGGAAAGTAGACATAGAATATCTTCTTGATTTTAACATCACTAGGATGTTATGTATTCTAATGCTAGGTGTCTGAGGGAACCCAATGGTACTATGCATTTACCATGTCTAGGGGTAAAAAATATCTCCTCTCTCATAGGGGCATTTGAGACATTTATGTAAGCCCCAGGCATTAGGAATTATTGAAGTGCTTTCCTTTCCCATATAGCATATTCAGATCTTTTTTTTTAAAGATTTGTTTATTTATTTATCCCCCCCCCCTTGCTGTTTGTGCTCTCTGTGTCCATTTGCCGTGTGTTTTTTCTGCATCTGCTTGTCTCCCTTTTGTTGTGTCATCTTGCTGTGCCAGCTCAGCGCACCGTGCAGGCCGGCCTGCCTTCACCAGGAGGCCCTGGGAATTGAACCCGGGGCCTCCCATATGGTAAACAGGAGCCCAACCACTTGAGCCACATCCGCTTCCCTCAGATCATTTTTGTTCATATTACTTCTTCGAACTTTGTATTATTGACACCCAAAGTGGCAACAAATGTGGACTCTCTATAGTGACAAAGCTTTCACACTCAATGCAAGTAGGCATTTGTGGTTTTCAAAGGCTGCTATCACTGCCTCTTGCTCTTTAATTGCTGATGCTTAAAACTTATTTCCTAGGTGTTTTAGTTTGCTAAAGCTGCTGGGAGCAAAATACCAGAAATGAGTTGGCTTTTACAATAGAGATTTTATAGGATTAAAGTTTACATTTCTGAGGCTGCGAGAATGTTCAAATCAAGGCATCAAAAGAGATACTTTCTCACAAAAGTTGGCTGCTGGCAGATCCTGGAGTCCTGCCATGTGGCAAGGCAAAATGGTGGGCAGTCTCTGTGTGATTCCTCCAGGCTCACTTTCTCCCTGAGCTTAGCTGTAGGAGATCAAACATATAGCTTATCTCTCTCTGGACCTTGTCTCTTAAGTTTCAGGCTGCTTTGGCCTCTCTCTCAGCCTCTCAAGGTTTCTCTGTCTTTCTGAAGCTGTAGGTGATCCTGGAATCCTCGTTCTCACAAGGCAGGGTAAAACGGCAGCTGTCTTTATCTGTGTGTTTCTGCTTTCAGTTCTTCACCTATATAATACTCTAGCAAGAGGGCCAAGACCCAACCTGGGTCATGCCTCACTTGATGTAGTCCAATCAAAGGCCCCAAAGTGATCTAATCAAAAAGCATCATAACCAAATCTAATGCAATCAAAGGGTTCCACACCCATAGGAATGGATTAATTCTAAGAACATTGTATTTTTTGGGATTCACAAAGATTTCAAACTGTCATACTAGGGAAAGCTTTTCATTCATTCTCATGTTTGTTTGTTTTTTAAACTGGAGAATCATCCTCAGTACATTTATGAGCTGAAGTTGCTCTTGATGTTTTTGAAATCTGTGCAGCAGGACTCGAATGAGAACTGTAACTTTGCCATGTACTTCTCAAGAGCATCTCTTCTTAGCTTTTGAATTTCTAGGCTTTAAGAAGCATTCCTTTCTTTTACATATGTTTTATCATGAAATATACCTCTAATATTTAATTTTTCTAGTTGTTCTCCTCTTTCAAGGAGGTTCAACTGTATTTCTCAAACTTTTTCCTAAGAAAACCTTTCTCCATCTTAATTATCCTGTATTTCATTACTTTTCTATCATTTCCTACTGATTTTGTTCTGATAGTAAGACAGAAGCATATTTTAAAAGCTAATTTGGTTCCTTTTGTAATTTTTTTGACTAATGAAAATGTTCTTAATAGTCTTCCTATATTATCCTTTTTTATTTAGCTAAAATGTACATACACTGAGATTAACAGATCATAAGTATACAGTTTGGTGAGTTTTGACAAATGGATTAACCCTTGAATATCACATCATGATATATTACTATTCCATTAACCCAGAAATTTCCCTTGTGTTCACCTTGCAGTCAATTCCTATATCTCTGGAAAATAATAGTTATGATTTCTATATCATATTTTAGTCTAGTCTATTTTTTGAACTTCATAAATGTGGAATTATGTAGTATGTAATCACTTGCACTTGGCTTCTTTCACTCAACAGAATGGTTTTGAAATTCATTTATGTTGCATGTATCAGTAGTTCATTCCTTTTTTTTTTTTTTTAATTTAAACTGGAGAATGGTATTCCACTAAATGAAGATACCGTGGATATACTACATTTAGTTTATCATTATCCATTTGGTTAATTTTTCCATTTTTTGGCAAATATAAATAAAGTTGTAATAAACATTCTTAGAGAAGGTTTTGGGTACAAATGTTTTCATTTCTCTTGTATATGCCTAGGAGTGGGAGGGCTGAATTATACGGTAGGTGTATGTTTACTTTATAGAAGATCCCAAGTGACTTTCCAAAATGGTTGTTCCATTTGATCCTTCCACTAGCAATGCATGAGAGTTCTAGTTGCTCCAAACCCTTGCAACATTTGATTTTAGGAGTCATTTTAATTTTAGCCATTCTAGTGGGTGAAGAGGGAGTATAAGGTTTTTAAATTTGCACAACCCTGATGCCTAATGATGGAAAATATTTTTCACTCTGGTTGGCTTAGTTTTATTCTTGATTAGGGCTGATCTATTTTGGTTGTGCACTTTTTTTAGTGTGTGACCCTTATTCTAGATTTTAAGACTTTCTTCTAAAACATGGCCCTTCAGAGTTATCAACTGAATGTCCAAAGTGCTTTGTGAGATCTCTTCATTTTGATTTGGCTGAGACCACAATATCTCCCAACACTGCATAACCTCTGATATCTTTATTCAGTTAGCAACCTATAACAGACACTCTCTTCTAGAACTTGTGGATAATTCCCTGAACTCATTCAGCCCACCTCCTGTACAAGGATCTACAGGAAATCTTCATACAGATGGTTTTCTTTCCTCTTCTTCAACTTCCCTATTCTCCAGGCAGCTGCTTCACAAGTTCCAGCCTTTACAGCAGCCCAAATTTTAATCTTGTCTTTTCCCCCGGCTGTACTGCTTAAACTCTACATCCTTACACCAGGGTCCAGAAAGTCACCATGGCCTAAAAGCTGGGTTGAATGTAAGGCATGCATCCTGTTTTTCTCTACTTTCAAGTAACACAGATCTGTACTGGCTGATTCCCAATGCCTAAAAATATTTGCCTCATATCAGTTGTCCAGTGTAGTTACAGAGTAAGGGAAAGCCTGGTACCAGTTGTTGCATCATGGATGGAAGCAGGAGTCTTTCCTTCATTTTCCATCAGTTACCTCTTCTAAGGTAAATAAGAATTCAATACTAATCTGATTTTGTTGCCATGCTTCTTATTTTCTCCTCTCCAATTAGTGTTAGTCTATATAATTCTTTCTCCAATATATGATAAAATATCTTCTGGTATCACAATTGGTGTTTGATGTGCTTAAAGTATTTTACTAGAAATACTTAAGTATGGATATTTATGAGTAAGTTTTTCTTTTAACAAATTAAAAGGATTCACGTTTGAGTAACATCACTCTCACTCACTTGCACTCTTAAATATGCTTCTTTAAGTTAATGAAAGAAGAGTAAATCTACAACTATTGCTTTGGGAATTTTCTTTAAACCTTCATATTAACTGTGGGAGTATGTCTATCATATCATCATCTGTCATGTATGTCAGGAAAAAAAGAGTTTTTACTCATCACCTGAATAGCTGCTTTAAAGAGGGTTAAAAAGTGGCATGCCATTTTTAGTTTTCATTCTATTTTGCATATTAAAGAGAGGAAAGGAGTCTAATCTTAAAGATATTTAATTCACTTAAAATCCTTAATCATAGAAGTAATTTGTTACTGAAATAATGAAATTCCATTGAAGATTTATAATACTGGTAGGGAAACATAGCTACTGGAAGGAAAAAACATTTTTGGAAAGAACACATTTCAATGGATTTTTAACACTTTAAGCCTGAGATGGAAAGGAAAAAAATAAAATAAGAGGAATGTTTGGTAAAACAATTCAACCAACCTAGAAATAATAGATAGTTCATTTTCAGGTAAAGAAATGGAAACACTGCCTTTATCTTTAGAAGAATTTTTCATAAAGTAAATAATGAAATATCATTACTTTAAACCAAACAAAGAAACTACATTTAAGGCAGCAAGTTGTAATGGAAAGAACAGTGAACTCAAAAAAGGTGTGATTCTTAGACCTGGCTTTCTGCAGGACCACAAAAGTCATTGACCAGGGGCGGCAAGATGGCGTTGGTGTAGGAGGGCGCACACTGCAAGCTCCCAGAGCAAGGCGGATTG
>JAKSZT010036119.1:20174895-20398523 GCA_026826555.1 Tolypeutes matacus | reverse complement strand
TCTGTAATATTAACAGATCTACTAGATAATTTTAATGGTCTTTTCATTCAGTGTTCTAGGTTCTATTATTCTATGTTAGGGAAACATTCTGATGCATAAAACAGCTTGATGATTAGCAGATCTTATTTCTACCTTACAAGTAAATTGCTTTGCACAGGTCAAGATATAGATGTTCACTAATAATCACCCATACCCATCTACCCACAAAATTTCATATTTAAAAGTGCCGCAAACTCATGGTCCTGTTTCTTAATCACATCCATAAGCATGCTTTTGAATTGGTTCTAATAGTTTAATTTTTCTTACCGCTGGAATTCTGTTTTCTGAGGCTCTTATGGGAGCTTCTTGTTGCTGCCTGATAAAAAAATCCATTTCCACTGCTGCAACCAATTTTAATTTTCATGGCTCTGCTAAAATATATATGAAACAAAGGTGTTAAGTCTGTATGTCTTCACTGAGTTTATATTTTCTAATCCAAAGGTTAGAAAAATTCCATTAGTGCAACCAAGAATTACTTTTATGCTATAAGCCCAGTTGCATCCATTCCACTGGCCTTATTTTGAGTTCTACCATTTAAATAATTCTGAGCTCTTTTATTTCCCTAATGATTTAGAGATTAATAATTTCATCAAAACAGAATGCAACCAAAGGAAGTGTGAAAGGAAGTCTCCAAGACACTAAGAACTTCTGAAGTTTTTTTTTTTGATTGAACCCGGGTCCTTCCATATGGGAGACGTACACCCAACCATTTGAGCCGCATCAGTCCCCCTGAAGTTCTTTTTATAGGTGACTAATGTAAAGGGAGAGGCAGCTTTTAGGAGATATTATTCAGACTATGCTGGTGATTACCTGAGTAGGATGATGAAGAATAGAAAGAATACCAATGATTTGCATGTTTTTGGTTTATTCATTGTCTGTGTGAGAATTATTAGATATTGATTGTTAGAGAGTCTCAACAGAATAATGGGAATAAAGATAATGGTTACTGATTTGAAATCATTAATTAGTAATACTGATCAAGATGTGAAACACCTAAGACTGAAGCTAAAGAGAAAGATGGAATTGAACATTTGAATAAAGACAATGAAAACACAGGTTATGGAAACTAAATGGAAGCCATTAAAAACAATAATTATATTGTTCTCTAATGTTTTAGAAACATTGTTCATATCAATATTTACATCTAATCAATCATGTGAGATTAGGCTCAAGGTATTATCTCATATTTATGGTAAAGAAAGCTTGTCCAGAGAATTTATGTGATTTGTCTAAGCTCACCCATTTTTGATCATTGTTTTCTATTCCCTGAATCAAGGTTCTCTTACTTATGTGACTTTATCATATGTGTTTTCAAACACTTGGAGACTCAAGCTAAAGTGCCACTTTAGTTATTCAGAACCTATAGAAATGAATTTATCTGGATACTTAATTATACTAGGTAGATGAAAGGATAATTTATGGTAAAATAATGTGAAAATCTTTTAGATATTTTTTATTGACTGGTAGTCATCATTATGGTATTAATTTCTGTGAAGTGCTATAACTGTATGTATAAATATAAGATATTAGGCTAAGTGAACCATAAGTATAAAACATAAGGTAGGCGATTCAAATTATGTTTAATAAAACTGGCATACCATTGCCCATTAATTTTGATGGAACAACTGCAAAACATTTGAATAGGTGATAAATCAATATGAAACAGATTCATTGCTATTTGCCTATACTTACCTTTTCTTATTTGTGGCAATTGTCCATTTTCCTTTTGAAAATAACAATCAAATGTTTCTTCACCCATTTCTCACAAGAGATGTTTTAGTATAACTGCCTAGAAGTTCTTCCTTGTCAATTACCTCATGCTTTATAGATTTTGAATAAACATCAGACTTTTAGAGAAAACCCCAGCACACCAGAGTGCTCTCTTTCTCTTAAAGGGTGAACTACCAGTCATAGGGAAGAAGGAGTCATCTTTGGGTCTCTACTTCTTTAACCTATATATGTTTATTGTTAGGGTCTGAATTTTATTTTGGTAATTCTAGATCCTAAGCTGTTCACCATGCACGAAGGTGCCCTTTCCATTTCCATGGTAGATACTTCTGGCAAAGAGCAAACCCTGCTGGCAGCCATTCAAGCCCAAAACACTGCTTTGAGGAGTGTCTCCTCCACGTTTACAGTCCCTGGTACCCTTCATATTTTCCCCACAATTATTTATAGAGTGCTATTAGGTACCAGATACTGTTATAGGTTTTCAGTACTTAGCAGTGAGCAAAACATAAAGAGTCCCTGCTCTCATGGTGGGAAGAATGTAGAGAAAACATCAAGGGTTATTTAAGACAGTCAGAGTACCTTGTTTATAATGGATTGCCAGAGTCAAGTGTATCTGAGATAAAACTCAAGCATTGGGATACAGAACTGGAAATCAGGAAAGAAGGAAAAATAAAAATTATTTGTAACAATTTTGAACTGTGACTCTGATTTTCACCTATCTGCTTAGAGCTTTGGTATGTGAGAGCAGTTGAGTTCATGCAATCAGGGCTCAGTCCATGAGGCTGTCTTATAACACTGAATCAATAATCTCTATACAAACAGGAGACAAAATTCCATCATTCTCATTTATAGAAAAATGGAATAATTCCTATCCCAATATTGGTTTACTCTCACTCCTTCACATGATTATCAGATTTAGTGTGTTGGGTCCTAGCTGGTTCCTTTTTATGATGAGGATGGCTGGAAAAAACAGTGAAAATGTAGGGTTAAAGCATAATATATACATAATTGTCTAGGCGTGCTTCTAGCATTGATCTTTGGGGTTGGTAAACATTTGATAAAGATGAGAGATCAATGTCCCTCAAGGTTTATGAGGCTGGGTGATATGTTCAGTGGCAAGCTGTCAGTGGTAGCAGCAAAGAGACTATTGAGACATCAACCCTGTTGCTGACCTTGTGTTGAGATCTGCAATGACTAGGGATCTCAATCTCAGTGGCTTTGACTTATAGTGATTCTCTGAAGCCTTCTTACAAATGGTCTCATGACACAAGATTCTTCTCCAATAACTTCAGCACAAGGAAATAGAGGTTGTTGGTGTAATGGGCCGTTCACTCCAGCTATCACGTATCCCACTGCACTTCCAGAATCAGAAGATGACATATTTGTCCTCCTTGTAAAAAGCAGAGTCACTAGATGTGCTCAGGGTGGTTAGAAATCAGAGGATGTTCTTGAGCAGTAGGATACTGAGCCACCGGAGGACCATGAAGCATCTCTACGTATCCCAAGGTACTGCCACAGAGTGTGAACTCTGGGTTTGATTCTGGATACTCCACTTTCTGGCAGTCCATCTTTGGAGAAATTACTTGGGATATTAATAGCAGTTTCTATCAAATAATAAATGATTTTGACAGAGCTTGATAATTTTCCATAACCCCCATAACTTTTCTTACTTTGTTGCCCTGCTTGGTTCCCACCTCTTTTTCAACCTTCCTGTAGTGAGTTTTGGCATTGTATTGTAAAAGAACTAATATGTATAGCTTCCTAGTAATGAAAGGAGCATACTTGTACCTACCCTTGTCCCCTTTCCAACTAACTGAACTTTGGATGTGGAAGTGGAACCTAGAGTAGCTATTTTAAACTCAAAGATGGAAGTTATGTATTGAGTCTGGCATAGCCAATAGATTGAAGGGTCTATTATCCCCTGATGCCCTGGAACTACTGTATCAGCCCTGAACTACAGATGCTTGGACTGGAAAGTGAGAGAGAAATAAAAATTCTATCTTGTTTAAACCACTATTATTTTATCTTTGTATCTGAACTAATATAGTGCTTAGTATTACCAGCAAGCTATTGGTAATTACACAGATTGGTAATAAAACTGCTTTGATTTCCCCTTTCATACTCATGCAAAACCCACAGAAGTAATGGTGATTCCAGGAAAGCATGTTTGAGCCCTTGCTCTTGGCACTTGCATAAAGAACATTAACAGCAGCTGTGCAGTGGGATTTGTTTCTCATGGGGTGATGTGGACCAGTCCCAAAGAGTGAGATAGCACTACTGTGTCAGTTCTTGCTCCCAGAGAGGTAAGACCCTTCAGGTCAGCTTGGTTCCAGAAATGGCATTCTATCTTCCTCCTTCAAGCAAGGAGGATTTCTTGGCAATCAGTCCCAAAGGGTTGTTGGGTAGATGTTATAGCTAGGTGTGGTATGTGATGAGAGGAGGCACAGGATCATGCCTGAAAGAGGAATATGAGACTGAACTTAGCACTTGACCAATTGTATTGTCAAGGTATGAGTGTTCTTGGTTTGAATAGGGAGTCAAAGTGGACCTTGGAGCACCTGGAAAACCAGAGGCTATGAAAGTACACCTGAATAGGGGAAGTAGTGGGGGAGACTTTGGGACATTCTGACACGGCTTTGCTTGTGAGTGGTTATCTTGTACTTTGGTTTGTTGATTTGAGCAGATTTTATACAATGAGTTAGGATAGCTCAAACAGAAGGATACACTGAATGTCCTAGTGGCTGGATTCTGGAAAGTTGATAGTTTACAATAGATAGTTTAAATGCATAGATGTATCATCAAGTCCTTTCTCTTCATGTTAGAAGTTCAGTTCAAAACTCAAGTCCTTTATTATCAATATGGCTGTGTTCTTAAGAAAAAATTTTTGATAAGTTGTTTGCTATAGGTCAAGAATCCCAGTTATTGTCTGTTTTTAAGTTTGCTTTTGTTTATTTTTAGTTAGTTAAATAACATATGCAGATAAGATCAGAATAACATGTGTAGATAAGATCAGAATATGTTGTCAATATACTCATGCCTTTTTGAAGAGTAAATTAATGATCGTTATTGATCTTTGTTAAATAGTAGAAAGCATCCATCACCATGTTTATTTTAAAAATTCCATTTACTCACTATGAATCAAATTTGTCTCATCTTTGTAATCAAGACAGAAATGTTTAGCAAAGAAACATAAATTGAAATTTGGATGATGATTGTGGTGAGCAATCTTGAGGGACATGCTCTGACATCACCCAGAAATGCTTCAATTGCATTTATAAGGTAAAATTTGATCTAGCAACACATTTCACTGCAGGACTTTTACACCTGGGCTCTGCTTTAGTTGTAATTTATATGTATACCTGGCAAAAGGGGTGTTTTCTCCCAAAATTTCATTAATCAGATTGTCATAATATTAGTCAAATCTCAGAGGGAAATAACGCTTTTCATTATAGATTTTACATCACTATTTTATGGATTTTAATTGTCACTGCAGATTAAGAGTAGGCAAACCCCATGAAATATAGTGTTTAATGGTTTGGATTTGAATTTTAATGCATTGAAAAGGCTGTGCAAAATGGTTTTGCATTGATAAGGTAGCATTTATGTATTGAGTACATTGGATAGCCACATTGTAAAGTGGTAAATGCTAATAATATCACACCATATTTAATGTTGGTTAATGCTTACATTGTTAGTTGTGCTCAGAGCCCTGGGAAAACCAATTCTTGTTCTTGCTTTCCTCTTAATTACATTTGGAGTTTGAAATATAATTTAAATAGTAGGTGGTCTGTTATTTGTCTGAGTGCCTAAGAGGCGAAGAAAATTAAATTGAATAATTAGGGTAGAATTAAATAGTATAGTGCAAATTAATTTTCTTTTACTGTCAGATATTAGTCTGAATCCCAAAGAGCAACTAATTGATATGATAAAACAGTATGGGAATAGATTCAAAGTGACATTATTGGATAAGCAATGGGAAGAAATAAATTTTTCATAAGTGTTATCTTTGGTTAATCTAGAAGTAGCACAAATAGAAAAGCTTAGGGAGCTTTGTCCAAATAATGAGAAATAAATTTTTGTTTGGATTGTTTTATTTTTCCTAGACTACAAGCTTCAGGAGGACAGGTACGAAATCTTTTTCATGGTATATCCAATAAAGGTTGTACAGAAGTCACTCGAAAATATTTGCATTTACTCCTGCTATGTAATCCTATACAATTTACCAAATAGGAGTCAGATAAGTTGTATTTATACCATTATTACTCTACTCATAGTCATCACAATCATGAGATTTTTAAAAAATTGTTATATGCTGCTTTAGACACAGCAGCCTAAAAAATAGACTCTATCACATGGTGAAAAAAATACCCAGCATGCCCCGATCTGGAGGACCACTTGAGGAAAAGATTGGAAAAAATGGAAAAACTACCGATTCTTGTACAAATTGGAGGAAATGTAAATCACTTAGTTAGGCAGATTATGTCAAGAAAGTTGAGACTGATTCTGGTCTCCATGTTCCAAAATAAATAAGCACTGTATTTCACAGAGAGATCAGAGGATAGGTCTCTCCCTCCTGGCTAGTTATTTTAATGCTCTGGTTTCACTTAACAACCATAATGGCAGACAATAATTTCAGTGTACATAGTTTAATGTTTAAACCAACTATGCTATTGGGGGAAACCACGTGGATTTGGTGAGGAAATAAGCATGAAAATTCTAGCTTTAATGATATGATGATACTAGTTATTATGGATTTTAGAATTACATATGAATCCATATGGATACATTAAAGTGATATATTTGATTCTAATCCCCAATACAGAGCTCATATCTCAGCCCTTGCCCATCACAGGGCATTGCAGAAGTGAATTAGACCCTTAGAGCTACTATGTAAATAGCTGTCATGGCAGTACTCCAGAGATAATGTCTGGTTATATTTCAATGTTTTAGTAGGCTACTTCAGTGATTTTTCTTCCACATAACTAGATATGCCACAGAAGCTCAGATGCTAGCATCGATAGGAATGAGCTTGAAATAAGTTGCAGTAAAGAACAATAAGCATGCTTCAAAGGTGGTTGCATTTGCAAAGTGAAACTAAATATTAATGTCAATAAATTGATGTAATAGAAATTGCAGTGTTTTGTGGTTCCTTTCTGCTTCATTGCAAACATTAAGGGAATGAGTGTTTCTAGGAAAGCAAAATAATCTGAAAACATTCTGGATATAGAGATTTAATCTATTGCTGGAAAATGGTAACTTTAGTAGAGAATAAAGTATTCTTCATTAGAACAGAGATGGTATCTTCAAGGTTTCTACTTTAATAGAAGAAATAATTTAAATTCTTCACTTCTCTCTTTTCATTGACCCAGTTTTTATGGCAACCTACTTTTAGCATCCTATTTAACTGTTTGTGAAATTGCTAAATGGTGACCTTGGCACAGAAATTCTGACATTCCTTTAAGTGTGTAACCCTAATTCTAACCCCAACTCAATATGCCTAACCTCTCAATCACTACTGAAGCAGAAAAATACAATAAAATGTACAGCCCATTAGTTCCATTGTAATTGTTCTTCGCTACCCCAGTGACTTTAAATTCTACATGAACTTCCAGAGTTCCAGAGCAAATACTTTAATAGAATATTAACATAAGGGGAGCAGAGTGATCCTTTTGTGGATCATTAAATGATGTCTTGTTGAGTTTCAGTAATTCAGCATAATATATTTGACGACTGTTTCCTCAGGATGAATATCTTAAGTTGTTAAGATAAAGCAAGCCCTGAGCTTAGCTGGTGTAACAGTGTCCCTGCATGTGTCTGTAGGTTAGAAACAAGTGAGAACTGACTGAACTCTCTACCTACCACATTTTTGGGGGAAAGGATGGGTGGGAAATAGCTGTAAGTCAAATCTGTCTTATTCTGATGGAGTTTTGAGGTAGACATTATTAGTGTTCAGCCATACCACCCATTCTCCTTACCTGTTTGTGCTTACGGAAAACTACATTTCTGAACTTACTTTTGCATTGGATGGGCTGTGTGACTAGTGCTACCTAATGGCCTATGACTGGGAGATGTGAATCACTTTGGAGTTTAACCATTTAAGAGCTGGTGTGCGAGTCTCTATGTTTTCTTCTGCTGTAGTGAAGCTAGAACCTGATATTGAGAGAAAAAAAAAATGCCATGGCATGAAAGTGGCCTGGATATCAGACTTTATCTGAGTGAGAAATAAACTTTTGTTTTATTAAGTCAGTGGCATTTGTTACCACACAAATATAGGAGATCCTAGCTATAGGCATCTTTGAATCTATTAGTCACAGATTAATCATTAAGTCTGGACTCGAAGAATATGTGCTCTTAAATGCAAATATTTTTATTCCAGACATCTAAGTTTGTCCTTTGTTCCCTGAAAATTCAATTTCATTCACAAACACTTATTGAATATATTTATATTGAGGATTACCTAGGGATATGTTTTAGAAAATGTGTGGTTTATGTTCCCTTTGATACTCTGGAATATTGGCAAATAAAGGCAAAGATTGGTGTTGAGCTCTTATATAAAGTATTTGGATTAAGAGAGTTATTACATATTTTTGTCATTTTTTATAAAATTCTCAGGATACCACATTGGCAGGAAATATGACTTTAAAAAAATGATGTTTCAACACCAAACAAAAATTTGTTGAGCAGTGCTTTAAACCCTGGAACTTAGCTTCAGAGGGAAAGATTTCATTATTGAAAATGAAAATGGTAATCTATAGACAGTCTTACATTGACTGTATAGAATGCTGTGACATTTCAGACATATGTTCAACTTCCAAATCCATAATGAGTTTATTTTGAGTCTATTTATATAGAGTTCATTTGAAGGGCAAAACTGAAAAGTTATACACAAATGGCAGGGGTCCAAAACTGATGTCAGTTAAGCGATTATTTTATGTGCAATACAACCCCCCTGCTGGGGTGTCTGAAGCTCTTTCTAGAATGTTATATAAAAACTCACAGCTAAAACATAATGGGAAAACTGATTTAAAATTGAAAAAATACAATCATTCCCTAACAAGAATGGACTAGAAAATGCTTCAAACAGGTTGAAGGGCAGTGTTCATTGACCTGCATATGCTGATCTATGGACAGCTAAATCTGACACAGCATAGCAAATAGCACTGAGCTCCATGGACAAAACCAACTGATTAAATGGCTTTGATTCTGTGTCACAAGGCAGAAGGCCAAGGGTGACCCTCTGCCCTCAAAAGTGTGCTTTATCTCAACGATCCCTCAGAAATTGCCCATTTGTTCACTGATATGTATGGCCTGGAGAGGACCAAGGTCTTCTAGAGGCTTTGAAACAAATCTGGTCTCAATTGTGGCCACCTTCATGTCATACTCTCAATTCTGAAATTAAGCCCAAATTCCATTCATTCACTAAATATTTACTATCTCCCGTGTCCCAAATTGTTCCAGGTTGGGAGTGCAATCATAAGTAAGGCAGATACAGTCCCTGCCCTCATGGAGCTCACAGTCTAATTAGAAAAGCAGGCATTGCAGAAACAATCAAAGAGAACAGTTACAATTGGGTTTTATGCTTGCTTTCATGAAATATAAATACAGTAGATGATCTTTTTGTTATCTCTTTACCTCACATAAAGGTACTCATGATGATGAGATGATTTTGTAGTTTTGACAGACCCCTGGTTTGAAATGCAAATAGAAGATCTTTAGTTCTGTGCATTTAATTGTCCTTTTCCTGTCAACATAAACAGTTTTGACCCACTGAACTTTTAACTGCTACTGCTGAGAATCTGTTTTGCATTAAAACCCGCTTCCAGCCCTGGAGCATGTCTCCTTTCCCAGGAAAAGAAATGGAGCTCAGCAAAATTACCATATGTTGTTCTCCTATCTCCAATGATAATATCGATCCAGAAATCCTGAGGTGGGAAGGAAAAAGAGTGAGCATTAAATACTAAATTTTACATGAAAATTAAAAATGAGAAAAAATAAGAGTTATGTAGGGGAAAGTATCAGACTTCATATCCTTGACAGTAACTCAGAAAAAAAGTGGCATTTATATAAATCTTTAATATTTTATAACACTTAGATGTCTGTTTTAAAGACTCAATTCTCACTAACCTGAGGAATTTCAAGGTATAACCTGAGGAATTTCAAGGGTTGATTGATGCCATTTGAAATCACGCTATCACTCAGTAAAGAGTTTAATGAGTTACAGTTGTAAGCCATAGAAATAGGAAAATATCTTGCTTTGCCTCATATCATCTAGAACTTGGACTTTTTTACCTTTTAAAAAATATATGTATATATAATTTTTAAATGAAATAATGCTCTGCTTAATAATAATAATCTGTTTATGCTGAGGTCACCTGGAGATTTCTTGTCTGTCACCTTGAATTCTTGATTCCCACTGCTCCAGTTTGAACATTGTCCAGTTTACATTTCTTTGGTCCACTTATATATGCTGAATCTTCTGATGGATAAGCAAGTCACAGGTTCCACCTGTTACTCCCAACAATTACCCAAGATTTCCTTATGCTATGCTCCAACTCTTATCCTATCTCCATTTGCTCCTCAAATTAAGGTACTGCAACTCCAATAGTAATTGCCATCTTGGACCCTCTGGTATCTGGATCTCAATTTTTCTTCTGTTGAGTCAAGCCTGATTCATATATTCAGATCCCAGAATCTCCAGTTACTTTTGAGGGAAGTACCAGCAGTAACCTCAGCTTCAGGAAAAAGAACCATTGCCTCTTAATTGGCGCCTGACCAGTCTAGCACCAGTTCCTGTGAGAACAAAAAAAGGATTATCTTAGTTCAATAGTCCCTTAAAACTAATATACTATGATGTCTGCTGCTGGCTTTTCACTGCTTTCATCTCTTTGCCAAATTGGACCTTTCCCAAATGGCTGCCTTCTCTCCTGCTGCTCTTTGCCTATGAGTTTGTTGAATTCTTCCCTCTGATCTGGTCCTTGGTTTGTGTTTGCCTTAACCTCTGGTATCTATGAGATATTTGACTTTTGCCTGTTGTTTGATTATCTTATTTCTCTTGTGTGGTCCGTACGTTTACTTTCCTAGGTTTGATGATCTCTTTCTCTCTATCTTCCACTAGTACTTACAGTGTTGCATGATAAGATAATTAGTTTGGTAAATAAGGTACTGAAAATAATGGTTGAGTTTGTAAAATTCTTGTCATGATTTCCAAGAAACCCAGTATGTTCTGAAAAGTATGAGTTTAAAATATAAGAATTCCTCCTAGTTCATGACTAAGCTCCATTAGTGATGATTAATTGGCATAAAATGCTGAGTGAAAACTAGAGCATTGCTTAGACTTTAAGTTAAAATGGGGAAACAAATCTATTACCAAAGTGATTTTTATTACCAAAGTGGATTTATTTCCCTAGTTGTTCTGCTAGTAACTTAAACTAAACATGTGCAATGGGGGTAATATTTTTTTAAATTATTGATGTGATTTTTTATTTTGCCTTTCAGAGCACAAGATCACTATCTTAGTTTGCCTGAGGCATCAGTCTGCCTGGGGAAAATTCGGATTTGTTACAGACAAAATACAAAGAGAAAACACCCCCAAAAAATAAAAATGAGAAAGGAATAAAGAAATATGCTATAACACAGGTTTCTTGGAGTTGAGTTTAACACTGGCAGTTTCCTCCCATAATGATAAATCAGGCTATTATCTATTTTAGAGACAGGAGTTCCATAATTTTTATATTTCCAACATTTGCAAATAAGCAATCTATCTTGAGCAGTTATTTCTGAGGTCTCCCATAATTTGCAGGCAATAACCTTGCCTTCTATGAGGGCTTGGTTCAGAAGTTCGTGAAGAGAAAAAAGATAGAGACGCAAAGAGGAGAACAAAATAATTAATTGTGGGTCCACATTTTCCCTTCTCTGGGCTTCGATCACAGACAGGAGGTATATGAGAAAACAGAGAGTACTAGCAAAGTCAGAGGGACCCCTGTCCCCCATTTGGGAATTCAGGAGGAGCAGACACCACTAATCATAACTGGTGCACTACAACTTCAAATGAGGTTGCCGGTGTATCCTACTTAGGTAAAGAATGGTCCTGAGGTTTGGTTTTTCGAAGTTATTCTTGGTTCCCACATGGATCTTGCCAGAAGGGGTCACTATCTAGGGATAGAAAGGACTGCAGGGGGACCATCCTAGCTGGGGTCAGATGGGAATCACAGGCGGTCATTGGGTGTTTCTACCGGGGGATCTGAAGTGAAGTTAGCTGGCTGGAATACCATGAGCAGCCGTGTTTGTGCCAAAAGAATGGTCTTGAGATATCCTAGCCATAGGCTTCAGTATCAGCAGCCAGCACAACAGCCAGATTCTAGGAGGATAAAGGGCATTGTTGAGCTACTGGAGATGTAAGGTTAAGACGACATGAGCAGGGTGAATACATTTGTGCTCTCCCCGGGGGGTTAAAAACTGACATGAGCATCAGAGGATTTTATGAATCCTCTCCTTTATCAAAAGAAAGTGGACTTAATCAGTAGAACTGTCCTATCTTCTTGTATTTTAAATGAATGACTTGCTCACAAGGACACATAAGCCACACTCCTCCCTAGAAGCAAGGATTCCCCTGAGACTATTTTGTCCAAAATACTCTGAATCAAATTAGTCTTTGAACAAGATTGCACAATTAGCTTTCTTTTTTTTTCTTTCTTTCACTCATCAGAAATGGATGGGACTCTGGAGAAAGGCCAGATTATAGAAAAATATAGAAATCACATTTTCTCTATACACCTAAGGTCTAGTATGAGTATTTTGTAATACAGTTGCACATATCTGAAACAGAGTTCATGATTTTATCATCGAGTGGCTTTTGTCTTGTCTTCCTCATAACTGACAGTAACACTGACTTCTTCGCTGTCATTCAGGCTCAAAATCCAGAATCACCTTTGATTCTGTTTCATCTAATCATTTGTCAAGTTTTGCCAGTCTATCCTTTTCAATGTTCCTTGGATCTCTCCCTTTCTCTGTTTCAAAAGCATCCTAATTACTCTCCCTTCCTTTTGTCCTTCTTTCTTCCAAGCCTTTCTGTGCATGACTGCTCAATTAATCTTAACTGAGGCCCCTCCTCCTATTACCTACTTTGCAAGAACATCCAGTGGTTTATTGTTATATGTTAAATTATGTGAAAACTCCTCAATACTACTAAGACTCCTCCAAAATATGACCATGATTCACCTTTACTGTTTTATAATCCCTTTCAGCTCTATAAATATTTGATGTAATAGATAAAGTGGGTTACTTGTTCAGTATGGTTCTGCTGGCTTTTAATTAAGTGCTGGTGCATTAGCAAAGTACTATTCTTTTGCCTGGTATGTCATTTCTGCCTTACCATTTTCCTTAAGTTTCCCTTGTGGAAATCCATTCTAAACTCTGCTGTGCCTGATTCTCTAATGCTTGTGGTAGATAGCTGAAAATAATTGTTAAATTAAATATACAATGTAACTATGGTATAGCATTCATCTCTGATAAGTGAGAATAGAGACCCAAGAGAAACTAGAGGTAATTCTTTGGGGACAAAAGGGAAGGTTCTCAAGGGAAGTAGGAAAAAAGTCTCAACAGAATGGAAAAATAATGAAAGTAAGTTCTGAATCTCCCCCTGGCGACTCTGGAGAGGGCCCTCACTGCGGTGCTAGGGATTTGAGCACAAGTGACAATTAAGATGCCATAATGTCTGGAATGGGGTTGGACCACCAGGAAGCACTAGTACTGGAAGGGCAGGCCAGGGGGATGTTGTAGTACAGCCATTAACAAGAAGATGGCCTTAATCAGTAAAGCCTTCCTTATTGTCTTGTATTTCGTATGAATGACTTGTTCACAAGGCCAACCATCTGCTGTTGTAGAAATAGGGAAATGGACATTTTTCCATTTTTCTATGTCAACCACTGAGCACACGTGAAATGTTATGTTTTTGTGGGTGAAGCTTCTGTGCTATCAAAATAATATAATTTAAGTGACTCAAAGAGTAAAAGCTTTATTCAGCTGCCGTCAAGGAGTTACCTAAAGACCACTTAACTCCCTGAGTTGAAAAGAGATTGGAGTTGATAAAGACACATAAGTCCTTATGGTTTGGTTCAGGTAACAGTTTTTGACTTTTACTGCTACCAAATTTGCAGTTGAAGGTTGCTCTGGTTTTCATTCCTTTTGCTTAGGATTATTGGTACAATCCCATCTTATAACTGCCAGAAAAGTGCTTTTTGAGAACTATTTCTGTAAGCCTTGTGGTTGGTCGATTAGCAGGGTAGGGAAACAGATAAGGATCAAAGGCCAGGGGAAACTGGGGACCTTCTAGTATGTCTGTTGTAGTTATTTTACAGTATGAGCTCTGCTTCCAAGTTGTGTATGTGTAGGTGTCTACCACTTCTTGATTATAATACATAGGCTGGTCCTGTTAAACAACAATAAATAAAATGCAACCATTCACAGTGTAACAAGATGGAAACTTCTTTTAGTCAATAGAATTCTCCTAAAGGAGACTGTCTGAAATTTTTTTGAAAAATATTTCAATTTTTGGATGGAGGTGAAGTGTGAAAATCCAAGTGCATGCTCCAGTAAAATATACAGTGGTTAAATTGATGTTCATTAGATGCAGAGATGAGCAGGCTCCTGAGAAGGGAAATGAAGCTAATAGAATGAAAAGAAGGTGAGAGAAGGGAAACATATAAACTGGGATCTGAGGGAGGGGAGGACCAATATAATTTTTGTTGGTGGTGTCCAAGAAGAGAATTTCACATACAGAAATTCTTAAGTTGTCTGCCAAGGGGTGGAGTGTATAAATGTCCTCCTCCAAGTCTATTACAAACATCAACAAAATTACCACTAATTTTATTTATATTTGAGTATATGCTTTTAGGTAACTAAAAGAGACATTAAATTCTAAACCATAGTTAACTATTAAAAAATCATATGACATCTGGTCTACAATATTTTTTTAATAAGTGTCCTTTCGGGTAGTAAGAGAGTGCAGAGAATTGACAAACACTGAATTGCTTCTTACAGTTCAGAGTTCCCATTTCTACTTATTGGCTTCTTGTTTGTTGTATGCTTTGACACTAGAGATATTTCTGAAATATTTTATTACCTCAGCGCATACTAGAGCAGGTTGAATAGACCATTAATATGAATCATTCTTTTATTCATCCTTTCAGTCAGGCAGTCAAAATTAATAGGTACTCAGTAAACAATTTGTTGACCCCAACATTGCTCCTTTAAGCAGAAGCCCTCTGACCTTTCTTTTTCAATAATACTGACTTACACTATTGATCATAGTACTTATCTTAGTATTTTATAATAATTTGTTTCCAATTCTACCTCTTGCATTAGATTATTGGCTTTTCAAATCTTATTTATATTTTAATTTACAGTATCTTATTCCCAGTGTTTGATATAGTAAGCAATGCCTACTTTTTTTTATTTTTATTTTTCAGGAGGTACCTGGGATTGAATCCAGGACCTTGTACATGGGAAGCAGGTGCTCAGCCACTGAGCTACATCTGCTCCCTGAGTGTTTTTGAATGCTAATTCATTACTATTTTTCACCTAATTTTTCAGAAGGCATTTATGCTCTTCCTTCCTCCCCCAACTCTATTCTTTTCTTTGACTGCTCATAATTTTGCCTCATCTCCATGGGCAATATCTTATCTTCACCTATTTTCCTCTTGTTTTTGAGCTCCTTGAGAGCAGGGCCATGCCTTCCCATTTACCAGGACTTCCCCAGCACCTGGCCAGAGCAGGGCAGCTGCATTGTACTACTTTCACTACTTTAAAATTTGTGCAGTGAAGATCCTTCTGACCAGATGCAGGGCTTAGTACCTAGAGGGTTTTTTTGTTTTTGTTTTTTTTTTTTTTTTTTGTTTTAGGAACTACTGGAGATGGAACCCAAGACCTCGTACATGGGAAGCAGGCACTCAACCACTGAGCTACATCCGCTTCCCAATGAAAGTTGTTTTTTTTCATTTGTTTGTTTGTTTTTGGGAGGTATCCAGGGTAAAACCTGTGACCTAGTACATGGGAAGCAGGCACTCAACCACTTGAGCTACAGCTGCTCCCCAAAATGTTTTTTAACATATGCTGAATGGATGGATGAATAAATGTTTTTATTCCTCACCATTCTCCAAATGTTGACATTGGTGCCTTTAGTTTACCATTCCACCTATGAAACTGCCACAATTTTTTTTTCTGGCATTTGCCTTCTGTTATTTGTATGTGTGTTTGTATGTGTATATATATGTATGTTTGTGTATTTTTGTGGGAGACAATGTCTACACTTCTCCTTTCCATATTTCATCCCTAACGCATATACCTGCACACACAAAACATTATATGGCCTTTCATGAGAGGTTGTATGTCTTAGTCATTTATATTTTAACTTACCAGTATATTTCATATAAACACTAATAATTTTTAAATTGGAACATAGTCAGAATCATTTGTTTTTTTTTTTTTTTTTTAAAGATTTATTTATTTACTTTATCCATTTTAAACCCCCCCTTCTCCATTTGCTGTTTTTTGTGTCCATTCGCTGGGCAATTATCTGTGTCTGTTTCCTGCCATCTCTTCTCATCCTCCTCCTCCTCCAGTCTTCACTAGGATTCAATCCTGGAGACCTTCGATGTAGGAGAGAGGTGTTCTGTCACCTGCGCCACCTCGGAGCTTTCGGAGCATCTCTTCTTGTATCTCCCCTGTGTCTCTCTCCAGTTACGTCATCATCTTGCTGCATGGCTCCTGGGGCCTGGTGGCTCACCGGCACACAGAGCCCGTGCGCCTTCTCGCTCTCTCTCTCTCTATTTTTTTATTTTACCTGGAGGTCCCAGGGATCGAACCCAGGTACCTCCATATGGCAGACGGACGCCCAACCATTTGAGCCACATCTGCCCCCAGAATCATTCATTTTTAACAATAAATATTTCTTTTTTGTTTCTTTATTTTTGTACAGATTTTTTTTCCTTTATTTTTAGAGTGGTTTTAGATTACTTAAAAATTACATAAAAAATTAAGGGATTCCCATATACCCCAACCTCCCCTTCTCACATTTTTTCCTTAAAAACATCTTTCATTTGTGTGGTACATTTGTTACAATTGATGAACAAATATTGAACAATTGCTACTAACCATGATCTACGGTTTACATTATGGTTTACACTTTGCACCGCACATTTTTTTATAGGTTTTGACAAAATGTATAATGGCCTGTATCCATCATTACAATGCCATGCAAAACAATTACAATGTCCCCAACTGCCCCATGTTACACCAGTTCTTCCCGCTCCATCCCCTCAGAACCTCTGGTGACCACTGTCTTTAAATCAGTGTTACAAGTTCTTCCATTACTAGAATAATCTTAAGTCTACTTTGGTCCATAGTTGCATCTCCCTCCTTACGCTTGTTCATTCCTCAACTCCGCTTCTAGTTGGGGTGGGGCTTGGATCCCATGGGACAGATGGGTGGAGCTGTCTTGCTTGCAGTGTAGATACTCTCTGTTTTTTGGGATAGGTGTTGCCCCTCGCTATCCTGTTGTTAGTTGTCCTGGGTGAGTCCAGTGAACTGGAGAGTAGGTGTTGGCTGCATCTTTGCTGAGATTCAGGGCCCAACTAGAATATGAAAAGATTGAAGATTTAAGTCTCTGGGACACGTATTTAACAGGTATAGTCTTAATTAGGGGTTCAAATAAAAGGGGCAAAAGAACCATGTATAGGGAAATTATAAATGAGTCTGTTAAATTGAAGGATATATTCCAAGGTAAGGCCCACCAATGGGGTGCCAATTTTCTGGGGTTGTCTGCCCTGTCTATAGTGTTCACATGTCTCTAGAGTCCTCAGGAGCCCCTCTGTTTGAGACACTGTTTACTGTGGTAGTCAGTGAGATCCTACTGATAGGTACATAAGCGTAATCTCTGGAATGACCTCCCGACTCACTTTGAAATCTCTTACCCATAAAAACTCATTTGTATTTAATATTTCCTCCTTTTGGTCATGGTCTTTCTCCAAAGGCATTGCTAGTTGTCTCTTGGTAATAATCCCTCGGTACCAGGGAGACCTTTCCCCGGGAGTCATGTCCCATGTCAGAGGGATAAGCTGATATGCTGCGTTTGGCTTAGAGAAAGGCCACAGGAGGTAACTCATAGGCAAAATATATTACTTGGCTAAATTTCAATTTTACAAGAATAAGGTTCATCAGATCAAACATTAATATCAAGGGCCTGGCATATTGGTCAGTCCTCTTTCACTAGGCACTGCCTATGTACTCTAGAGATTCTTGCTGCTCTATTAGAGAATGTAGCAGAACTCCCCAGGATGGAAAGTAAATATTTTGTTGGTTAGTGTGTGGGTCTCCACCCACTGAGTATTTAAAGTTGGTTAGTTTTGTATTTTCAACAAGGGCAAACTATCCTTGATTATAAGTATAATGTCTTATGTCTTATCCTCGTCTATGTCCTCAAGACTTTGTACCATTTTGGGCATATAATGGTTCATTCAGAAATACTTTCTGAATCATTAACTTTGATTTTCCAGGTGCATAAATTATTTTTGAGTAGTGGTTTCAACACTGAAGGTTTTGACTTATTTGGCATCTGGATTTGCCTGGCAGATGATATAAAAAGGCTTATAATTATAAAATACGATCATTTATTGAGACAGATGTACATATGGTACACCTTTTGAAATTAAATAAAAAGTGCCTCAGTCTAACATCTGTGTTTGAAGACATCCATCACAGCAGGTCTCCCAGAAACTAATTGATATAGTCCTTACTTCCACTAGAAATAGTCTTTCAAACCCTGTTTTTTGTACAAATTTTACTATTTTCCTTCAGAGACACACTTTTATAGATTTAGTTTCATTTCACAATCCTAAATGTCCCTTGTGTTTATTAGGGTAAATCATTTATTGTGTTAGAACACAGACTAGGCTGCAAAAATGAGACCTCAATATTCTAGGGCTTAAATTTGAAGTTTATTTCTCTCATATGAAACAGTCCTGAAGTGAGCAGTCCAGGCTGGTGGGGCAGTTTTGCTTTCCTAGGTCATTCAAGGACTTAGGTTCATTCACCCTCTTGCTCCATAATCTGCTAGTGGATGATGATCCATAGTTGGATCAACACTTTTTCCATCATGTGGCTACACTAATCGGAAAGAGGAAGACCAAAGGAAGCATATTTGTTTTTAAGGAGATGACCTAGAAATTTGTCACATAACATCCTTTCACATTCTGTTTGGCCCAAACCTAGGTGCAATGCCATACTTGGTTGTAAGGAAAACATAGTTTATAAGCTGGGTGAACAGTTGCACCTGATAAAAAATTGTTAAAACATCAATTCTATTATGAAAGGGAAGAAGTAGGGGGCAGATATATTGGTGAACAGTCTGACTCAGTCAGCTTCTCTTACAACTTTCTACGGGCATTGTCTCCCCACACATCGACTATATTCTTCCCCAAATAGACAGCCAAAGTCCCTTTTAGTTATCACATCCACATAAAAATTGAAGCTTTTCATCTCCATCAAATTTGAAGTTGGCCCTCCCTTTGCAATCTGGTAACTTAAAACTACTACACAAGTTATGTATGTCCCTGCTACCTAATATACAATGGTGGAGCTGGAACAGAATAACACAACAAGCCCCTGTTAATAAAATAGGAAGGATGGAGCTGCACAAAAATGTTAAAAGATCTTTGTTCTGGCAATGGAGTAAATTCCTTGGCTGGACTCTTTCCCTGCTTTGTGAGAGGAATACTGAGTCATTTATCTTAAAGCCTCCTGGTTCTATCCTTTGGAGTGTGGATGAAGGTCTTTTTCTGTCTATTACCTTCTTCTGCTACAACTGAAGTTATGATGGTTAATTTCATGTGTCAGCTTGGCTAGGAAATGATGTCCCATTGTTTGGTCAAGCAAGCACTGGCCTGATTGTTACTGTGAAGGTGTTTTATTGATGAATGTAAATTGGTAGTCAGTTGACTGAATCTGTGACTGATTACATCTACAATCAACAAAAAAGATTGCCTTCAGCAATGAGAGGAGTCTCCTCATACAATCAGCTTAAAAGGAGAATTTCAGTATCAGAAGGAAAAATTTCTATCTCTACTGCAGCCAGCCAGCTTCTCCTGGGGAATTCATTATCACTTGAAGTGTTCCTAACTTGTGACTTCTCCCGAGGAACTTGGTCACCTTCATCCAGTTTCCAACTTGTGGCCTGCCCTAAGGAATATTTATATATATGTGTGTGTTTTAGCCTTTCTGTTTCTCTGGGGAACTATGACTAATACAGAAGTAAACATTGAGAGTATGACCTCCTTGAGCTCTGTTTTTTAGGGATAATCACAGGCACTTGCTGGTCAGATTTGTGAATTCTTTGACAACACGGTTCCCTCAAAAAGTTAATAAGCTTCCAGGCTACTAGCTTTCAGTGAAATTCATGTGAAAGTGACCACACCCAAGTATTACTCTTATTCATAGTTCTTAAACCTGTGATAATTCCTTTTTTATTTACTGCATCTGTGCTGGATCCCTCCCTCTCACTTTGAATTTAATACTGGCTATTTTAAGGCCATCTAAAAAGTAGGCTGTAAGTAGGAAGTTAATCTGATCTTTGACTCTGGGCTACCTCTCATTGTTTGACTAAAAGTCTTAATGGGAGACTTAAGAAAGACTCTGAAGAACAGTCTTAGTTTCTGCAGCTTGTAGCACAAAAGCAATTGGCTTTTCCAACCTTCTGAGGTTACACATCTTTCAAAGTAGATAGAATGCCACAGGCAGAAAGTATCTCTAGTAAGAGATCTCTGATTCCTTCGATCTCTGTTCATATCTGACCTCTTTTTTCTCTTGAAGGACTTTTCTAAAGGAGGTCAGGAACCAGCTTCACTTACTAATAGGAGTTTTTTAATCAGTTTTCTAGAGCAAAAATCTCAGCAAGTATGTTGTCTGCCTTTTAATTTCTCACAGGTTACGTTTTTAAATTGGATTTTCATAGGGAAAAAATAGGTCACTAGTTTCCCAAGATTCAGTATGTTTTCTCATTACCATACAACTAATTGCTAAACCAATGACAAATATTTTGAACATTTATTATTGTGGTTGCTCACTTTATGTACACATTTTTATATTAGAAAGGGCAACAAGATAAATCTCTATAACCAAGTGAATGAAAAATGCAGTCATTTAAAATAAAATCAAAGGTTATTTTCTCATATTCTCTCCAGAGGAGAGAGATCAAGATTGCTGGGGTAGGTTCCAGAAACTCAAACGTGGATCTAGGCTCTTTTATAGGATAATAACCTAGTTTATGTACCCCACCATCACCTACGTACACCATTCTCTTCTGCATAAATTAGAGGCAGAAGAAAGAGGAAGTCAGAGGAAGTGGCTTCATCTTCAAGGGAATGACTATGTGAGTATTTTTATTCACATCTTATTTGACACAGGCATAATAGGAAGGCCACACAAAGCTGCTATGAAGTCTGGGAAATCAAGTCTGTAGGGTATCCCAACTCAATGTGCCAAGCAAAAATTAAAGAGGTTCTATTATTAAAAATATATCAAAGAGATGAATAGAAAGGAAGAAAAAAAAGAATGGATTCTTGAGGACAGTTAGCAGTCTCAGCAACATAAAAATTAATTTATAAATAAAGTTTCATTGTATACAATTTCAAAAGAAGTTTATTGTCTTTTACTAAGGATTGATTTTGTCATGTGTTTCAGAATTGAAGCATTAATAACAAATATCTCTTGGAAGTTAATAAAAGTAGGACATAGGAATTTTTCCATCCTCTTGGAATGCCACCAGAAATATCAAGTGGAGAATTTTTAAAATTTTGAAGGAATAGACCTATCACAGCAATGAACAAAGAATTTTCCTACTAATTCTTAAAATTATTCAATTTTGGAAGGAATACAACATCTATTAGCTGATTTTGAATTTTTTTCTTAAGCAATTTATTTGGGTCACTGCACTTTTTTATACTACTCTTTAATATGTTCTCTAAAGAATTCTCAATTGACTACAAAAATGATTAACAGTAGGCTTCCCTGCTGTTCAACTCAGTCATTCATGACTTCACCAGATGGTTTTGCTTTCTGGGCCAATGAATTTTTTTTTCATATTGTTTCCCCTTCCATACCATGAACAACCTGCAATGCAGTCAAAATAAAAAAAATATATGGCACTCATTTTTTATTTCATGGCTAAAATATAGAATATTAAGCAATATATCTTTTCTTTTCTGCATATTTAGATCTAATGACCATAGTGTTTACAATATTAGTTGTGGGTAATGTAATTTTAAAGTACATCTATTTTCCTCAATTGTTTTCTTTACATGCTCCCTTATTTATTCTTATTCTCTAATAATTTAAGTGCCATTAGATTTTACCACCGTTTGCAATCTTCTCTTTGGTTACCCTATTACTTTTATGGATTTGCTTTATTTAACACGTTTATTTAATGTGTTGGTCAAAGTCCGACGAGGAAAGCTCATCAGCTGTTATTCCTTTCACTGCTTCTAGCTTGTGTAAATAGTACATAGTTTGACATACAGTTAAAGAAAAACAGAAAGATATAAATATCTGAAAATTTCTCCCATGTTTGAATCCAGTTATAGCAATCTGACAGATGAAACATTTACAACACTTTAGCTCTTCCATTGATCATATACCATTTTAGAAGTTCTTATGTAAATAACATATATTTTAATAAATTACTTTATAAATAATGGGTTTCTTAGGTTAGGCCATGTTCTCAGCTCCAACCTTATCAAGCATCTGGGTAGTTGCTGAAATCTAGGTCTCACCATCCAAGAGCACTGGGGTGATGTCCAGACTCTCTCCAACATCTGAGGCACAGGCTCAACCCCTCAGAACAGTGGGATGGTGACCAGACTCTCCCCAATCCCCAGGAATTGTGCTCCACCTTTTCTGAATTCTGGAGCAGCAGCACTCTTCCTGAAAAACTGGGTGGAAGGCCTGCCCTTTTCAAGTGCCGGGGAATACTCAACCTTTCCACACAAATGGGTGGGTCTGCTCTCCAGGCCTTAGAAGATTTTTCAGTCCAGACCTCAGCTACCATTGTTCTGCCTTTGAAGTCATTTTTCCTTCAATCTGTTCCTTTTCTGTCCCTTTTTGTCCAGTCTAGCAGTGGTTCCATTCATACAGATCTCAAAAAATACTAATAATAATACAAAAACAAAAACAAAATAATACAAAAAAAAAAAAACCTTGTTGGTCTTCCATGCAACACACAGGGGTCCCAATCATCAGACAATAGGTATATTCATCAGCCAAAGGGGTGCTGATGCAAAATACCAGAAAGGGTATTTATAAAGGGTATTTATTTGGGATAGAAGTTTACAGTTAACAGACCATAAAGCATAAGTTACTTCCCTCACCAAAGTCTGTTGCCACGTGTTGGAGAAAGATGGCTGCCAATGTCTGCAAGGGTCAAGCCTTCTTCTTCCTCCTCTTAAGGCTCCATGATCCTAGCTTCTTCCAATATCAGCTGTAGTCTGGGATAAGTCTCGGCTCTCTGCTGGGGCTTGTTTCTCTCCAGGCTCAGCTGCTCTGGTCTCTCCATAAGGTCAACTGTAGACTATCAGGATCTCTCTATTACCGGGGCCTTACTGTGTCTATGGAGCCATCTCTATTCCTCTGTGTTCTCTCCTGAGTGTTTACTTCCCTGGGCTCCAGCTCAAAACTCCAACTAACTCCGCTGCCTTGTCGTTTTCTATGTTAGTCCCCACCCACCAAGGGGGCAGGGACTCAATGTCCTACTGATGTAGCTCTATCAAAGCCCTAATCATAATTTAATCAAGTAAAAGTGAAACTTCTGAAGATAATGAAATCTAATATGCCCAGAGGAACAGACCAGTTTACAAACATAATCCAATATCTATTTTTAGAATTCATAAATAATACCAAACTGCTACAATAGTACTTTCCACAAATCCTTCCTGAATAACTGTATTTCCAATCTTGACTTACACTGAAATAGCTGGCTGGTTCCAAGTTCAGTTAAATACTCACATGGGACCTATTCTATGGGGACTCGTTTTCTGAAAGCTCAGAGTTTTCCAAACCATCGATTTCTGATTTCTTTGTGCCCAAGAATTCAGTTCTCAGCTTATCCTTTTCTTCTCACATTTTACAAGGAAAAGCCAGGCCACACTTTCCACATTAATTAGGAAATTTCCTCAACTAAATGCCCAACCTCGTCACTTTCAAATTCTGCCTTCAATCCAACCTCAGAACACAATTTTGTCAAGTTTGCTGCCACTTTAAAACAAGGGTTGACTTTCTTTCAGTTGGCAATGATACACATTCATCATTTCTGTATAAGCCCTCATCAGAGGTATCTTTAGTGTCCATATTTCTACCAACAAAGCAATCTAAGTTTTTTCTATCAAGCATCTCATAATTCATCTTCTCTCTACTCATTAGCCAATTTAGAAGCCTTAAAAAATTTTTTTTTATGTTTTATTTTTAACATTTTTGATATTTGCAATCGTAGCAACCCACTTTCCCGGTACCAAAATCTGCTTTAGTTTGTTAAAAGCTGCTGGAAACAATAAACCAGAAATGACTTGGCTTTTACCATGAGGGTTTATTGGTTTGCAAGCTTATAGTTTGGAGGCCATAAAAATGTCCAAATAAAGGCTTCATCAGGTGATGCTTTTCTCCCCTAAGACTGGCTGCTGGTGATCCTGGACTTGTTTCTCACATGACAAAGTACATGGCAGCATCTGATGGGGCTCTCCCTCCTCCTCTGGGCTTCCTTCCCTTCAGCTTCCTGCTCCAAGACTTTCTCTCTGCTCTGTGTTCCATTGATTCCAGCTTCTGAGTTCCAGGCTTTCTCTCTCAGCTGCTAGGGGTTTCTCTCCATCTCTCTCTCTATTCATTCCATTTATAAAAGACTCCAGTAAGATTAAGACTCACCTTGGGTCGAGCCCTGTGGAAGTAATCTAATCAAAAGCTCCCACTTACAACAGGTTCACACTCACAGGGATGGATTAGCTCTAAAGACATGATTTTTTTGGGTCCATCCAGCATCCAGTCATCAGAGCTGTGATCTTGCATAACTTGTGTTATCATATTTCTAGTGCCTGACAAGAGGTCTGCCAGAAAATAGATATAAACTGAATATTTGTCAATAGATGAATATAGCCCACTCTAATATTTGCTAAGTTAGTCTGTTTTATAATTTTATTACTTTCTTTTCTAAAAAAAAGGTGAGCAGTATTGAAGGGGTGAGTGTTACTTAGGAAAGTGTGAGGGAATACAGAGAAGACATAGCATTCCAGGCAGAGGGTGATCATGAACAAAGGAATGGAAGAGGAAACAACATAAACTGTGCTTTTCTACTGATAATTTGTTGTTGTACTGTAAAATGCATGGCAATACGTGGTAAGAGATAAAGCTAGGGGGCAGGTTAGAAGCACATTTGATCAATCCCAGTCAGGGAGCAAATAGTTATTAAGTTACTCTATGCTGGACGCTACTCATGGTATTTTGACCAACATGGTCAACACAATCCCTACATAGAGCTCATTCTTCTAGTTCTGACTTGTTCTAAGGAAAAATTTTATATATACAAATACATTCTAGTGTTTAGTTTTTGTTTCTTTTGAGTTCCTGTAGTTATTTCCTGCAAAGATTTAGTGTGAATTTAGAGTTATTTTATATAAAAGATGGATTGATTTAGGTAAGGCTTCCTTATGTATACTCTCTATCTCAGCAAAAAAGCTGGAAAGATTTCACACTGACCAGCAGATATTTTCTCCATTGGGAGGACTCTTGAGCCAAAGACAGGATCTGGTAGATTGAATTATGTACCCCTATCTAGACATGTTCTTATATTAGTCTGAATTCCTGTGGGTGTGAACCTGGTGTAAATAGGGTCTCTTGAAGATGTTATTTTGGTTGAAGTGTGGCTTGACGAAATGAGTTTGGGTCTTTGTCAGGATTACTGGAGTCCTTTATAAGTAGAAGAAGAAATTAAGACGTAATAAGAGAAAGCCATGGGGAGGCACTAGAAGCCAAAAGACAAAGGAATCCAAAAGAGAAAGGAGAGGGCAACTCAGGGCAGGGAGATAAGCCAAGGACCACCAAGGATCACCAGCAGCCTACACAAAAATGTTACAGACTTTGGGGAGAATGCATTGCCTTGTTGATGTCTTAATTTTGGATTTCTTTCATCCTCAATACCATGAGCCAATAAATTCCTGTTGTTTAAGCCAACCTATTGTGTGGTATTTGTCATAGCAGCCAGGTCAACTAAGACACAGGCCAAGGCTCCAATGGAAATTTACATGATATGAGTTTCCTGAACACAAGTATTAGCTCAAGGTGTTGGACTCTAAGGAATTTACACACTTTCTTTTTCTCTTTTAATCTGTAATGTCTACAAAATGCCTCTCAAAATGAGTTGTCAGGGGACAACCACCTGATGACTGCTTTCTGATTACTCTGGGTTACATGGAAGCTTGCTCACCAATTTCAAAATCAGAATGCTTTATGACTTCAGTTCAGAGTTTCTCAACCTTGGCACTATTAATATTTGGGGTTGGATAATTCTTTCTTTAGTTGGGCTGCTCTGTGCATTGTAGGATGCTTATCAGTCTCTACCAAATTAATACCAGTGGCACCCCTCTAGTTGTAAGGAACAAAAATATTTCCAGACATTGTCAAATGTCCCCTGTTGGGCAAGATCGTCTTCAGTTGATAACCACTGCTTTAGTTTGAATATTTAGATAGTGCTTTTATTATATTTATTACTTGAGTTATATTACTAGAAGAAGGTCATCAAAGTGTGCATCTGCATAAAAGAGTCACTTTTTTTCTGTCTATATAAAAGTTTTGCTGACATCAAGGATTCACTTTCTTTTTTCAGACACTATTTGTTGAGAAATAGTCTAATTATAGTCTTCTCTCAGAGTCCTAGTTCTAATTATTAGTCACATTGACCTTTTCTTTTGAATAAGAAGAAACAAACGCTACATCATAAACCATAAAAGCACTGGCATTAAATGCTAGCTGCAAAGAACTACATTCATTATGTACTCTCAAATTAGAATGAAACATCTTTCCATGGTCTGTATTTGAATATGTTTGAGATTCTCTCTAGAAGCTTTCTTTATTTTTAATGGAGCAGACAGCAGGCTTTCATGACCACAGAGGCTTCACTATAAAAAATTAAATCAAACTTTATTTATTGCTTAATGAAAAGACTTCTGAGGAGTTGGCATCCAACCTTAAATCTTTTCTGACTTTTTAAATCTGTAAAAGGCAAATTACCCAAGTCAATTTTGTCAGTATAGACAGTTTTTGCAAATACTCTTCAAAGTGGAGTTAGAGAGCATGTGAATTGAAGGGGCTGAAGTCAGCTGGAGTCCCCATCCTTTGATATTTGAATATTTTTGATATCCCATATCCTACTTCAGTGTTTCCTTAATGAAGGAGCTCAGATGTAGGTTCTGTTCCTTTGCTGGCTTTACAGACAAATCAGTTCTGTGAAGTAAAACAATTATTACCTTATTTCAAAGAAACTCCTCTTGAATCCTAGGGTTCATCTCTGACTGAATATGAGATGTTCTCATCGATCGTTCTTTAGTTATAATATATCTTCTTCATTTAATGATTTGCATTGTTAAAAATATAATTTTTCATTTAGATATCTTCAATATTGGCTTTTAATACCTGAGTTAAAAATATTGGTGATTGAAAAATAAATTCTTATTTATTTATAGAAATGACTAAGATACCCAGAGGGGAATTTAAATGAGTATCAAAATGCAACAGGATTTGATGACTGGGGTGATGAATGCACAAAAATATGATTACACTGAATACCATTGATTGTACTCTTTGGATGGATTTATGCTTTATTAATATGTATCAATAAAACTGAAAAAAATGCTTAAGAAAAAAATATGAATGTACAAAATAAATTAGAGAAACAGAAATAAAATAGCAGCTCTGTATGACAGGGTAAGCTTAGAGAGATTGAGAGGTGACTATTAAGGGGTACAGTTTTTTGTTTGTCTGTTTTTTTATGTTTATTATTACTATTAATATTGGAATAATGAAAATACTCTAAAAATGACTGAATTGATGAATGCACAACTATGTGATTATACCAAATACCATTGATTGTACACTTAGGATAGATTGTATTCTTTATTAATATGTATCAATAAAACTCATTAAAAATTCAACAGGATTAAAGACTTTGAGTTTAAAGCCTGCAAGTATTGTGAAAGGTATGTTAATTAACTAACACTTAGTTGATAATCAAATTTTATTTTAATTGTTAACATTCCAGTGTTGAGAGAGTTTGAAAGACATAGAATACAAGGTTCCTAACAGAACCATTCTTTGCTGCATAGAAAATGATCAATGTATTGGTTCCCAATGTTTTCAAGGATATAACCTCCTTTTCAAAATAATGCTAAAATAAAATCACTGTCTGTATTAGTTTTCCACAGACTGGCAATGCAAAATACCAGAGATGGGTTGGCTTTTATAATGGGAATTTTATTAGGAGAACATCTTATAGTTCCGAGGCCATGAAATGTCCAAATCAAGGTATCATCAGAGATGCTTTCTTGCCAAAGGTCAGCTGTAGATCCTGGAGTCCTGCCAAGGCAAGGTGGCAGTTCTGCGGATCTCTCTCTACTTTTTCCTGGAGTTCAGCTGTAGGTGATCAGGTATCTCTCCCTGGGCCTTATCTCCTTGAGCCTCTTGGGTCATCTCTGTCTTTCTGTAGCTGTCGGCAATCCTTGACTCCTCTCTCTCATATGGACAGGACAAAATGGCAGAGCTCCTTTTTCTGTGTGTGTCTCTGTCTCTCTGTCTCCATTTTTTAAGGCTCCAGTAAAAGGGTGGAGACTTAACCTGCATCATGCATCACTGACATAGCCCAATCAAAAGCCATCTAATCAAAAGGTCCCTTAACTGAAAATATTGAAACCAAAGGATAGCATACCCACAGGGATGGATTAGTTAAAAAACAATCCTTTCTGGTATTCACAAAATTCAAACCATTATACTGTCCTTTCGCATTCATTCACACATTCAGCAATGCATAGTTATTGAGTAACCACTATGAGTCAGGTTGTTCTATAGGCTTGGGAATTCATCAAAGAATCACCACCACAGCAAAAAACAGACCCTGTCTTCATGGAGTTTACATTCTACTGGAAGAAAAAGAGAATAAACAAAAATTAAACATATATAATGCAATATGGTAATAGTCATTATGTGTGTGTTTAAGTGTGTGATGATCAGTGAAGGACTCTGCCTTAGGTCAGTTATCTAGAAGAAGAATCTGGAATGGGGATTCTTGTTCAAGAGAATTAATCTGTGTAGTGGGAGTTGTTCTGTGTAGTGGGAAGAGAAGTGAGGGAAGCAGGGTAGAGCTTGTGAAGAGCACAGCAAGAATGTGGTCTCCACTGGAGACTTTCAGGATGGCCACTGAAAGCTCTGGAACAAAACCTGCACTGCAGATTGCAGATTTAGTTCCACCTTGAGGCAGTGTCTAGCCTTTTGTATCCTGTGTCAGTCGATGATTTGCTGAGTTAGGGTGGCATAGCCTGGTGAGAGTGCATCTCCATTTGGCTGAGGGAAATTCCCTGAAGAAGCAGGGAAAGCTATGAGTTCTTATCCAGTTAACATTAAGAGCAGCTGTGGGACAGGTGCACCAGCCTGTATCTGAGTAGGGCTCCAACACTGTCCTCTCACATGCGTGATAAGGTGATGAATAAATGAGGGCGCATGATAGCCAACTATCTTGGAGAAGAGCATTCCCTAGAGAAGAATAGTGACTGCAGAAACCCTAGGATGGAATTTTGCCAATGGTCTTGAGATCTGAATACCTTGGTGTGAGGAATGAAAGAACCAAGTCCAGTGTGACTAGAATCATGTGAACAAATTGTAGAATGGAAGGACATGGGGAATGCAGAGGTGAGAGTAGATCATGTGGGAACTTGTTGTCCATTGAGTGAGACAGGAAGTCACTGGAGTTTTCTGAAAAGAGTGTATGAGCTGGATTAAATTTAGAAATGTTCACTTTAGCCAAGGGGAGCAAAGACCATTGGGGAGGCTAGAGTGTAAACCGCAGAATCAATATTTGCCCTTTTAGCATCCTTTTATTGAACAACCATATGCTATTAAGAGGCTATTGTGAATTTATGAATGCTTTTACTTGATTTTTACATGTGATAACTACAATTGCATTCATATAGATTTTATAATTACTACAGGTAGTCAGGGGTGATATTTAAACTATTTGCAGTACTACAGAGGTACCAACCAATCAGTAAGGAAATTTTAGCTCAACATGTAGGCATATTAGAAGATTTATTCAGACATTAATCAATCAGGATTATTCAAACATTGCGTGGTACACAAATGGATGTATAGTTCCTGTGTAATACAATCCCTTGCCTCCTCAGCTCCTTGCATTCAAAGCTCCTATATAAGATGGGGATTTTTAGATTATTCTGAGAAAAATAGGGAACTTACCTGGGCCAGTTGGAGTGAAATTCCACAATGAGAGAGAGAGTTTTTTGCAAATGCCGGATATAGAATATACAGGAAGATCTTAAGTAAGAAAATTAAGGACCTGAACATGAGAAGACAGAGGTCTAGAGTTCTTGGAGGTGAGCCTAAAGGCATTTCCCTCCAATGTTCCCTCTTTGGACACAGTACTTATCCTGGGAACCCTCATAATTTTATCTTTACCTGTTTAGTTGTCTACTCTGAAGATTTTATTCTCTGCAAGAGCAGGGACAGAATCTCTTTCATTAATTGTTGTATATTCAGAGTCCAGCACAGTGCCTTGCACTCCATAGACGAGGCTGGATACCAGGACTGTGACAATGGAATACCAACTTAGATGAAGGGATTGACTACCTAAAATGTGGATTTGGTTTGAAGATAAAGAGATGTTCTATGAATCAAATCAGGAAAGGATCTTGTTTCTCTAAATAATCAATAACTTGACATAGGGTTAGTGGGATGTTTTAGTTTTCCAAAGGGCTGCTGATGCAAAATTCCAGAAATGTGTTGGCTTTTATAAAGGGCGTTTATTTGTGGTAAAAGCTTACAGTTCCAAAGCTGTGAAAAGTCCAATTCAAGATCCCATAAGAGGTGCTTTCTCACCAAAGTCAGCTACCACTTGTTGAAGCAAGATGGTGGGCAATCTATGCCTGGTCTCTCCTTCCCCTCTGAGCTTCCTCTCTCAGGCGCAGCTCCTCCACTTTCTTCCCAATTTCAGCTGCAGGCTGGCATAGGGCTTGTCTCTTAGGTCTTTCTAGATCATTCTCCGTTGTTCTGCTCTTTTCCCAAGTTCAGCTGTAAGCTATCAGGCATGTAGCAGGGCTATTCTCCACTTGAGCTCAGCCTCTTGGGGCTTCATGCTAAAGTGATCTCTCTTATATGGCAGGATCAAAGAAGGTATTTTCCTTTTTTCCTGTGTCTGTCTGAGTGAGTATTTCTCTGTGTTTCTGTTTATATCGGGCCCAGAAAGGGGGCGGGGACTCAACCTGAGTCACACCTCACTGACATAGTCCAATCCAAAGCCCTAAAGTGATCTTATCAAGTAATCTAATCAAAGCCCCCCACCCCCACCCCCAACTGAATTTAATGCAATCAAAGGTTATCACACCCGGAGAAATAGATTAGTTTACAAATATAAACTTTTCTTTTTGGGGATTTGTAAAATAATCTCAAACTGCCACATGGGACAAACCAAGTAGACTAGTTATAAATAGGCTAATTCTGAGAGTTAGATGGATTACCTGTTGCTATTGGACTTTTATATGAAAGTTAAACTCCTATCTTAAAGTCACTATGTTTTTTTATCTTTTTGTTACAACTGCTTAGATTGTATTCTAACAAATATACCAACCCTAAACAGATGCCTTCAACTCTAACTTTTCTTCTGAATCCCTGACATGTATCCAATTGCTTAATCAGCACTGCTACTTGGATGTCTACTAGCCAGAAATATTGATTAACACTAACCTTTGCATCCACTCTTCCTTTTCTCACTTCAGTAGGTAGCACCACCTTTCACTCAAGTGTCCGTAGAAAAAAACACAAGCCAAGTCTACTTTTTTTTGTCGATTTGCCCAGATCTTCATCTAACTAGTCTACCTTTACTCACTTGTTGTCTATTCTACACAAAGCGGCTATGGTAATCTTTTAAAAATAAAAATCAGTTTTTATCAGTTTTCCTCGGCGAACTCTCCAGAGGCTTTTCTTATCACACTTAGAAAAAAATACAATATCCTCATCATGGCCTTATAGTCTGGTTTCTGGCCTCACTAATTTCATCTTCAGCTATTCTCTTCCTCCCCAGTTCCATTCTGGTCACAATGCTTTTGTTAGTACTTGAGAAGTCCAATCTTCTTTTCTGCCTTAAGGACTTTGGATTTGAGCTCCTTGCTGCTTAAAATGTTTTCTTCATAAAACTACATACCTTGCTCTCTCATTTCAATCAGATTTCTACTTTGATAGCCTTTTCTCGCAGCTACATTTTGTGACCACCCTTCCTACATTTGTTTATACACATTCCATTCTCCCTGTTTTCTTTCCTTTTTTCATATTCCTAACAGATTTTGTATTATGTATTTATTTTTTTAATGTTCTTTGAGAGGAGGAATTTGTTTCCCTTGTTTGGAATATAATCCTCAGAATTTAGAATAGTGCCTGGTAACTCCCAGATTCTAAAATATTTGCTGGGTGCCATTAGTCTTATAAGGCTCAAACCTTCCTAGATGCTTTCAGTGCTCTGACCTAGTGATCAATAACCTGATTTGCTCTGAGCGCTAGTTCCAGCCTTTGAAATCCTTATTTCTTTGAGACTTCTGTTTGTTTGTATGTGTATGTGTGTCTATGTGTGTATGTCTGTGTGTGTGTGTTGTTTAAAGTTCTTATTCCCCATAGATGCATCTATCATCAGTTTAGAAATACACATCCTTACTGAGAGTTCTCTAAAGAATGCACATTTCTGCCAGTCTTCCAAGCCCTGCATAATGCAAACCATTGGTAAAGGAGCCAAAAGCCACTATGCATTTTTACATAGCATAATCCTGTCAACTGCTCCATTATAGCCATTTGAAAGATAGACTAAGGAAAGCTGAGTTACACATTTCAGGGGTAAAACTTAAAGGAACCACATTAGGTACTCTGTGGTAAAGAATTTGCTATGGCTAGTTTTCTTAACACTGTATCATTTACTTACAGTAATTGAGGGTAGACAGGAATGAGGATAGAATGGAATGGGATAATGACAGCATATATTAGTTCTAAATGACTCGAGTGTTTCAAGCAGAATTTTATGTTGGTTCAATCTCTATTATATCCAGAGGCACTTGGCGTGTTTTCCAGTGAAGAACCTAGAGATGCAAATATAAATGGTTATATAAGAATTTACAAAAATATATATGATATCCTCACTAAATACTTTCTCTCTTTCCTTCTACTGCCAGAGGGACAACATGATTAATAATGTATTTTATTACATATACAGGGAGAACGGAATGTGTATAAACAAATGTAGGTTGTATTTAGGAGTTATTTATAATAATATCCAATTTGATATTATTATATCAAATATAATATATTTGGTTGGTTCGTTTGCAACCAACTTAAATAAATTATTGTTTTAAAAATGTAATTGACTGTGTAAGAGGTTTCATTAATATTTTGCAATAAATAATAATCGTAATTCTCTTGAACATAAGAATAAAATTATGAAAAATAATACTCTGATTTTGGAGAATAAGTTGGACAGTGAACAGTGTATAATGTTGACCTTTTTGTTGTGTTTGTAATGAAATCCATTATTTTTTGTAGCAGCTTTATTGTGATGTAATTCACTTACCATATAATTCACCCACTTAGAGTACACCATTTTATGATTTTTAGTATATTCACAGTCATGCAACTATGACTACATTCGTAGAACATTTTTATTACCACCAAAAGAAACTTTGTAGCAGAAACACTTGTCACTCTCCCACCCCGCCTACTTATCCCTAATCACACCAATCTTCAGTAACCACAAATCTACTTTCTGTTTCTGGAGATTTGCCTATTCTGGATATTTCATATAAAGAGAATCATAAAATATGTGGTCTTTTGTGACTGGCTTCTTTCATTTAACATAATATTTTCAAAGTTTGTGCATGTTATAGAATATTTTAGTACTTCATTCCTTTTTAATGCTGAATAATATTCCTTTGTATGGATATATCACATTTTATTTATCCATTCATCAGTTGATGGACATTTGGGATGTTACCACTTTTTTTTGCTATTATGAATAATACTGCTATGAATATTCATGTACAAGTTTTTGTGTGGGAATGTTCTCATTTTTCTTGGTTATATATCTAGGAGAGGAATTGCTGGGTCATATTGTAAGTCTATGTTTAATTTTTTTTGCAGGATCACCATACTGTTTCCAAAATGGCTACAACATTTTATATTCCCACCAGAAGCATATGAGGATGCCAATATCTTCCCATTCTTAACAACACTTATTACCTGTCTTTTTGTTTATAGGCATCCTAGGGGATATGATGTGGTGTCTTGTGATCCTGATTTGCATTTTTCTGATGGTTATTGATGTTGAGAATCAGGTGCTTATTAGCTTATTTTTATTTCAATGTTCATTTTTCTGTATTGCAATGTACTCTTCCCTATTACTATTTTTATTTTTATCCTGTTTAAAATCTGGAAAACACAAAATTAAATTTGTTAGAGGTATGTGCAAACCAAAATGATCATGTGCTTATATGTGTGTCTATGTGGGTTTATTGCATATGCTTTGTCCGAAATGTGGATGGCCTAGATACCATTTTTGCTTATTTTCCAATTATTAACTGTTTCCACAAAGATTTCTGGATATTGAGGACTTCATGCTATTATTTGAATACTATGACTTTATTATAGATTTGGCAAATTCATTGATTATCTGTTCTATGTACATATAAAATAGCTTAGACTTGAATTTTTTCCACTTATATATGTGCTTTTCTAATAGTAACGTAATAAATCAAAGAAGAAAGTGCTTTTAAATTGATAAAGATGATTCTTAAACATTAGAGGAAAGGAATTCTACTTATTTTAAAAGAATTGGATGAATCAATTTAATACTCCCTCTGAGCTATTTAAACTTGTTTTTGACAATGAAATTATATACTGAATAAAAATTGATTCAAATTAATGGATTCATAAGCACAAGAACTGCTTTTGTATATGATATTTAATTATAGTCAGTATCTAGAGCTTGGAAGATGTACACTTATTTTTAACTAGGGATGTTCCTAGTGACTATATGCTGACATTTTCTAAAGAGAATATGTGAGATAGCTCAGGCTATTAGCAACAAATATATTTTTCTAATCTGCCTATATCTGAGGTTTACCTTTTGCCATTTAGAGAGCTTTTTTTTTTTTAATTTTAACAAAATCATTAACATGGAATTAAAATTCCTTCTTTTCATATTTGATTAATTTAACTACAATCTAAAATATTTTTCTCTTGAGTGCAATACAAGGAATATATTCCTGTGTTAGTTATTTTTGTTTGCATTGTTATTTATTTTATTATTTATCTATGTATGTATTTATTTATTTAGCAACGAGGGTCAACTGCTAACAGGATATTGAGCAATAGAACTTAGATATAGTAAATATCTCTCTGGCCTTGTCCATATGATGCCAGTAAACATTAAGAGAAGCTTTTCCATTTGTCTTTTGCATTTCTGTACGTTTTACAAGCAGATGCACTGACAGACTTTTGTTCGGTACTATCTTTGCAGGGATGTTTGTATAGCAAACAGCCTTGGAAGACAGAAATGGTGTATCCTTCTGATACAGAGGGAAGAATTGTTTACTCTCCAATGTAATAAAAATAATTTTCCCTGGGGCAAAGGTTGGGTAGGTTTGCTTGGCAGCACATTATAAAAGATTGGGGCTCCCTAAGCTTCAGCTTCTTCATCTGTGATACAAATTCACTCTACACATAGATTCAACTGGTCTACCCCACGTCACCCCCCCATGAAACTTGAAAGCTCATGCTGCCTGGTTTGCCATTATAAAGTCCTTAGTCTCTAACCCAGTCTTAAGTCTTTTGTCAACATCCATGAAACTGCCAGGCTAATTTGTGAGTTTGCAATTAGAATAAATTCTCAGACCCTACACAGTTCTTGTTAGCAGCCTATATGGAAAATGCAAGCAATCACCTATTGATTTGCCTAACCAATAATGAACATAAGCTTAGCTGCATTTTTTCTAATAAATGGACCAATATTATTTTGATAATTAGAATTTGGGTTCAGGAATACTAAGCAGAGCAAGTGCTGTCTTGCTATAAATTAACTTTGCAATTAAAATGCACATTACACAGTCAAGAAAAATAAAGGCATGGCACAAACTAGGAGAAAGCCTATAGTTGATAAACTGTTTGATTTAAAAGACAAGTCTAGCACCTGCCTTCTTATATGGCCCTTTAAAAGGCTGTGTAAACCAAACTTCACAAATATACCATTAGTGTTCAATATAACAGTTTCAAGCTCTTGGATTAAAGCATCTGAACTATACCCAGAGCCCTGACTCTGCCATTGGTGCTATGGGACATGTGATCCAGGCTTCAGAGCTCCATCAACTACCTCACTCATTACTGAAAAAAATAAAAAAGGAAATACAAGGAAATCTCATTCAGGAACTGGAAAAAGAAAATACATACAAAGGAAATTTTGCCACAGAGACTGAAATTGTAATAACTTTTCTTCCTCGGTGTAAATGGTGAGATTTATGCTCAGGATCCTTTAGTAATAAGAGATTTTACTTGATGTTGTTTCACTGCTGTCCTGCAGATGCTGCCACTGCTGTGCACAATGTGACTTGGCTGACAGGCATAGCTAAAATACTGCTTCATAGTCCCCAAACCAAGGAATTAAATAGGGTAGGCTTAGAATTTTGGTCAATGCAGATGTTTGTTTTGTTCATATATCATAGTGGTTATTCATGGTGGAGAGCTATAGTTACCTATACCAGCTTTAGAATGCAGGTCTTATAAATATAACCTGAGCTTGCCAGCTATGTGTTTAGCTGAGATTAATTTGTCTCTTAGTCTTTCAATAATAGACAATTATGGGAAATTGACTACTTGGCATGAATATGATATTCACCCATTGTTACTTCTCTTCTGATACCTTTTCAACTGGAGAATGGTGGAAGAATGATTGTCGGAATGAAGCATCTCAATTTGAGGTCGACCATTATTGAGAGACAATTC
Source organism: Tolypeutes matacus (assembly GCA_026826555.1). Lineage (NCBI taxonomy): Eukaryota > Metazoa > Chordata > Mammalia > Cingulata > Chlamyphoridae > Tolypeutes > Tolypeutes matacus. The sequence continues at coordinate 20,361,425 of JAKSZT010036119.1, read as the reverse complement.
TCCATGGGCCTCTTGAGTTTCTGCATGTTTTGTGAAGAGAAATCAACTTTTATTCTGAATTATTTTTCCAAGGATTTTTGTATAGTAAGCAGACTTGGAACCAGAGGCTGTGTTTTCCTTTTGGGTAGAGGGCTGATTTCTCTTTCTCCTGACTAAGATAATAAAGTTAATGTACTTCTGCAGGGCAAATACTGGGCTGGTTGGCTATCAGTCTCCTTTAAAAGTTAGGGTTTCCTAAACTCGGGGTTCCTCAGCTCTGACACAAACCTATTGTGTGTGTAGCAGTGTGTCACATCCACTTGGCCTCAGCACCTTCATAAGACTTGGAAAGCTAGGAAACCCAATGCAAATATGAAGCTAATGCTGCATGCTTGCTATGAGTAATAAAATCCTATTCTCCTGACCCATGAGTTTCATGTTTCTGCCCACATCCATGACCATCGTGGTAAAAAGCCAATTTGTTATCTTAAAAATAGGGTGAAATCCTAGACCCTTCAGTTACTGAGAGCCATGTGAATTTTGAGACTTTATACAGCCTTTTTTTGCGATTCTGTGGGAGAATTAAACTCTAATGCTTTAAGGTATTTATTGTATGCAGTGAACTGGTATGGTACTATGTAAAATTGGAAAAACGAGAAAATAGTCATTCAAATCATTTTCGGTAGGACTCAATTCTCTTGTGGAATCCAGTTGAGGAAAGTCATATATCCACAAAGGTAAATATTTACCTCACATCTACTCTGACTAGTTGGCACATTGATATCTTTTGCAAGCACCAAATTAAGAGTTGTCCCTCAGATGGTGATAGGAAATGTAAATAATTCCCACTGCACATTATTTACCATCAATGTGAATGATTCGAGGGAACATTTCTTATGCGATCTCTGTTCTCTAAGCCTATGGCATTGTTAAGTATGAAATGTAGAAAAAAAATGCTTGAAGTTAATTGTACTCCTAGCTGATTTGGTGAAAGTGTACTTGGGCAAGGAAAGTAAACAAAGTGGGCCTCTGTTTGCAGACACAATGATAGAGACTCTCACGGGCCACCTTGTACCTTTGCCCTTTTCCTTTCTTGTTAAGGAAGAATAAACACAGCACCATTAGCTCTGCAGAAGCCAAGGGAATTTAAAGTAACCTCAGGAAACTGACAGAATGACATTTTTAAGCAGAAGACATCCTATCATATCCCCTACAGTTAGACAGTTTACAAAGTGACCTTTCCCACCATACCCTAATCCATAAACCGAACTTTAGCTGCTGGCATAGAGCTAGTTGTGGATTTGGGAAAAGTTTTCCCATCCAAGTGTAGGGAAAAAAAAGAGAGCAATTAGGTTCATTTTTTGAACTTGCCGTTAGAATACTTTGACAGTTCATAATGAATTTCTACTGACATGAAATAATTTCATCTTTAATGAGGTAGTTGTCTGGGTACTTTTGAATAGTTCATAGTGAAAGTCTCTAGATTACAAAGATGTTAGACCTTGAAAAAGAGTTGGGTATAACTTACAAAGGAGGGAATTAATGTTTTTTGGCTTCTCAATTTGTACGAAAAAGCCCTGGGCTCTTTCCTCTTGAAGATCCTCATGAGTAAAGGAAGAGTTTTCTTCATCAAAACCAGTCTTTCTGCTGTTTTCCCATTTTCATTCTCTGGCTCTTTGTTTTGTTTCAATCTCTTGTTGCTGGACATTTTTTGAGTTTCATGACCTCCTGCAGGATGGCTTGCATGTTTTTGTCCCATTCTTTTTAAGCTTACAGATTTCTGGGATCCATCTGCTACTTTCTGTATTTCATTGTCTGCCTCCTTGATACTTTGTTAGTGTCAACTATGACACTGATTCATGAAATGCTTTGATCTTATCAATTTTTTGGCATACCCCTTTCTTTACCTTTGGTCACTTCCCATGGCTGGCTTGATAATATTCCATCATTGTAAGGAAGCAAAGATGTTTTTTATTCATATGTCCTCCCTACTTCCATTTATCAAAAATATTTAACTCTATGGCCAACTCGTTTTTCACAAACCTACCAAGTCCGTGTTACTGAGACAAAGCAGTCTCTTCAACAAAAGTGCTAGGAGAACTGGATATGCATAGACAAAAAATGAAAGAGGAATCCTACCTCACTATCTATACAAGAATCAATTCAAAAAGAGTCAAAGACCTAAATATAAAAGCCAGGATCACAAAACTACTAGATGAAAATGTAGGGAAATATCTTCAAGATCTTGTGGTAGGTGGTGGTTTCTTGGATCTTACACCCAGAGCACACACAGCAAAAGAAAAAATAGATAAATGGGACCTCCTCAAAATTAACAATTTTGCACCTCAAAGGACTTAGTCAAAAAGGTGAAAAGGCAGTCACCTCAATGGAAGGAAATATTTGGAAATCCCATGTCTGGTAAGGGTTTAATATCCATGAAATACAAAGACAAATGATGCAATTAAAAAATGGGCAAATGACTTGAATAGATACTTGTCCAAAGAAGAAATATAAATGATGAAAAAACACATGAAAAAATGTTCAACATCACTAGCAATTAGATAAATGCAAATCAAAACTAGAATGAGATATCCTTTCATACCTATAAGAATGACCACTATTAAAAAGACAGAAAACTACAAGTGATGGAAAGATAGAAATGCTTATTCACTGTTGTCGGGAATGTAGAATGGTACAGCCACTGTGCAGGGTTGCTTGGCAGTTCCTAAGGAAGTTGAATATAGATTTCCCATGTGACCTGGCAATACCACTACTAGGAATATACCCAGAAGAACTGAGAGCGGTAACACAAACAGACATCTGCACACTGATGTTCATAGTGGTATTATTCACAATTGCCAAAAGATGGAAACAACCCAGGTGTCCACCAACTAATTAATGGATAAACAAATTGTAGTGCATACACAGGATGGAAAGCTGTAAAAAGAAATGAAGTCGTGAAGCATACGACAACATGGATGAACCTGGAGGACATTATTTTGACAGAAGCAAGCCAGACACAAAAGGACAAATAGTGCATGCTTGTGCTATTATGTACTAAATATATTGTGTAAACTCATGGAGTTAATAACTAGACTATAGGTCACCAGAAAATAGAATGATGCTAGAGAATGGAAAGCTGAGGATTAACCTGTGCAGAATTATTAAAAATATTGTTTGTAAATATTTGGAAATGAGTAGAAATGGTGTAAGCACATCACAGTGTTTGTAACTAGCAGTGCTATTATATGGATATGACAGTGGTTGAAAGGGAAAGTCTAAGGTCTTGTATATTACTAGAAGGAAAACCTAAAAATGTAACATAGGATTGTGTAGCATAGCGAAACCTCATGTGAAATATGAATATGGGCAATATTGCATATACAGGATTGTTTTTCTTTGAAACTGAACAAATGCAATTGATGTTTCAAGATGTTAATATCAGGCAAAAATACAGCCAAAGCAAGATATGGACAGTAATGTACAGCAATATATCAATAATCTTCCATTAAAGGTGCTAAGTGAAAGAAAATAGACAAAAGGCACTACTTATTGACTCCATCTATACAAAATATAAATACAAATACATTAGAAAGGAGGAAACAGAATAGCAGCTATGTACAGCAGGGGAAGCAAAGAAATTGAAAGGTGAATATTAAGGGGTAGTTTTTTCTTCGTCTTTTTTTGTTTATGAAAATGCTCTAATAATGATTGGAGTAGTGATTGCACAACTATATGATTATACCAAATACCATTGGTGTACACTTTGGATGGATTGTACACTTAAGATGGATTGTATGCTTTATTAATATGTATCAATAAAATTGATAAAAAATACTTTAAAATTAAAAGTGATGCAAAGTTGAAAATCAAAGTTAAGCTTTAGCAACTCTTGCACATTAGTTTTAGAGGCTCCTTGTGAGGTATAATCTGATGTAATTCAGGACAAAGTTACAAATCCTAACTAGATACATACTTTTTAAATGAGGATATATATTATATATGCATGTGTATGTATATATAAGTGTATACATACATTCTGCATTGTACCTTGTTATTTAAGTATAGAGCAGAAAAAGTTTCAATGACTTCTTGAAACTGTCTTAGGACTCATATAGATATTGGTACCAATTTTTGGAGATGTTCAGAAGTTGAAGTGATTTCTGACAATTCTATAAAACGATTGAAAATGGGCTATAAGGGAAAGCTTAAAGAAATTCAACACTTAAAAAGAGGAAGGACAGGTATATAAGAAGCAAGTAGCGATAACAAGATTTGTGAAATATACAAAAGTTATGAAAACTTTTGCAGAGGTTATTTAGTTACACAGAGCAAACAACAGCACATACTTGGCTGTAATAGGATTATTTTAATAGCTTTAAGTTTCACAGAATTATGCCTCGTCTCCCAAAGCAGCTGACTCTTTGATGATGTCACTGACAACACAAAGAACATCCATACAAGAGTAATTTATTTGGGTTTTCTATAAAGTATACATTTGTGACTGTAACGCTGCCACTTTGTAATCCCCAAAATGATACCCAAAGGCAACAGAGATTGAATGGTCTCACCATAGGGAGAGGCAGGATAATAACGGATACCATTTGTCCTCAGATTCTGTGCAATGGGTGATATATAAGTTTGTGAGGCTATTCAGTGAATTAAAGAAATGCTTTGGGGACATTCGGGCTTCAAGGGCAGGCTGTAGTAGGAGAGGGGAGAAAGTGAGAACTAACAATCAGATGTTCAAACATACAGTTAGAATTTGATTTGAGTTAGCATTCCTTACCTAGTTAGAATCTGACATCAACTGCTTGTTAAAAAGAGAGAATGTGCAGAAAAGAAATGTTGCTAATTAAAAGGATAGCAGCAAAGAGATGTCTGTTCTTGGTGGAGTGCCAGGTGACAGATTACAAACCAAGTGCTTACAGGTTACAAGGAAATAGGTTTCCTGGAAAAATGGATCCATCAGAAGAAACAGTTATGAGAATTTTTTTGTTGTTGAAATTGGTCATCAGAGTACTGGTAACTCCCAGTTATTGAGCTGCTAGGGGGTCACCACAGAAGTGTCTGTTTCAACAAGTCTCCATAACTACTAACTTTGCAGACTAGACCAGGTTAAAAGCCAATTGTAGTTTTTCTTACTGATTTTTTTCTCTAGAATTTTTATATAATTGGTTTCTTGGTCAGTGTTTTACTATGGCAAGAAGTGTAATTTTAAAGATTTAAATAAATTGCTTTTTAAAAAGCATCTCCTCTTTCAAGAGAAATTATTTAACCCTAAACTACTTCAAGACAACTCATACCTTGGCAGAATCTCACCTTAAAATTCAAGTCAGAACACATCGCAAGTTTCATTTTCATAAAACTTTAAAGTCCACATGTAGAGCAAAAAAAATTTCTTAAAAATATATAATAGACTGATCAATTTCATTGATGAATTCAAATAATTTAGGGTTCTGACACCAAAGGTAAAACCAAGGTTTTATTATTTTAGATTTTTTTTTTTTTGGCTTTGTAACTATGTTTTTTTTTTTATTATATTCTTTTTTTTTATTATTATGGGTAAAAATCAAAATTCTCACAATACATATAAACATTTGCAAAATGATATATAAATATATATGCATATATGTGTATTTGCTTACAAAAATGTTATTTATATATATATATATATATATACATATATTTTAAGAGGTGCTTAGATTACCCAAAATATTACACGGAACCCACTGGGATTCCCATGTTGCCCACCTCCCATACCTCCCACCACATCCCACACAAACATCTCCCACAGTGGGGATTGAGAGGAGGAAGGTGTCATGGCACACCAGACATCCGACAACACAGTGATAAAGGGAAGGAAAAGGGGGAAAAAAGAAAAGAGAAAGGAAAAAAAAATGAATATATATATATATATACATATTTTAAAGGCATTTCCTTCGCTTTTTTGCCCATTTTTTGAATGTCCCATCCACTAATTATATTTTATTTTGTTTTGTTCTTTGTTTATTTGTTTTTTTTCCTTCTCTCTTTTTTTTCCCCTGAGTTTCCTTATGTTTGTCTCTTGCATGTAAGCTTATCACACTTGTTTCTTTTTCCTAGATTTTGAGTTTACACAAAAAACCCTGCTAAATAAGCCAGAGGAAATACATTACCATTGAACTAAGAATCGGGAAAACCTGTGGTGGTGCTTTTCTATGCCAGTGCTTCAAATCCAGGCAAATTTTTGCTTTTAGTTCTCCTTGTCTATTTAGAAAATGATGAATACAGCCTTACTTGCATTTTTGTCCATTTGACTATTATCAAGAGTTAATTTTACCACTTTTTTTCTGAAAAAGGAGTGTCATTAAAAACTTTATAACAAACTAAACTGAAACAAGTAAATATTTAAAAAAAAAACCAAACAGTCAAATCAACTGGTACAACACTAATGAACACTGTGAATATGATCATAAACTTGAAAAACCAACCTGGATATATAGTCCAATATATTTTAATACAAATATTCTAATGCCTTCCTTTTCTCTTTTAATAACTCCTACCTTTGGGAGAATATTACTCTTAAAAGGTAAAGGATCATGAAGGTTTTATAGACAAAAGTATTTACAAACTCTGTATAAATTGATAATAAAAAATGAAATACATTTGGATGCAGAAGACACAGGAAATAAAAACTAACTCCGTGACTGGGAGACTGTATGAACTCAAGCAAATCACTTAACCTTACTGGGTCCAAAAGTCTTCATTTGTGAAGTAATTTACTCTTGGGATTATCTTTAGGATTAAGTAAGAGGGTACATGTAAATACCCTTTGAGAGAAGCATGGCATTCAGACTAAAGAAGATATTATTTTGAATTAATAACGTTTTACCTTATTTTCTTGTTTTCTTGGTCAAAAATGATCTCACAAATAATGTATTAGGTTGGTTAAAATCTTCTATTTTAAATTCAGTTAAATAATTATTGTAGGGAAATATGGATAATCTGAATCCTGATCTTTACAGAGAAATGCTTACATATATTATTTTTCTGAAATTTTGTTTTTTTTTAAATAAGTATATTTTGTAATCTCTTATCAGATTGTATCTTCCCTAAGAGTAGAAGATGTATCTTCACTGATGTGTCTTCATATGGTACTTAGGAGAATTTGGATAGAATTGGCTAAACAGATCACAAAATAAGAAATTGTAGTGCCATTAAGAAATAACTAATATCAATAAATTTTATTATGGAATAACATATTAGACAAATGAGCATATATTTCTTAGGCTTGACTCTTTGGGTTGACAATCACAGAAATCTATTTATCTATTTATCTATCTATCTATCTTTGCTTTTTTACTAAAAGGAACAGGAAGAGTGAAGATAAATAAGTTACAAAGGCAATTTATGAAGAGAAAAACAATAGAATATGCCTAAAGAAAATAGATCAAAGGGAATTATAAAGATAAGGGCAGAGATGAACAAAACAGGATATAAACACAGAGTTAATCAACAAGACCAAAAGCTCTTCTATTCAAATCTGCTCTGTAAAAGAAAATCTAAACCAAAACAAACAAACAAACAAACAAAAAACCAGAAAACATCTCCAGCAAGACTAATCAAGCTATAAAGAGAAAGAGCACAAAGAAAGGAGCATAATTACACTTGTGGTAGAATTTTTAAAAATCATGGGACTACTATGAATAACAGCATGCAAATACATTAGAAAATTTAGATTAAATTGATAATTTTCAGGAAAAAAATTATTACTAAAATTGTTTCAAGGAGACACAAAAACAAATTATCCAATAAGGACTAAAGAACTGAATTGTTAATTAAAAGTCTAAGTACTCCCTCTTCTACATATATGTATGCAAATGTATATCTATATATATCTTTATAAAAATATATATCTTTATGTATATATACTTATCTATATACACATATACACACATTTATATGAATACACACACTATATACACACACACACACACATATGTATATACACACACGTATAAATATATCTTGTTTTACAGGAGAATTTTTGCCTGTTTCTCCAATAACAGACTGTCCTCAACTTATAAAAAATATTTTATAAAACAGAGACTATAGGCCAGAATAATCTTGATAACACAGTTAGGCAAGACCAGTGCCAATTTCACTTAAAATTCTAAATAAAATATTATCAAATTAAATTTAGCAGTGTTTTAAGTAAACATCTCATGACAAAGTAGAGTTTATTCTGGGAATTCCTGGATGAGTTATATGCAAAGATGTTATATGAATAGATTAAAGAAGAAAAGAAAAATGAATATCTCAATAAGTGCGGAAGAAAACATTTGATAAACTTTAACATTCAGGGTAAAAACCCTGAAGCCTCCACAAGGAATACAGCCCTGACAATAACTTGTTTTTGACTAATACTCTTGGGAATTGTAAGAGAATAAATTTGTGTTGTTTTTGTCATTGGGTTTATGGTAATTTGTTATAACAGCAATAGGAAAATAGTATAATACCTTAAATAAAAATTTCCCTCTCTGAAATCAGGGAAATGCCAATTAAAAACAGCAAAATATCATTTTACAACTATAAATTGGGCAAATAATTACAAATCTGGGAATAGCCTGTATAATGAAGGATGTATAAAAATGAGAATTTTTGTATAAACTCTGATGGGTATAAGCAGAATCTAAAAGGGTATAGAAATTTTGGAGCGCAATTTGCAAATATCCAGTTTACCAGCTATTCTACTATTTAGTGTATACTTTAGAGAAACTCACACATTTGTAGTAGCAGGTATGATAAGAATGTTCATTGCACAGTTGTTTTTGAAAAAATTGGAAACAATCAGAGCATTCAAAAATAGGAGGAAGGAGAACTAAGTCGAAATATACTCATAAAGCGGGAAAGTTTACAGATATTCAAACAAATGACCTAGAGTTGCACTTATAAACAAAGAGAAAACAGTAAGTTGCAAAAAAGGTTTAGTATGTTACTATGTATATAAGGTTTATTACCATGGAAAACAGTACTATATGCTGTCTATTGATCATGAACATTTGGTAAGCAAATAAGATATTCATGAGAATGATAAATGCCAAATTTGTTACAGTGGTTACCTCTAAGAAAAGAAGGGAATGGATCACAGAGTAATACACAAGTGGTTCACCACTGTTTACAATGTTTTATATCTTAAAAATAATCTGAAGCATACATGGTGGACTCTTAAAAATTTATAAAACTGGGCATTTAGTAAACAGTTATTCTCTATACTTGCATGCATCATTTAACTGTTTCATAAATTAAATATATAACAAAACAAAACTTGCCCTCTCTCTTAAAAAACACAAGCCTCAAAATTTGCTTTAAAAAAGATGTCCCTGGAATTATTGTCTTAGAACACCAAACTTAAACATTATAATGGAGGGGAGCTTTTATAGTCCCTTATAATAACTTAATGTCCTTGCCAAAATTATAATTAAACTGCTATATACTTAGATCCTAAGCCAAAAGCTTTGCATGAGTGGAATAAGATGTTGGAGTTGATTTTCAGAAGAAGACGTAATATGCTTGAAAATGCCCCAGATTGGCTACTAAAGTTCAGCATTGCAGCTCTGACGTTTCTAGTCCAAATTCTATGACACTAGACATATCGCCAAACAATTTTCCCTAGTGATGATTCGGTGACCAGAGTCTCCTATCTAAGATGCCAGGGAGATTAGATGAAAAATATAAGGTACATGTCAAAAGAAATACAAGAAAGTATTTTTAGAAAGATCTAGTTTATAGCTATTCCACTAGATATGCCCAGAAATTTATTTCCAGTTCCATTTAGTCATATAGCACTTAGGTTTTACTTTTTGAGATATCAGGAAATTATCTTGGAACCTTTCTAAGTACCAGGATTCAGGCCGCAAAAAAAAAAAAAAAAAAAAAAAAAAAGAAATTGGAAGCAATCCTTTTCTTTGGCAATGAATATTTTGTTAGTAGATTAAATATTTAAGCTGAAATGTCCTATTTTACTGAAAAAGAAGAGGTTCAACTTCAAGTTCAATTTAAGTCTTTTTCTTTATAATGGAGCTATGTCTATTTAGAAAATGACACTGCTCTTTAAAATACCATTCTATAGACTTTTTAAATTAAAATAGTAATATACCATCAATCTGCTCCCATTAATGAATTTTTAACCATAAGAATCTGAGCTGTATAATACACAGTTTAATTTTTTTTTCCCAGAAACTATGCATAGACTCCTCAGAGATGTGAAGAGGCAGCTTAAAATGCAGTGCTGTAGAAGTGATAGCTCAGAAGCACACTAAGGAAGAAGAAGAACACAGAGAAGGCAAGTCAGGGAGAGGCAGAGGCAGAGCGAGAACAACAAAGAGAGACAGATAAACAGAAAGTCGGGGATAGGTTCCTGAATGTAAATGTCAGGAATTAGTGTTAGTGAACTGACCCCAAGTAATTAAATACTCTTGGTATAAGTTCTGGTGAGATGGTGAGGTATATCTATTTAGCAGAGTCCATAAAAATACATTCTGTGTCTAGGGGATGACTGTGTTTCTTATACTCACTTCAATCTAATTTCTTGTAGGTTTCAGATCATTTTTTGTTTCCAGTTGCAATGTTGTTCATGTTATGATTTAGCTCATTCAAATGATGAATGACTAAGGAGACGGAAGAAGGTGGAAAAGACTGGAGTAGTTCAAGAGAGTTAAACTATAGAAATTTGAATCAATGGATACAGTCTTACAAGTGCAAAACTCAGAAAACCATTTAAGTTGCTCATGCTTGGGGGTTGGTGGATGGAGGATGGGGAGGAGAGCATTATGCATTGTAAGGATACAGCTGGCAATTCCATAGTTGTGTACAAACAGAAACAAAGTAAGTTTTACCTCTAGGGAGTTAGAACAATCTGGGTCTTAATCCTGTTACTGGAGTTCTTTATAAAAGAATGAAATTCAGACAAAGAGTGAGAAAGCAACAGAAGCAAAAAGCTGAAATCAAAGGAGTGAAGCTGGGTGGTCGCCATGTGCCCCGAGGGGAGGGAGAGGGAGGAATAGAATAGATGGAACAGGGGATATTTAGTGGGCAATGGAAGTGTTCTTCATGATCTTGCAATGATGGACTCAGGCCATGTTAAATATCATCAAAATTTATAAAAGTGTATGGTCTAAAATGTAAACCATAATGTAAACCATTGACCATGGTTAGTAGCTATGTTTCACTATTTGTATATCAGTTGTAACATGTACCATCCACATATAAAAAGGTATTAATATGGGAAGGGGGAAAAGGGGGAGGATATTGGGTATATGGGAGTCTCCTGTATTCTGTATGTGACTTTACTGTGACCTAAAACTTCTTTGGAAAAAAAGGAAAAAAAGCAAGACATGGGAATAAATGGAAGAAAATGCCACTGTACACACAGGAAAACAGATATTACAGTGATGAAAGGCAAAATGTCAAAAATCTTTTTAAAAATTCTTTTTCATTTTTTTAATATCCCAATTTTAAAATTTTATTTTATTTTTAGTATTCTTTAAATTTTTATGTATTTTATGTCTTATATTTAAACCTATCGTTACTATTTCATTTTCCTATTATTTGTATTTGGCTATTTAATTGGCTTCATTTTTGAAAAACCTTAGGTCACAGAAGGATTACAACTGGGGCAGGGGAGGATCATTGGTGTGGGGTGTCAGTGATGGAGGATACATGGGAGGAAGTTCACCTGGACATCCATATAAATTATATAAATGTGTTCAAATGTTCATGGGGCATTGTCACAGTGGGTGGAGATTCACACAATAATCGAGAGAATATTGAATTCCCATCCTGGTGAGCTGTGTCACATTCTCTAATGGAGCAGCAACTGTCCCCCAAGTGCAGGGACAATGACAGGTGAAGGAAGATGTTCCATCGATGGGCCCTTGATATTGATGACTATGCTTGTGAGTCTTTGCTCTTGAAATTGAAACTTAGCCTAGTATTGAAGGATGCCTAAGAGTTGCCCCCTGAGAGCCTCCTTATTGCTCAAATGTGGCCTCTTTCTAAGCCAAACTCAGCATATAAATGCATTACCTTCCCCCCCACCCCAGCATGGGAAATGACTCCTGGGGATGAGTCTCCTTGGCACAGAGGGATTACTACCAAGCACCAACTAGCAATGCAACTGGAAAAAGACCTTGAATAAAAGGGGAAAAAGGTAAAGACAAATGAGTTTATATGGCTAAGAGACTTCAGAGTGAGTTGGGAGGTCATTCCAGAGGTAACACTTATGCACATCTCAACAGGATCTCATAGACTGCCAAAGTGGATACTACTTCAAATAGTGGGACTCCTGAGGGCTCTGGAGACTCCCAGACACTATAGTCAGGGAAATTAGCTCAGGAGTTTGGTGCCTTGTCAGTGGGCCCTACTTTGAAGTTTGTGCTCCTGAGAGTGACAGAGTTGGACTCAGTTATGGCTTCCCTACACATGGATCATCTGTCTCTTCTATTTGAACCTATACTTGGTGCTGGAGTTGGTAGATTTACATCCAAGAGATTTGAGTCTTTGGTCTGTCCATGTGCCAGCTGGGCACTGAGCCTCAGCGGAGTTGCAACACCTACTCTTCAGTTCATTGGACTCACCCAGGACAACTAACAAGGAGGTGAGGATTGACACCCACCATACCAAGGAAACGAGAGAGCCTACAACTGCAAGCAAGAGAATCCCATCATTCAACTGTATGGTATTGAAGCCTCCTCTCAATTAGGAGGGAAGTGTACATCACCATCCCAGAATCCTCAGGATTGGGGAATGAACTATGGACTAGAGTGGACTTACTGGTATTCTACTATAGACTTGTTGTGATTCTAGCAATGGAAGAAAATACAGCACTGATGTGGAGGCAATGGCCACTGGAGGCTCTAGGGGCAGGGGGAGGGAAAGACAGATGTAATGCAAGGGCTTTTTCGTGACTTTGTAATCATCCTGCAGAGCATTGCAATGACAGATATATGCCATTATATATCTTCCCATAGCCTGCAGAATTGTGTGTGAGAGAGTGTAAACTGGAATGTGAACTATGGTCCATGCTCAATGGCAATGCCCCAGGATGCATTTATCAATTGGAATGAATGTGTCACACTAATGAAGGATGCTGTTTGTGTGGGAGGTTGTGGGAGGTGTGGTGAGCACGGCATATGAGAAGCTCTATATTTTTTGTGTAACATTAGTGTAATCTAATTTTCTTAAAAAAAAAAAAAAAAAAAAAAAAGCTGAAATCAACAAAACCCATAAGAGAAACAGAAGACCAGCAGACACTTCCATGTGCCTTGCCATGTGACAGAGAAGCCAAGGATTGCTGGCAGCCAGTTTTTGGGAAGAAGCATCGCCTAATGATGCCTTGATATGGACATTTTCCAGGCCTCAAAACCGTGAGTGAATAAATTCTCATTGTTTAACCCAACCCATTTCATGGTATTTGCTTTGAGCAGTCTAGGAAGCTAAAATAAAATAAAACCATGGCTACTTAATTTCTGCATGCCTCGAGAGTTTCATGATTTCTCATATCTTTGCATATCTTGATTTGTGCAATTTTTTTCCCTCTCATTCTTTATTATATTTTTTTGCTTGCTCAATCTATTCATGATCCAGTAGTCTCTACCTGACCTAGTGGTTCAGACCAGAAACTGATAAAACTCTATCTCTTGAGTAAGTCATATAGGATATATTCTGATCAGTCCAATTTATCTTTTTTGAACCAGGTTGCACAAGATATCCTCACATTCATCATCATCATCACCATAATCTCTACTAGCATTTATTGAGTGCTAACCACATGCCAAACACTGTTCTCAGTAGGTTATATGTATTAAATCATTTTATATTCACAATTCTTTGAGGCAGGCATTACATTATTATCTTGACTTGGTGAAGGTCACAGGTGCTCTGTTGTTGTGTAACTGTTGTAAATTTGTCATAAAATGATCTGAGAAATGATTGCAAATTGAAAGCATATTGGCATGACTATAGTTTAGATGCTCAATGAAATTTGATTAATCACAAGCTGCCAAGACAACCAATATGCAATAACCAGGTCAAGGGTGCACAACACATTTAAAGGTGGAAGACACCAGACTCTCTAAAGTCCATTGGCCTGAGGGCTGACACAAGGCAGGTGGATACCATTAATGAGAGGTGTCAGGAGCCAGTCCAATGTGACATCAGTGGAGGCTCCAAAGTTGTTGGCAGAATGCACTGGTGGCAGTGTGGTAAGGATGGCAGCAGCCTTACAAGGGCATTGGAGTCAGAAGCCAGAGCGGCCATGTATCAGGCTGTCTCTACCTGATGCTCACTAAAGTGGTGTCTATACTGGGTTTTAATGCCTTAGAGCTTTGGTCATTAATATCTTTATCAAGGGAGTATCCTTCTGTCAAGGCATCAAGCAAGTATAAATCCTATCCTCACACAATTGTCTGGTTATCACTTGTTACAAAAAAAGTATTTTCTCAATTTGTTTACATTCTAAATGTGTTCAACATATTTACAATGTTTTGGAGATTCAAGATCAATAATATCATTTCAATACCCAACGTCTGTCCGGAGTCAGTATTTGAATTCCAGAGGTGGGCTTCAGAGTTGTGGGATTCCATGCGATATGATATGATATGATATGATATGATATGATATGATATGATATGATATGATATGTAGGTCAGTTGTGCAAACTTAGTTCATTCAGCAATAGGTCAGATAGAGTTATTTGTTTCTCTGTTCACTCAGTAGAGGAAGTGGCCAGGGATTTCTTCAAACATAGGGGACTGATGACACAAGCAATGACTAGTGTTTATTAATACCTTTAAAGAAGTCAAATTTCTATGGCAAGACTGGTTGAATACACAGAGACCTCAGGGTAGCATTACATTGATGGAGCCTGCAAGGGCTTAGGCCTTCTTAGTACCTCAGAAATATTTGGACTGAAATATATAAATCAGAACATCAAGTTATAGATTTATAGTGGGACATAATAAATCAAATTATAATCAGAAGGCTGTGTGAAGAACAAGGAGAAGTAGCTGTGTGGATCAACTTAATATTGGAATCAGGCTGTTTAGCTTTATGAACTAATCTCCCCATGGAAAAACACCTGCTACATCAACTGAACATTTAATTGTCAAGATTCCCTCCTCCCGAATAGTTCCTAAATCAGCTTTGCACTGTTTCTCTCTGACATTTCTTTTCCGAGTTCTAATTCTGTCTGCTTTTTCTTCAAATTGCTTACACTCTTTTCTTAGGTATACTTAATGATATAAATTAATTTATAGCCATATTTTGCTCATCTGAGATTCATTCTGTCTTTTTAAGGTGACTTTTTCTACTTTTTATATCATTTTTGTACTGATTTCTGTTCAGCTCACAGAGGACAATTTATTTACTTATGTATGTGTTTTTGAGGGTCCTTCACTGTTCATCTTCAAAGTAGTATGTGAGACAGTTCTGTGGAGAGAATAATGGATAAAGGTACAAATTTTAGAACCCGATGTACTTTGGTTTGAATTCGTTGCTTCCAGTTATATCCATCTAATCTTGTGCAAATTCACAAACTATCTCTGAGTCCCAGTTTTCAGAGTTATAAAATAGGGAAAATAATAATGCATATCTCAGAGAGTTAAGTTAATCTAAATAAATGATCACAGTGCCTGGAATATAATAAAAATATGCATCCAATAAGTGATAGATATTATGATTAGTATTATCATTAACATTTTCTTTATCATGATCATTTTATTAAATGAATCACCTACACCTACAATCTATTTAATGACACACTCCAGGGTAGGCCTTCCATGGAAGTGAAAAAATCAAAAAGACTTCTTATATGATGGAAGTTGGGATGGATGCCTTGGTGAAGAAGGTAAGTTAATTATAATGTCATAGTATACATCATTTTGTTCTTACTTTTTAGTGAGCTGTAGGTGTTTATCTCCTTCAACAGATGAGACAGACTGAAAGGACACGTTATCTCCAAATTATTAGTGTAAAATAACATTATTTGTTATGATTCTGTGAGTTGACCTGTCTTATCTGGATGGCTCCAAGTAGTGTAGTTTTGATCACTCATATGGCTGCATTCAGCTGGAAATTTGCCTTAAAGATGGAATGTCCAAGACAACTTATTATCCTCCAGGGTCTCTAGCTTAGGAATGTCTCATCATTCAGTAGTGATCCTAACTTCTTTACATCACGCCACTGACTTTCAAGTGAGTAAGCTTCAACGGGAAACATTTAATAAAGCTTACCTGATACTTGCTGCTATCCCATTGGCCATATCAAGTCACATGACCAAGTCCAGATTTCATGTGGGAGTGAAGTCAAGTACATGAATACTGGGAAGCATGCTTGATTAGAGGCCACTAATTTAACAGCCTGCCATAGCAGTACTTGTTTAGATCATTTTACTTCAGTGACTGCATTGAACTGAATATGTGAATGTCATTAGACTTTTCTTGGGAGAATAATTTCTGTTCAGTTTTAAGAACTTTCTAGTGGTTAGAACTGTCTACCGATGATACCTATAACTTCAAGTAAATGAGATCCTAACAAGAAAATGCTCTACCATGTCTGAGTAACCAGATAAATTTTATATAGATGCTTGCTAGTTTGGTTATTGAAGCAAATGAACACTTCTATCCCCTTCAACTTTTCAGAGTCAATGACTATTTACTGAGCACATATAATATTATAAGCACTCTTTTTGTTCCGTGGATGCTGTGAAAGCACATGTTTGAAACTAGACAAACTTGGAGTAAAATCCCAACACTACCATTTACCAGCTATGTGAAGATGTCAACTCACTTAACATCTCTTTTCCTCAACTTCTTCATCTGGAAAGTGGAAATAACAGAACACACCTTTCACAGTGTTGTTGTTTTGAATAGCGTAATGTCTATAAAATAAGTAACAGAAAGTAGATGCTCAATAATTGTTAGAAATAGGCTCAACTGGACATTTAGTCTCATCAGGGAAATAAAGAAGATCCAAACAATCATTTAGCATTTGGACTTTAAAATATACTCTAAATTAACTTGCCATTTTGTGGGGTTGAGAAGTAGGAAATACATTTTTTGGGAAATACTTGAAGTAACATTAGTAAAATAATCTCATTTTATTGGAATATAATGACTTTGGTATTCAGTAGTACAGTCCAAATACCTCTGTAGCTTCCCTCTCATACCTTGTAGAAAATTTCCCCCCATTTAAATTTCCTAATAGAACTTCTTGAGAGGTAAAATAAAAATCCTTCCTATTTCAAAATATTGACCAGGAGATCCAATCTTTGTTTCCTACTGCTGGTCCAATGTATTTATAATTAGACAAAGATCTATACCCTTTTCTGAAAACAAAAGAATACAGAGAGGTAAAAACACCCACAGTTCAACCGTAGGACTTGTAATGACTCTTTTCTACTCAATTAGTTCTAGCACTTTAATAGTCCATAAAAGTTGGACTTTAAAAAGAAGTATTTTATTATTTCAATATTCCAAGTTCATTTCTACTGACATGCTGAAGGAGAAATGACACTAGGTTGTCAACTGAGCCTGTGAAGCAGTCACATGGACAATGAATGATAAAATTGAAGAGGCTATTGCTTCAAAAGTTGGTACTATAGAGGAAAATATTGTGGAAGAGGTAACTGCTGCTGAATTCAAACAATTGAAGGGCTTTTCATGTTTGATATCAATTTCCTTCCCTAATGCACCCAGGGATCATTGAAAAGGTGGATTGAAAGGTGTCTTGGAATAAAACACTCTTTTGCATGACTTTTTATCCTTCTGAAAACTTTGATTTATTTAACCCTTGTTTTCAGAAAAGTGCGTCTTTGTTTTGCATTTCTGAGGTGATGGATTTTTCTCTTACATGAATCTGTACCCATCGGGTTGCATTAGTCACACTGCATTATGTTGCACTAAATCAAGTAACACAATGTGACTATTAATGTTGTGATGTGTAAGAACATGTCTCACTCGGGACTGTGGAAAATGTGATTTTCAGAAAACAGCTGTCTCTGCATTTATACAATAAAACTTTTCACCTTGGAAACTGCATTGTTTGCCATCTAAGCATTTTCATTGGCAATTTTGAGATATATTTTAAAGCCTATTTTTTATTCCTCTAGTGCCATAAAATATTCATGATTGCGCTAAGACTTGCAATAATGAAATAAATTATAGAGAAGATTACAGTGAAATCCTACCATCTCTGTATTTAGATAAATCAGAAAGAATGCAGCTAGAATGCTCTGCAACAGACAATTTCAGTGGATTGATTTTGATTAATCAACAGGCTTTAGTATTGATCTTCTGGTTGCCTGTTGCCACCTCAACACTTCCTCCCCTAAGGTGCTGTAGGAATAGGCAGCAGACCTACAGGCGTGTTATCTTTCTGTGTCTCCAGAGCCTTTCTTAGAAAACTTTCTCTACCTCTCTGTTCAACACCTTTCTGGCCATTGCTTCTAAGATCGTGAGACTTGAGGATAATAAAAGATAGTTCACCCTCAAGAAAACATAGGATGCAAAAATTGATCTTTGATTTCTGTTAGGAATTAATCTGTTCAGTCTAGGGGAAGGTATTGTTCCTTGGTTTCTTTTAGTAAAGAATGAATATTGTTTTGTCTTTGGCCAGTAAATGTGCAAAATATAATGGTGTCCTTCAGTTCTTTTTAAGTGTTTAATCATTTCCCCTTCCTATAATTTTCTTTCCTGTAGAAAGCAAACAATACTTGTTTCACTGATAATTAGAAAATCTTAAGGAAATAAGAGAATATTCAGATTACTTAAAAAAGGAGTATTAAATTGACAGAAGACTTCTCATCCACAAAAATAGATGCATGAAAACAAAGAGCTGAAGGGAAATGACTGTCAACTTAGAATTCTGTTCCCAATTAAATCATCATTCAGGAGTGACAGTAAAATAAAGATAGGCAAAAATTAAGAGAATTTATTTCCCACAAACCATCACTGCAAGAACTGCTGGAAGATTTACTTCAGTATGATGGAAAATGAACCCAGAAAAAAAGCAATGAAATTCAAGGAGCAACAGTGTACAAATAAATCTATAAAATAAATGGTAAACCCAAATATTTATTGACTATAAATATAAAAGCAATAATAATACAAACAGTTTTAGATTAGAATAGAAAATTCAAGATAATATAATGAAATGAGTGTGTAGTGATGTTCAAAGAAAGTTAAATTGTGGCAAAGCTCTTGTTTCATTTGTGAAGGATACAGAGGGAATGATTAATTTTAGACATTGTTTATGAACTATGTGAAAAAGTATGCCACAAAGTTAAGAACAAACATAAAAAATAGAAATAGCATATATATTTTAATTTGGTAGAGGAAAAAGGGATAATCAGTAAAATTTATAAGAGGAATAAACAGAAATAAGGAAAAGTATAATAGTTGGAAAGCACAAATTATTAGAAAAAATTGAAATATGTTTATAATTTCAGTAAATGTAAAGGACCTGGCTCACATCTTAAAACAGAGACTCTCAGAACAATTGATATGATTGGATACTACTCAGGGGTTGAAAATAATGAGTTCTATTTATATCTGTGACCATGGATAAATCTGAAGAACACATTGTTGAAGGAAAACAAAACAAGTGGTAGTTATTTTACAATGTGATACCATTTATGTAAATAATCTGTTCAGCTACAGTTCAAGTTTCTTGTCTTGTCAATTAACACATATGTGACTTGTGACTAAGTAAATAATGCAGATGTTGCATTGGTTCATAAGTGATTTTCCCCCAACATGTTAATATTTTGTGCCACCACCTGATAGTGACTGAATCAAAGTATAACACAGCTGGAGACAGCTTGCTGGAGGGGAAAAGATTGCAGTACTGTACTGGATGCTATTCCACTCCATGTTTTTCTCTTGGTCTAATTTTGTTACCTATTCTTTCTTAGACATGCAGATGGTGCATTATCCCCCAGGTTTATTCATTTTGCCCTTGTGTCTATAGCTTAGTAGTCTCAACCTTCTCATATCCCCTTCCATGAAGCTACTTTTATATTTTATTTTCAGATAAAATACATAATTGAGATATTTCTTTTAAATTTTATTAACCCTTGTTAAGATTATTATTGTTTTCTGGTGCTCCAATTATAAAGTTGCATGGGTTTTGAGTTATTACTACAAACTCTATTATTTTTAGTGTCTTTTGTCTAGACTGTTTTACAAAATATGATTTTTTTTTCACACACATGCACACATATACATACCCACACATCCATACAGCATTAAAATTGAAATGCTTGTACTGTTCAAGAATAGGCATGTTTATGTAAAAATATGAAAATCTTAGCTTGAAAAGAGACATAAATTTATGATAGTGATAGTTTCTGAAAAGTGGGAAGGCAATAGGATCAGGAATAAAATAAGGATCAAAGAGTATTTTAATCTATTCCAAAATATTTTATTTATTTTTTAAAATAGATATTTGATGCAAAATATGTTAGAATTGGGATGGAACAATGTACGTTTGCTATATTATTTTTGTACTTTTTTCTATATATATATCTTAAAATTTTAAAAATGAAAATCAGCAAGATATGTTGACATTTTTATCACTCTAAATATTCACTTGCAGAGACATTTAATATACTATGAATTTATTTCCTTCTATATTTTTATTAATTTTAACTCCCTTTATTTTTTTCTTATTTTATTTGTACTTGATTCTATATTTTTTTTCCTTACAATTTTCTATTATATCCAGGATTCTATTCAGGCTCCTTTGTCTCTGAAAGTCTCTCTCTTGGGCCATCTCTAACCTTCTGCTACAACTGACCCTCTATGGCTGTCACACAGCAATCCCCCTATTAATTTCCTTCATTACTTTTCTATATGTATCCTTTCTTTCTTGGCTTCCATGTCTTTCTCATTTTTAACACAGTGTTGTTTTTCTTTAAATCATCATTCTTAGGTAGTCTCCTAAGCAATGTTTATGTAATGTATTTTCTGAATCCTTGAAAATCAAAAATGTCTATTTTCTATCTTGAGTAACTGTTTACTGCTACCACACAGAGAAATGTGGCAGAAAGAAGTGGGAACTCTCTTCCAAAACTATATTCATGGATTTTATATCCATTCATTCTCAGTGGGAACCTTCCATTCTATTTACTACAATGCAGTATATGTGCCACTTAGTAGTTTAAAAATGCTCAAACAGCCATTTGTTGTATTACAGAGGAATGTCAGGATATAAACTGTATATATTTAGTTGATTGCAGATGCAGTCTCATGCAGTGAAATTGGCTTAGCATAATTCTATCATTAATTGTTGTCCACCCAGGTATTGTGTTTTGCTTGTATTCAAGTTGCAGGCATTTCCTTTAGGGCATATCAGCACTTTCCAAAAGACTGATTACAGCCCTTGCCTTCATCTAAATCATTTTGCTACTGCCCTTGAAACTCCAGTGCTATCATACAAAGTAGGGACTTATTTTTTTGGATCCTATGTTCACTCTTTGGCTTCAGAGAAAATTCTTTCCCTTGGAGTTTCTTGAGTTAAACCTTAGTCACTGTCCTCTATAGATAATTCTTTACAATTCTGCCCTGAAAACACCACTCATGTACTCTAAGCTCCCATCAAGCTCACCTAATTTACTCCTCAGGAAGTTATTTAGACAATTACTTACACTTACAATTATGTTGTAACAACTATTGAACTGATCAAGCTAAGGTATTATGCAGAAATAAACATCCCAGAAAAGATAGTCATTTATGACAACAAAGGTTTATTTCCCTCTCACGCTGCATAGCCTTTCTGAGTCAGTGACATCTCTACTTAAAGATTGTTTCATACATTGTCTTTATCTAGGACCCAGACTAAAAGGAATAGCCATACCTGAGTCATTGTTAATCTCATGTTTGGAGAATAAGAGAACATAGCAGAATCATGCACTCACTCTTAAAATATCTTCTTGGAAGTAGCCCACACCACTTCTGCTCCCATGTCATTGGCTAAAGCAAGTCACATGGCAAAACCTTAGGTCAACAGGTGAAAATGTAAAATTCACCCAAAGGGAGGGAGCACCAATATTTAAAACAATATAATCTACCTCAACTATTATCAAATCTACAGCAATGTTTCTATCCAATTTCTCTCATATCACCAATTATTTAAATCACTTGTGCATATTCTATTTCTTTTCCCTTCTTCTCACACATCCTTTCATCCAATAAACAAAAAATCTTCCTGATTTACTTTCTGAAGTATTTTCATATATGTGTCCTTTTATTTATCTATACCACTCCAACATGGGCAGGCCCTCATGGCCTCTTGCTTAGAAAACTGTATCTTCCTACTGGTCCTTTTGCCTTCAGTCTTGTGCCCATTCACTTCAGACTCACCCCAAGACCACTCAATTTACTGCTGCATATCTGAGCCCTTATGTGTTTATGGGAACCTTCTTCATGTGAGCCCTGCTCTCCTTTCCAGCCTCATGTTCCCCATCCTGTGACTCATTGCAGTATTCTATGAAACAGTCTCCCCCAGGGCTACACTACCCATTCATTTATATAACTCCTATTCATTTTATGGAACATCTCAAGTATCAAATTCCTTGGAAAGCCTTGGAAATCCTTTCCTAAATCTCCCAGTCCTCTGATGTCCAGCAATATACTGTGCATATCACTATCGTTCCACTTATGATGTTTGTGATATTTATTTTTATATGGCTGTCCTTCCCACGGGGTTCTTTCGAGGGTCTGCCCCACTGGACTCTTTTGAGGGTTTGATTTAGAGGGCTTGATTTTTACTCATTTTTGTGTCTCTTGAGAGGCAGCAATTATATTTTAATCATCTTTGTGTTCCTGCACCCAACACAGTATCAGCATATAATAGGTATCTAATAAGTTTGCTTAATAAATAAACGATGATTGTGCTTTCCAGAGCTGCTGTAATGACATACCACAAACTAGTTGGCTTAAAACACAGAAACTTATTGTTTGAAGCTAGAAATCCAAAATCAAGGTGCTGGCAGGGCCATACTTCCTCT
Source organism: Tolypeutes matacus (assembly GCA_026826555.1). Classification (NCBI taxonomy): domain Eukaryota; kingdom Metazoa; phylum Chordata; class Mammalia; order Cingulata; family Chlamyphoridae; genus Tolypeutes; species Tolypeutes matacus. The sequence continues at coordinate 20,338,396 of JAKSZT010036119.1, read as the reverse complement.
TAAAGGGTAAAATCCATTCCATGCCTCTCCCTGGCTTCTGGTGAATGACTGGCAATCTCAGGAGTTCCTTGGCTTATGGCAGCATAACTCAACCTCTGTCTCCATCTTGTGGCTCTTCCCTCTGTCTCTCTTACTGTGTCCAAATTTTTTCTTATAAGGATACCAGTCATATTGGACTAGGGCCCACCCAATCCAGTTTGGTCTCATCTTAATTAAATACCATCTTCAAAGACCTTATTTACAAATAAGTTCACATTCACAGGACTGAGGGTGAGGACTTGAACATGTCTTTTGGAGGGAACAAAATTCAATCAATAACAATAGCCTTAGGCCAAAAGATGTTATCTTCAAATCCAGAAATCTACAATGCTTTTGAAGGAGGCTTTTTAAAAATTATATCTGGATTTAAACACTTAATAACATCTATAGGCTTTCTTGGGAAAAGTAGTGGAAGTGAGATTCACATTAGCATCATTAGTTCCTCTACTTTTCTCCCTCAGAAATAAAGCTGTAACCGACAGATTTAAACATAGTCAATATGGATTTGCTTATGCACAGATATTCCCCATGGATTCTGTTTACTAATGTCCTAAACATTTCCTTCAGTACTAAAGAATCCTTAGTAGTGAAATGAAAAGATAATTACAGTTATGGTTAAAATGTCCTTAACACAGAAATAATAACAGGAGCCAGAGATGGGAAAATAAAGTTGCAGATAATGCACAGTTCCTCTCTCGTATATAAACTGCAGTTTACACTATAGCTCTTCAATTCAGTGGTACACAACGAATGACAAAGGCAGATCTTTTAAAAAGGCTGTCCTCTTCCAATTCTGAACAGTAAGTATTTTTACACAGATGGCTTGTTGTTTTCTCTGGAGAAAGCATTCTCCTAGCAGTTATTTTATGTAATAATTTCAAAATCTGAGCATGTATCAAAAATTACAAACAAGGACAAAAAATTTAAAAGTCTTATAAAAATGTCCTATTGAGAGAGTATAAAGCCTTCTAGAATCCTTAAATTATTGTATTGTAATGGCTAAAAGATTAGTTTGGGTTTCCATGTGATTTTGATGTATCAAAATATTCTGATTTTGTACGTTAAATTATCAGTCATTTTAAGTATGCTTGTATCTCTATAATGACACTAAATTCCTCTGAATAACAAATATACTTGGTATACATGAATGTTTAATGATCCAGTAATATTTCATTTATACAATAAAATTTATTGAGCGTATACTATATGGTAGGCATTATTACAAAAAAATTGATAAAGTCTTTGCTCTAAGGCTTCTAGCGGGAGGAATTATATGGTTTAAACACATTGCTATAACATTTATCAGATTTTGATAAGTGGCATAAAGAAAAATTAAAAGGTAAGAAGATAGCACTTGATGGCATGGCCTCTCTGAAATGCAGACACCTGAATAAAGTGGAAGAAGAGAGTCATTATGATAACTGGGAGCAAAGCTTTCCATTCTGAAGGCTCAGGGTATAGGATGGCCCTAATGCAGGAACCTGCTTCCTGTATCTTTTGTGGCCAGTAGGTGAGAGGAAGGTGGTAGGGGCCAAATATTGAGGGTTTGGAGATCATGTTATGAGCTTTGGATATTATTCTGAGTGAGATGGGTAAGCCCTAGAAAGATTTTGAGTAATAGGAATAGACTTGTAAAAGGACAACTTTGACATTTGTATGGAAGTTTGCGAGGGTCCACACAAGTTAAGAAATAGAACACTGCCATCACCCCAGAAATCCCTCTTTGCACCCAAAAACTAGGCTAACATTTTAATTTGTTTGAAAAACAAATAGAAGTGTCATTTTATTGCTTTAATATATAAATGTGTATTTTAAAAGTTAATTGAGTAAAAAAAAGCAGCATATGAACCAGAATTAAGAAAATATTCTTTATTTCTATTACAGCTGGTGGTATAGGCACAGACTGGGAGTTGGATAAAAAAAACACATCTGTGTTAAATGATTTCTACCTATAAAATTGTATTTTTACATGTGAGATCCTTACATTTATTGTACACATTTCATAGGATATTGTTACTAATGATAGAATGGTAGTCTGTCTCACATAATATCTCAACCCCGTACTCTCACTGTGGCCTAAATATCTAATTAGATTTCTTCTCATGAAGCTTACAAAGTACAAATAAAGGTGTGTAGTTGTCCTGAGTGAATAATGGGCAATTTGATTTTGGTATGCAGTGCATTGTGTTCCTTATAATGTCAGTTATTATTCTATTTGATGTGTATAGCATTCTCAGATTGATATGTTTAAAATTAATGAGGCATTTGTCCTCCCTGTGAAGAAACTAATAAGGAACTTTTATCCCAATGAATTATGTAGGCAAAATTAAAACAAATCAATTTTATTTTGGAGTAGATATTTTCTGGATTCAAAGGCATCCTAAGAATTACTATGATTTGAATTGATATAATGCCTTGAAAAACGTGATGAACAATCTTAAATCACAACCAAATAAAAAAATACTTGTAGAATGCTGATTGCAGGGTTTCATTCCTGTATTTTAAATTTGATACAGGCATCTCCCCAATTTTGTCATCCAGAAGGAGAATTCATTTAATATTCAACACTTATTGAATATCTTCTATGTGACACACTATAGGGTAATTCGTGGGTGACTGTTCATTCAAAGATCAATACTTACCTAGCCTGTTCTCACTTCAGAATTTAGCGGAGAAAAGTATTGTATGTACAGCTCTTAAGTGCTGTAGCAAGTAAGAGTTATAGCTTGCCTCTGTAGCACCTTTTTTGAATTAGAAGGAACCCCTTCTGGGTAGATAAATTAGAACAAGCTCTTTCTCTAGGCATAGGTAGTCTTATCCCTACATGGTTTAGAAAACTGATGGCACCATTGGGTATAAAAAATGTGCCCTCTCCCTTCTTTTCCTGGAGGCTGCGCACCCATGGCAGAACACATGGTTTGGCAAGTAGATCACTGGCTGGGTTTATGCTGTCATTTTCTCCCCTGGGTAATTTTGTGCAGCACACAAATTGCACAACTGTATATAACAGCCCTGTAGTTAATGATCCACACAGTGGGAACACTAAGCAGGCAATTCTGCTAGATAGTATTTGGAGAAGGCTCCCCACAGCATTGGATATTTGGATACCAAACATGAGAAGAGGTGATTTTTGACAATCATCAGAGGGACAGGCAATTTCAGGAAAAAAGCTCAGCATATAGAAGAAGGTGGAAACATATCATTTTCACATTTTGTCTAATGGAAAGAAATATGGTGAGGCTGGAAGAAAAGATACTGTGTTAAGAGTGTTATCAGCTGTACCTGGAAAGAAAGAATTCTGGCTGATTATTAATTGCCTAGGATGTCCTGATAAGAAGTTTGAGCTAAACAAACGAGGACTGTAATAATTTTTGAAAGAAAAATTAGAAAATGATATAAAGGATATCTGAGTCAGAAAATACCACCTTTAATACCTCTTACAGGTGGAATAAAGTTAAGATGGCACAGTTGATAGCTTCCTTAACTTTCAATATGGCAGATGAGATTGGTGTCTCTTTTATGACAAGGATTTGAACATGTCATATAAACTTAAATGGCATCACTTAAATTGAGAATCAAATGACCCATTTCAAATTTCCATAAAGTATATTCCTCTAAATGGGCCTATTCTATTATAATCGTCAAAGTAACAGATAAAATGCAATAATTAAATAAGCAGGTTATATGGATAATGAAAATTATGTGAGAAAAAAATCGATGAATTATCCATAAAGTCCTATGGAACTTTAAGAAAATTTCAACCTTCCAAAGGGTTAGTACATCTTTACTAAAGTATCTCCACATATACATTGCAGCAGACTGTCTTGTGTGTCAGCTTAGCAGATCAAAAATACTTCTGAAAGTAACAACTTTTAAATATACTGGAAAAGGGTTGAATTTTTGGTGGATATGATAGCTTTACAATCACATGAAAATATTTACTTTCCTTAATGCATCTGTAAATACCATAATATCTTACTTTTGATTGTCCTAGTACAAATTTGTTTTCTATGATAAATTTGAAATTTTAATTTTTTAAGTTTCTATTTTTAAAAATTGTTAAAGATGAATCTATTTTTGGCTCAGATTGAAAAGGAACAAACTCATTACCCTTTAAAATGATCTATTGCTATGTATCCAACAGGGAAAAAGTAACCTTTAACTTCATCAGGGAAAATACATTCAAAAACAGCAATGATAAATGATTTTTCTTAATAAAGTTATATTTCTCAAGAATTATTTATATTGTTTCTCCTTTGTCTTCTTTTTACTTTGCTTTCTGACTTCCAAGATAATCTCACAATATAACAACAGGCTTTGGGACAATATTTATTTGTCCCAATCACTTCTTGTGCATCAGGCAGAATACTGAATATGTGGGACAGTAGAGGAAGGCTTCAATTAATTTATCAAAAAAATAACATATATAGAAAAATATGCCAGATTATTTTAAAAATGCAATTGATGATGGCAGGAAAGATGGAATACTTTCTTAAATCTCTCTCATACCTTAGTGTAATCACTGTTATGTTTGGACTGTATTCTTTCAAATAGTTTCCAGTGAAAATACTGATAGAATAGGTAGATTGCTTATCTTGAGACTAGAAACAAGGAGGTCAGTAAGAGATGTGCCTAAGGACAGGAAAAATATCTCAGTAACAGCACAGCCAGGCCACAAAGAGAACTGTGGTATGATTCATTGCTGCTCAGATTACAAAAGTAGTTGTTTTTTGCCTAACAGTAGGCTTTAAGACTTAATAACAATTCTAATAATCTTCCATGACCATGACCCAGTTCCCTTACCACCTGAAATTCATACTCTCACAAGAAAATGGATTTTGTTGGATTCACCAGTCATTACACAGCAGAGAGTGCTCCTGCTGGACAGAGCTCTCATGTACCTCAGCGTCTTAGATCTCTGTACATCCTTTGGATGCTCTCTTTGGGTCAGGTATCCATTACTAATCCAATAAACCATATCCATGGTGACTTATGCAGAATGAATTCCTCAAAATGTATCTGGATCTTGGAGCACAATAAGGTTTTTAAGATGCAGTCAATGTGATTAAAGGTTCTGTTTGTTGCCTTGCATTAAGAAGACATCAATGTGGTAGCCCAGATAAAAGGCCTCTTGGTAGAGGTATTGACCTCAATATTTCATCTCTTCAAATATCCATGTCCTTTTCTGTTTGAATTTGAATTCTACTTCCAGTAGAATTGCATACATTTCCTCAACTCTTGACTTTGGGCTTGGTCATATGATTTGTTTGGTCCATAGAAAGCAAGCAGAAATGCAGTTTCAAGACTAGAAGTTTAAGAAGCATCACATACTTTTGTTTTCCCTTTTGTATCTCTGCTATTGACATGAGATAAACATTTTCAAGGAGAATGTGAGGTAATGAAGCAGGCCCAGACTGGGTATTCATTGTAGAATTGTCCAATTCAGACCAACTTAAATAAGGTGAACCCAAACAGACTCATGGATGAATGATCAAAATAAATACTGTTTTAATGACAGTATTTATTACTGTTGTATGACAGATTTTTTGAGTTTTTTTGTTACACAGCAATAATTGATTGATATGGGATAAACTTGGTTTATGACGGTGGGGAAGGAGAGAATAATAAAGATTATGTTCTCATTTTTGAAACACTATATCCTTGATTTATGTGACATCATCCTCTCCCATATATTTTTCTACTTTCCTGTGTGCTAGTTCTCTTTGGAAATCATCTTTCTTTTTTTGTCTAATTTTGAAGTTCCTCAGGGATCATCTTGGTTCTCTTCATTTCTCAGTTTACACGCCCTGCTTAATTCACACCTATTCACTTGGCTTCCAATCTGTTTTTATAACACCACTGTCAAACTATATTTCTGTCCAGATTTCCCTCTAAATTACAGATTTATATATCCATCAGCTTTCTTGCCATCACCACATGATTGTTTATATGAACTGAAACTTAGCATGTCCTAAATTGAATTCAAGATTTCACTTGAAACACTTGGTCTTTATCATCTTTTGTTAACTTTACAAATGGGTTATATCCTCAAGATCCGGAAATGAACTATGGACCAAAGTAGACTTACTGGTATTCTATTATAGACTTATTGAGATTTTAGTAATGTAAGAACTTATATCATTGATGTGGAGGCTGTGGCCACTGGAGGTTCTGAGCGCAGGGAGAAGGAAAAACAGGTGTAATATGGGAGCGTTTTCAGGACTTGTCCTGAATGACAATGCAATAACAGACACAGGCCATTATATATGCTGCCATAACCTACAAAATTGTGCGGGAGAGAGTGTAAACTACAATGTAAACTATAATCCATGCTTAGTGGCAATGCTCCAAAATGTGTTAATCAATTGTAACAAATGTACCACACTACCGAAGGATGTTGTTAATGTGTGTAAATGTGGGAGGTGTAGGGAGTGGGGCATATGGGAATCTCCTTTATTTATTATTACTATTTCTTAAAGATTTAGTTTATTTATTTATCTCTCCACCCCGCCCCCCTCATTGTTTGCACTTGCTGTGTCTCTTTATCTTCCTTGTTTTTTTAGGAGGCACCGGAAACCGAACCCAGGACCTCCGAGGTGGGAGGGAGGCACCTAATCGCTTAAGCCACCTCCGTTCCCTGTTTTGTTGTGTCTCTTGTTATGTTTTTCCTCTTGTGTCTCTTGTTGTGTTTATCTTGTGGCGTCAGCTCGCCGCACCTGCCTCTCATGCCAGCTTGCTGTCCTGCTCGTCCTCTTTAGGAGGCACTGGGAACCTCTGTTCCCTGCTTTGTTGTGTCTTTCATTATGTTTTTCTTCTTGTATCTCTTGTTGCATTATCTTGTTGTGTCAGCTTGCCGTGCCTGCCAGATCCCTGTCTTCTTTAGGAGGCACCGAGAATCTAACCATGAACCTCTCATGTGGTAGGCAGGAGCCCAATTGCTTGAGATACATCATCCCCCCCCCCCTTTATTCTTTGTGTAACATTTATGCAACCTAAGTATCTTTTAAAAATATATATTAAAAACAAAATAAAACACAAATGGGTTATAATAAACTCACCAAAAGTGCATTAATCTTAAGAGTTTAATATGTTGAAATTTCACATACTTATATGCCTATGTAACAACCACACAGGATAAGTTATAGAACCTTTACAAATATTCAATGATATTCTCTTTTTCTTCTTTCCAGTCATTAGCACCCTTAAAAAGGTAACCAATATTTTGATTCCTTTCACTATAAATTGTTTTATTTCATAAACTTAACATAAGTGGAAACATAAATGGTATACTTGTTTGTACCTGGCTTCTTTTTCTCAATATAATGTCTGTTATGTTTATGCATGTAGTAGCATGAGAAGTAGTTAAATATATTTTTATTACTTAATAGTATATTAATTTGCATGAATATAACAATTTATCCATTCTGCTGGTGGATATTTGAGCAATAAAAAATAAAACTACTGTAAGCATTTTTTACATCTATTGATAGAGATATGAATTTATATATCACATTGTTCCATTGGGTACAGATTGCTGTGTCATTAGGTAGGCATGCCTTATCTTTAAAACAATTTTACAAAGTGTGGTTTTCCCTTTTATTCCCACCCTCAGTTTATGAGATCTCTAATTCCTCCAAATCCTCTCAAATAGGTGGCTTAAATTATAGCATGTCCAATCTGTGTATAGAGGTATCTTGTAGTTTTGATTATATTTTCCTGATAAGTGACCCTTTCGAGCAATTATCCATATGCTTATTGTGCCATTAGATTATCCTCTTTTGTGAAATGTTTATTCAAATATTTTGCCCATTTTATAATTGTGTTAGACTTTTTATTATTGATATGTAGTGATTCTTTATATATTATGGAAACATCTTCTTTGTTGGATTTATGTATCATACATGTTTTCTGCAAGTCTGTGACTTATCTTTTCATTCCTTCTAATGGTATCTTTGATGAACAGTTCCTATTTTAAATGAAACTAAATTTATCAGTATTTTATTTTATAGTTAACACCTTTTTTGTCCAGTTTAAGAAAGTTTTATGTTCTATAGTATGGTAGGCAGAATAATGCTCCCCAAAAGACAGCCACATCCTAATCCCTGGAACCTATGAATACGTTAGATAAGATGGCAAAGGGGAATTAAGGAATCAGATGGAATTAAGGTTACTAATAAGATGACTTGAAAATAGGGAGATTATCCTGGTTTATCCAGGTGTGCCCAATATGCTCCCAAGGATCTTTGTAAGTGGAAGAGGGAAGCAGAGTAAGAGAATCAAAGACAAGCAACATGAGAAAGACTCAGCTGGCTTTGAAAATGGAAGAGGCCAAGGAATGTGGGAGCCCTTAGAATCTAGACAAACAAAGGAAATTATTCTACCTTCTCCATTCATTTTTGTTTGCTTTTCCTAATCTCTATATGTCATGGCTTTATTATTTTTCTCATTCTGTTGATATAGTACAATGATTTTCACATTTCAAACATGCATTCATGGAATAAGCCCCATTTTTCATATTCCATTATCATTTTTATAGGATTCTTTAAAAACATATTATTTAAGATTTTTGTATATATGTTCCTGAGAGTTATCAGATTATAATTTTCCTTTCTTATATCCTGGTCAGATTTGGAATCAGTATTTTGTTGACCTTATAAAGTAAATTGGAAGATATTCTCTTTTTCTCTCTTCTCTGAGTTTACATAAGAATAATTTCTTTCTTCCTCTCCAGTATTCATCAGTGAAGCCAGCTGGTCCTAGTGTTCTGACAAAGGGAATGTTTTCCCCACAAAGGTTCTATTTATAGATTGATTTATTTGAACAGATATGCAACATCATATTTATTTATTCTTGTGCTAGATATACTTTGCATATTTAAAAGAATTTCTCCATTTGATAAAAATTATAAAATTCAATAATGTATGTTGGTTCAAAATAGCAACTTATCTTTTTAATGCTGAAGGGTTTGTAGTGATGCCCTACTTTTATTACTGAGATTAAAAATTTGTATTTTCTTTTTTTTCTTTGATTAGTTTTGCTAGAGTTTATCATTTCCTTATTTATTTCATCAAAATTATTTTTGGATCTATTGATATCTTCTACTGTATATCGCATTCTTGTTCATCGATTTCCCTATGAATTATTTCCTTTTTTATAGTATTTTTTTTTTAATTTGCTATTCTTTTCCTAACTTCTTTAAATGAAAGTTTAGATCATTGGTTTTTCAATCTTTTCTCTGATGTCCTGAAAAATACGATTTCTGCAACTTTTTATTTCTAGCCATTGCAGAATGTGTTGGCCTTTCTTTTCCTATTACCTTCCTGCTCAGAACTGGAAGCTCTTCATCCCTTTAATTCAATTTTCTTATCTTGGTAAATGGCAATGCTATTCACACAGTTGTCAAAAGTCAGATACTTATAAGCATTATTGAAACATTATTTTTTCTTCTCTGACATCCATAGATCATGATTTATCAAGGCTAGTAGTTTCTACCTCCTAAATATATTTCAGATACTCTCACTTCTATTCTCCTCCTCAATATATCTCAAATACTTTCATATCTTTTTACTTCACCTATTTTACCAAGACTATTAAAAACAGAATTGAATTTGTTGCCTCCAATTTCAATTTCCTCTTTTGTGATTGTTTTTAGTGCAAGAAAGGAAAAGAAAAAACCCACAAACCCTTGAATGGATTCCAATGTTTCCTAGTATGTTAAAACAAAAACAAAACCTTCTTTATATACCACAAAGATTCCTAACTTAGCAATCTCCTTTTTCATGCTTTCTTTTATTTATTGTCTGTATGTCAGATAGAAGTCGTTTCTTACTCTTTTAACATGCCACTGTTTTCCTTCACAAATCTATTCATTCACATAAGCTTCTTCTTACATTAATGTTTTCTTTCACTTACTCTCCTTAAGCTCTCAACTCAAAATTACTTCTTAAAGAAAGTAATTTCTTTAAGACCCTCCAAAGCTATATCAGCTACCCCAGAATACGTTCTCAAGTGTGTTTTTCCTACATAGCACTTTACAAATTATAAACAAGGACTTGATTTTTATTTGAAGGCCACTTCCAGAATGTGCATTCCATGAGAGAAGTGATCACATTTGAATTGTTACCCACTATGCTTCTATTTTGTAGGTATAGCTTTGTACATACTGCTACTCAATAAATATCAAAGCCTTGATAGAAATGGACTCATCTGAAGCTCAACTGCTTTGATGGACAAATTTTTTGAAAGGAAGATGAATATGCAAGAGAGATGAGCCCAATTTTGAGAGATTTAAGAAAGGACATTCTTTGTCTCCCTGTTCATCTGAAAAATAATACCAAGATACTGGCATTTATTGAATATTCACTATATATCTGGCAATGTTCTAAGAACATTCCATATTTCATTTCATTAAATTCTTATAACAACCCTATGAGGTATTGCAACAATTTTATAAATGGGAAATCTCAGGCTCAGAGTAACTTTCCTAAGGCTACATAGCTAGTAAGTGGTAAAGCTGGGATTTGAATTCTGAATGTCTTCCTTTGGCATCTGCACTATTAATCAGTTTTCTATATATGCCTTTGGAGAATTTTTTCTCTTATGATCACAAATAAGAGTTCAAAGAGAGGGCCATTGATGCTAGTAATGTTTTTTCTTTTCCTTTTTTCCCCCATTAATACAATAAAATAATGTCCTCCTTTTTTTCTTTATTTCTTTTTTTTTTAAAGATTTATTTATTTACTTTATCCATTTTAAACCCCCCTTTCCCCATTTGCTGTTTTGTGTGCATTCACTAGGCAATTCTCTGTGTCTATCCTGCCATCTCTTCTCATCCTCCTCCTCCAGTCTTCACCAGGATTCGATCTTGGAGACCTCCGATGTAGGAGAGAGGTGATCTGCCACCTGCACCACCTCGGTTCCTGGTTTTCAGAGCTTTCTGAGCATCTTGTCTTGTCTCTCCCCTGCGTCTCTTTCCTGTTACGTCATCATCTTGCTGCATGGGTCCTGGAGCCTGGCAGCTCACTGGCACACAGAGCCTGGCAGCCCACGTGCCTTCTCTCTCTCTATTTTTTATTTTACCGGGAGGTCCCAGGGATTGAACCCAGGTCCCTCCATATGGCAGATGGACGCCCAACCATTTGAGTGACATCCGCCCCCAATAATGTCTTCCTTGATCATGCTTTTCATGCCTAATGTTGAGAAGTATTTTGTTCTGTTAAAACTATCCAGTGGGCAATGAAGAATTGAAATATGTTTTAATTTAACACAAAAGACATTGTGTAACAGTTAGTACTCTATCCAAGAGTCTTAAACAACAAAGTGAAAGTTTTAGAATCATGTTTAGGAGAATGTCTGGGCTTCATACCTGTTTGGATCCAAGGTATTAGGTAATACTATTAGGACTCAGTTCCTCTTCAATCTCTGCTCTTTCTGTTTTCATGTAAGTTCTTTCACATGATAGCAAGATAACTTCCAAAAGAATTGGGCTTACAGCCTGCTAGCTTAATGATTCAAAGGAAAATACTACTACATCTTCTCTGTATTAGTCTGCTAAAGAGATGCTGATGCAAAGTACCAGAAATCTGTTGGCTTTAATAATGAATATTTATTTGGGGTAAAAGCTTACAGTCCCAAGGCTGTGGAAAGTCAGGTTCAAGTCTGCTTTCTCCCAAAGTCAGCTGCCACATGTTGAAGAAGATGGCGAGCCACCTCTGCCAGATTTCAGTCTTCCCCTCTGGGTTTCCTTTCTCAGGCTCACCTGCTCCACTTCTTGATTTCAGCTGTAGGCTGCCATAGGGCTTGTCTCTTAGGGCTTCCTATACCAACCTCACATTTCTGGTTCTATTCTCAAGGTCTGCTGTAAGCTATCAGACAAAATGTTTCATTGCCCCTGGGGCTTCAGCTGTTTGAGCCTTATTCTTTCTGTCACATGGCTGGATCAAAACATGACAGAGCTCTCTCTTTTCCTGTGTCTGTCTGTGTGTGTGTCCATTTATATCAGACCCACCAATGGTGAGGGGACTCAACCTAAGTCATACCCACTGATGTAGTCTAATCAAAAGCCCAAAGCAACGAAGAACCTGAAACAACAAATGTGAGTTACCAAACCTCTGCGGCATCTGGGAAGGGCTCTCCTCACTCACCCCTGAGATATTAAGCAGGGGTAAAACCCCTAGCTCCCTGCAGCTGACTGAGAGGGAAACATCTTCCTGTCAACTGTTACAAGGGAAAAGGGAGGAGGAGCCAGGGACTTTTCTTCAGTGAATTTGGCCAGAAGAGCTCCCTTTGAATCTGACCAGATGAAAATGCAGGAAAGCAGAGATTGAAATCCTTACTTGGAAGGGTGTGACACAAGTGCCATCTGCTGGCTGGTCTGTAAATTGCATGGACAAAAACTGCTTTTGGTTCTCTCTGCACTGTAACTCCTGGGAGAAAATCTGCTTCCCATTAGTGAGTCTCTGACTCAACTTTGATAACTTAAGTTGGGCAATTTTAAAGATTTAGAATAAGTTGAACAAAATATCAAAGAAGAGCTGTGATAAAAAAAAAAAAAAAAAAAAAAAACAGGCAAGAGAGAGAAATTGGTCATCAGAGTAAATTCACCAACATATTCAGATGCCTAGACATCAGCAAAAATTACAAACCATAATAGGAAACAGGAAGAGATTGCCCAGCCAAAAGAACTAACCAAATATCCTGAACAGACACAGGATTTAAGACAATCAATGATTTTCACAAATCTGTCCTAAATTAATTAAAAGAATTAAAAGAAAATATGACTAAAGAGATAAAAGATATTAAGAAGACACCGAGTGAGCATAAATAACAATTTGAAAGCCTGCAAAGAAAACTAACAGACCTTATGGGAATGAAAGACATGATGGATGAGATTAAAAATACATTAGAGGCACATAAGAGCAGATAGGAATAGCTCAAAGACAGAATTAGTGATTTTGAAGCAAGAACATCTCAACTGGAAAAGACAGGAGTACAGTGAGAGAATGGAATGGAAAAATGGAACAGAGTCTTAGGGAATTGTATGACCATGTGAAATACAGAAACATACCCATTATTGGTGTCCCAGAAGGAGAAGAGAATGGAAAAGGGGCAGAAAGAATATTTGAGAAAATAATGACTAAAACCTTCTCAACCCTTATGAAAGACTTAACAATATCCACGCAGAATAATGCACCCTAAACAGAATAAATCCAAATAGACCTACCCTGAGACAGCTACTATTCAGAATGACAAATATCAGAAATTAAGGGATGATTTTGAAAGCAGCAAGAGAAAAGAAAAACATCACATATAGAAAATCTTGATAAGACTAAGTGCTCACATCTCATCAGAAACCATGGAGGCAAGAAGAAAGTGATATGACATATTTAAATTACTGAAATAGAAAAACTGCCAGCCAAGAATTCTGTATCTGACAGAACTGTCTTTCAAAAAATGAGGGTGAGTTCCCCAGCTGGGACAGAACAGTCTTTTCAACAAATGGTGCTGGGAGTTCTAGAAATCCATATTCAAAAAAAGAAAGAAAGAAAGAAAAAGGACCCCTATCTTACACCTTATACAAAAATTAACCCAAAATGGAATGAAGTCCTAAATATGAAAGCCAGAACCATAAAGCTCCTAGAAGAAAATGTAGGAAAACATGTTGAAGACCTGTTGGTAAGTGGTGCATTATTAAACCTTACACTGAAAGCATGAGCAATGCAAGAGAATATGGATAAATGGGACCTCCTAAAACTTAAACACTTTGTGATTCAAAGGATTTCGTCAAAATGGTGAAAAGGAAGCCCACTCAAAGGGAGAAAATATTTGGAAACCACATATCCAATAAAGATTTGATTTCCATTCTATAGAAAGAGATCATACAACTCAATAATAAAAGAACAAGCAATCCAATTATAAAATAGGCAAAATATTTAAATAGACATTTCTCCAAAGAGGAAATAAAAATGGCTAAAAAGCACACGACAACATGTTCGTATCACTAGCTATTAGGGAAATGCAAATCAAAACAACAATGAGATATCTCATACTGCATAGAATGGCTATTATTTAAAAAAAAAAACAAAAAATAAGTGTTGGAGAAGATGTGGAGAAATAAGAACATTCTTTCACTGTTGGTGCGATTGTAAAATGGAGCAGCCTCTGTGGAGACAGTTTGGCGGTTCCTCAGGAAGCTAAATACAGAACTGCTATATGATCCAGCAATTTCTCTACTAGGAATATATCCAGAAGAACCAAAAACAGTGACAGGAACAGACAGTTGCACACTGACATTCATAGAGGCGTTACTCACAATCACCAAAAGATGGAAACAATCCAAGTGCCCATCAAGCAATGAATGGATAAACAAAATGTGGTATATACATGTGATGGAATACTATGCTGCAGTAAGAAGAAATGAAATTGGTACACATATATGATAACATGGATGAATCTTGAAGTAAGCCAGACACAAAAAGACAAATATTGCATGGTATCATTAATATGAAGTAAATATGAAGAATAAACACATGGAGTTAAAACCTAGAGTATAGGTTATTAGGAGATAAGAGGAGGGCTGCAAAGGAGTACTCATGCTTAAGTATGTAAAGTTTTAATTAACTTGACTGTAAAAGTGTGGAAATGGATAAAGTTGATGGTAAAACATTATAGTGAGTAATAGCTGGTTTAAAAATGGAATTGTCACTGAAAAGGGTAGTCTAAGGATGTAAATGTCAATTAAAAGAAAGTTAGAGAATAATCTAGGGATTGAATAACACAGTGAACCCAGAGGTGGATGAGAATTGTGGTTGATAGTACAAATGCAAGAATTTCCTTCTGTGAGCTAGAACGGATGTACATCACTATTGCAGGGTGGTGGGACTGTGGAGAAGCATGGGGAAAATACAATTGGTATGACCTATGGATTGTAGTTAACAGCAATACTGTAATATTCTTGCATCAATGCCAAAGATATACTGTGTTAATAATAGAGGGTGTGGAAAAAACATGCCAAATGTATGCTGGGGACTATGAGTGATATTAGTATGATGATATTATCTCATAATCTGTAACAAATGTTCCACCATGGTGTGGTGTGTTGGTGAATGGGTGTTGTATGGTAATTCCACACATGTGTTTTGTATTGTATTACAACTTCTGTAATAAAAATATATTTATAAAGGGGGGGAGTCCATGCCAAGCATTGCTGAGAGTTAAAAATTAAAACTTCAATTTCAGAGCTAGACCCACAGAACTTGTCACTCATTTTAAATAAATGAAATCTGTATTATTATTTTTTCAAACAACTAACTTTGTTTTAAAATATGGTTTCATATGAAAATCAAGACCACTGTTCATTTTTACTATATATATGTATATATATGTATATATGGTGGTATTGATATTTTTCTTAATAAACTATGAATAAAAGTCCCAAGAATGTTAAAAAAATGAGGGTGACTTCAAAGTCTTCATCAGCAAATAAAAACTATTAGAGTATGTTACCAAAAGACCAGAATTATAAGAGATACTCAAGGGTATGCTGCAGCCTGTAAAAAAAAAAAAAAAAAAAAAAAAAAACAATCTTGAGAGACTTGGAGTAGAGTGTAGAAATTAAGATTATTAAGAAGGGTAAATTAAAGGGTAAAAAGACAGACAACAGTGTGATATGACAACAGAGCCAAAGGACAAAAATGGATGAAGTCAGTAATGCCTTAAAAGTAATAACATTGAGTGTTAATGGCTTGAACTCCCTAATGGCAAGACATACACTGATAGAATGGATAAAAATTATGAGCTATCTATATATTGTCTACAAGAGACTCACCTCAGATGTAAGGATACAACTAGGTTTAAAGTGAAAGGTTGGAAAAGATATACAATGCAAATAATAAAAAAATAACTGAAGTAGTGATACTAATATCAGACAAAATATATTTTAACTGCAAAACTATTATAAGGGATGAAGCAAGTCATTGTGTATTAATAAAAAGGGCAATTCACCAAGAAGAAAGAACTATACTAAATAATTGTGCACCTACCCCGAGTTCCCCAAGGTACATGAGGTACACACAGGGAAATCTGAAGGGAGTAATAGATGTCTCTACAATAATAACTGGAGATTTCAATATACCACTCTCAGTATTGGAGAGAACATCTGGACAGAGGATAAATGAAACAGAAAACTTGAATAATATGATAAATGAACTAGACCTAACAGACTTCTATAGAGCATTGCACCACAAAACAGCAGGATATATATTCTTTTCAAGTGCTCATGAATCCTTCTCCAAGATTGACCATATGTTGAGTCACAAGACAAATCTCAATAAATTTTTAAAAATGGAAATTACACAAAACACTTTCTCTGATCATAAGACAAAGAAACTGGGAATCAACAATGGGCAGAAAAAGGGAAAATTCATAAATATATGGAGATTAAACAACACATTCTTAAATAATCAGTAGGTCAAAGAAGAAATTGCAAAAGAATTCAGCAAATATCTTGAGACAAATGAAAATGAGAGCACAACATATCAAAATCTATAGGACACTGCAAAAGCAGTGCTGAGAGGGAAAGTTATAGCCCTCAATGCTTATATTAAAAAAAAAAAAAGAGCTAAAATCAATGACCTAACTACACACCTGGAAGAACTAGTAAAAGAACAGCAAACTAATCCTAAACCAAGCCAAAGGAAAGAGATAGTAATGATCAGAGCAGAAATCAAGGAAATAGAGAACAAAAAACAATAGAGAGAATCAACAAAACAAAAAGTTGGTTCTTTGAGAAGGTCAACAAAATTGACAAACCCTTAGCTAGACTGACAAAGAAAAAAAGAGAAAAGATGCAATTAAATAAAATAGAAATAAGAGGGGGGACATTACCACTGACCTTGCAGAAATAAGAGAGATTGTAAGAGGATACTACGAACAACTCTATGCAAAAACAAACAAACAAACAAACAAACAAACAAAAAAACAACTAGACAATGTAGAGGAGATGGACAAATTCTTAGAAACACAAGAACCACCTGTAGTGACCCTAGAAGAAACAGAAGACCTCAAGAAACCAATACAAGTGAAGAGATTGAAACAAGTCATCAAAAACTTCCCAAAGATGAAAAGCCCAGCATCAGATGGCTTCACAGGTGAATTCTACCTGTTATTCAAAGACAATATAATACCAGTCTTGCTTAAGCTCTTCCAAAAAATTGAACAGGAGAGAATGCTACCAAACTCATTCTATGAAGTCAACATCATTGTCATACCAAAACCAGATAAAGATACTATGAACAAAGAAAATTACAGACCAATGTCTCTAAATGAGTGTAGATGCAAAAATCATCAACAAAATACTTGCAAACCGAATCCAAAAGCACATTAAAAGAATTATACATCACGATCAAGTGAGTTTTATCCTGTGTATGCAAGGGTGGTTTAACACACAAAAAAATAAATTAGGGTAATAAACCACCTTGATAAATTGAAGAAGAAAAATCACATGATCCTCTTGATTGATGTGGGAAAGGTAGTTAACAAAATACAGCACACTTTCTTGAAAGAAACACTCCAAAAGATAGGAATAGATGGAAGCTTTCTAATATGGTAAAGTGCATATATGAAAAACCTACAGCTAGCATTGTACTCAATGGTGAAAGACTGAAAGCTTTCCTGCTGAGATCAGGAACAAGACAAGGATGCTCACAGTCACCATTTGTATTTCAATATTGTGCTAGAAGTTCTAGCCAGAGCAATTAGGCTAGATAAAGAAATAGAGGGCATCCAAATAGAAAAGGAAGAAGTAAAACTTTCACTATTCACTGATAATATGATCCTATAATTAGAAAATCCTGAGACATGCACAACAAAACTACTAGAATTAATAGACAAGTTCAGCAAAGTGGCAGGATACAAGATAAATACACAAAAATCAATAGCATTTCTATATACTACCAATGTGAAATCTGAAGAGGAAATCAGAAAAAAAATTCCATTTATAATAGTGACTAAAACAATCAAATATTTAGGAATAAACTTAACCAAGGACATAATGGTCCTGTATTCAGAAAACTACAAAACATTGCTAAAAGAAACCAAATAAGACTTAAATAAATAGAAGGACATTCTGTGTTCATGGATTGGAACACTAAATATCGTTAAGATGCCAATTCTACCCAAATAGATTTACAGATTCAATGCAATCCCAATAAAATTTCCAGTAGTCTATTTTGCAGAGATGGAAAAGCCAATAATTAAATTTATTTTGAAAGGTGAAGGACCCCAAATAGCCAAAAATGTCTTTTAAAAAAGAATGACTTTGGAGGTCCCTCACTACCTGATTTTAACGCATATTACTTAGCAACAATTGTTAAAAAAAAAAAGAAAAAGAAAAAAAGCATGGTATTTGCATAAAGACAGACAGATTGACCAATGGAACCAAATCAAGAACTCAGAAATTGACCCTCACATCTACAGCCAAGTAATTTTTAACAAGACTGTTAAACCAACCCAGCTGTGTCAGCATAGTTTATTCAACAAATGGTGCTGGGAGAACTGGATAACCATATCCAAAAGAAAAAAAATTCCCCTATCTCACACCTTGTACAAAAATCAATTCAGAATGGATCAAGGACCTCAATATAAAAGCAACAACCATAAAACTCCTAGAAGAAAATGTAGAAAATCATCTTCCATATCTTGTTGTAGGTGGTAGTTTCTTAAACCTTACACCCAAAGCGTAAGCAACAAAAGAAAAAAAAAAAAAGGGACCTCTTCAAAATTAAACAATTTTGTACCTTAAAGGACTTTGTTATAGAGTAAAAAGGCAACCGACTCAATGGGAGAAAATATTTGACAATCACATATCCAATAAGGGTTTAATATCCATGATATATAAAGAGGTATTATGACTTAACACTAAAAAGGCAAACTACCTGATTAAAAAATGGGCAAAAGTCTTGAAAAGACAATTGTCCAAAGAAGAAATAGAAATGGCAAAGAAACACATGAACAAATGTTCACCATCAGTAGCCATTAGGGAAATGCAAATCAAAACTACAATGAGATATCATTCCACACCTATTAGACTGGCCACCATTAAAAAGTCAGAAAACTGTAAATGTTGGAGAGGATGTGGAGAGATAATAATGCTTATTCACTGTTGGTGGGAATGTCGAATGGTACAGCCATTGTGGAAGATGGTTTGGCAGTTCCTAAGGAAGTTGAATACAGGTTTGTGTGACCCGGCAATACCATTACTAGGTATACACTCAGGAGAACTGAGAACAGTGACATGAAGAGATATCTGCACACCAATGTTCATAGTGGCGTTATTCATGTTTGCCAAAAAATGGAAACAATCGAGATATCCATCAACTGATGGATGGATAAACAAACTGTGGTGTATACTCATGACAGAATATTATGCAACTATAAGAAGAAATGAAGTCGTGAAGCATATGACAACATGGATGAACCTGGAGGACATTATGTTGAGTGAAACAAGCCAGAAACAAAAGGACAAATACTGTATGATTGCACTATTATGAACTAAATATATTATGTAAACTCATGGAATTGTAATTAGAATTCCAGAATATTTTAGTTACCAGAAAATAGAAATGGGTAGAAAATGGAAAGCTGAGGGTTAATCTGTGCAGAATTGGTTAAAAGATTGTTTTTTTTTAAATTTTTAGAAATTAATAGAAATAGTGTGGGTACATCACGGTGTTTGTATCTAGCAAAACTATTATATAGGTATGACAGTAGTTGAAAGGGAAAGTTTCAGGACATGTGTATTACTAGAAGGAAAGCTTAAAAATGCAACATGGGACTGTATAATATAGTGAAACCTCATGTAAAATACGAATATAGGTGATATTACATATATAAGACTGTTTTTACAAAATATAAATGAACTAGAGAGAAGGAAACCACACAGCAGCTATGCTTGACAGGGGAAGCAGGGAGAGATTGAGAGATGATGTTTTGTTTGTTTATTAGGTTGGTTTTTGTTTATTATAATTATTACTGGAATAATGAAAATGCTCTACAAATGTTTGAAATGATGAATTCACAGCTATGTGATGATAATGAAAATCACTGATTGTACACTTTAGATGGATTTATGCTTTATTAAAATATATCAATTAAATTGATTTGTTAAAAAAATAAGGGAAGCGGCTGTGGCTCAATCAGTAGGGCTCCTGTTTACCATATGGGAGGCCCCGGGTTCAGTTCCCGGGGCCTCCTGGTGAAGGCAAGCCCGCCCGCACGGCGTGGTTAGCTGACCCAGCGAGCACAAGCAGCAAGCGGGGGATAAATGAATAAATAAATAAAATCTTTAAAAAAAAAAAAAAATAAAATAAAATGAAGATGAAGAAATATGAAAGGAAAAAAAAAAAAAAAAAGCCCAAAGCAATCTTAACAGGTAGTTTAATCAAAGGCCCCTCAACTGAATTGAATACAATGAAAGGGTATCCCAACCAGAGAAATAGATTAGTTTATAAACATAATCTTTCCCTTTTTGGGATTCATAAATAAGCTCAAACTGCCACAATCTGTAATGATTCAAATGAAAGTACTACCTAAGGGTCTTATTGACCTTACTAGGTTTACATGTCCATTCATGAACATGTAATTACCCTGTGGTCAGGGTAATGCAGTGGTATTATGGAAACATGTGAATCGTATGCCCATCACTGGATCAGAGATGGGGTCAACCTATAGCCTCAAACCCAAGACTGAGAGCAGAGAAGGGTAGTTTCTCAGTGGAAAATCAGAGTGGTCTTCTAGAATTAGGGTGAATGAATAATGAGCAGACAGAAACTGCAGATGTCGACTGTAGATGCTAAGAAGAAGAAATAAGGAGTCATCTACTTTAACACAAGTTTAAATAAAAATTGCAATGATAGTATGATTTTAAAACTGGTGATCATAGAACAGAATTAAGGCAACTGTCCAACATGGAAATTTAACTCATGACATTTATACCTTTGGGACCTAAAATAATTTTCAACAAGTTATAATTATCTCCATGAATGTCAGTAATCTATTCCTGAAAATCAGATGTTCTGAATGAGAACACTAACCAAGAGCCTATTTCCCTTTATTTGAAAGGGAAAAATTAAAATGCATTTCATATCCATTCACACGACAACAAATTTTCTAAAATGTAACTAAAATATGGAGAAATGCTGTAAGTAACACACTCTCAAATTATAATGTAAAAAGTTTAAAATATAATTTCTTGATCACCATATAATTAATAAAGTTTTTGATAAAATGTACTTTGTGCACAATATGATGCATATCCCCTTTATTGGCATTTTAAAAAAATTCTCTTCACCTGATTCTGACATTCTAGTAATTCTACTTGGAATGGAACTCAAGATTTTCCCACATATTTAAAAAATATATTGCATTGTATTTGGGGGATAAAAATTTACATTTTTCCAATATAAACATTGGTTGAAAACTGTTATTTTGATAGATATATACCTTCTAAGAAGTTTCAGTAGAGAGAAACCAAGAGATAGTTTGCTTAGAAGATGTTAATTGTGGAGATTTTCACAGTGTTTTTATAGTATGCTTGTTTTGGAACATTGAGATGAGTCCATTCTAGGGAACAACCATAACAAAGTAGAAAAATGGCTAGATGTTTGTTATATACGACCTGAAGCTTGGAATAATGCTTGAAAAAACAATAGCAGAATATGTATAGTCAAATGCTCACGTTTCAGAGTAAATAGAAATGACGGATGATTTCTATTTTTTTTCATGACTTTCCTAATTAATATGTAATGCTTTTCAAATGAACCTCCTTTGCCTGGACGAAAATGTTGGAGTAGAATATTTAAGTAAGCAGTTAAAAAATGCTATGATATTTAAAAATGCATCATAGTCAGATAAGGTGAAAGGAAGTAAGAAAATGCCACCAAAAACTATTTAAAAAATTTTTTTCCAAATTTATGATCGATTATAGTTCTGCAATCCTTAGGCAAAGTAAAGTATTCATAGCCTGGTAAAACTGTCAGAAGGTAGCTGTGAAAACAGTAGTGAAATATTCATATTGGAGCTAGTAGCTGAGTATAGAAAGCAAAAAAAAACAAAAAACAAAAAACAAAAAACCCCCACCACTTTGAACCTCTCTTTTACAATAAAATCTTTTTAAAACCGATACGTCTTTTCGTCTTAAGTGTCTCTCACAAAGAAAGAGAAGCACTTCTAAGATCTAACAGCCTGAAAATAGAATAATTACTTATGAGTACAATGTGGAGGAAAGAGGGAGCATTTTATTGTCATACAAATCTGTATTCTCTCAATTTTAGGGACTAAGGAAGGAAATTTTGAAGGAGATGGTATATTAGTCAGGGTTCTCTAGAGAAACAGAAACAAAAGTTTATGTATATCTATATATATAAAATTTGTAGATATTATGAGATTTTTAAATAGGAATTGGCTCACACAACTGTGGGATGGGCAAGTCTGTGGGGCAGCCTGCAAGCTGGGAACTCCAATGAAGCTTTTTGGTAAATTCCCCAGGGGAAGCTGGCTGGCTGAAGTAGAGATGGAAATTCTCTTCCGACTACTAAAATCATATCCTTTTAAGGTCTTTGACTGATTGGATGAGACTTCTTTCATTGTTGAAGGCAATCTCCTCAGCTGATTGTAGATGTGATTAGCCATAGATGCAATCAACTGACTGATGGTTTAAATCCATGAAATATACTCACAGTAACAACCACTCACAGTGCTTGCTTGACCAAATAACAGGATATCATAACCTAGCCAAGTTGACACATAAACGTAATTATCACAGATGGTGATGGGAATGTTTTAAGTTTTATGAGCCTCAATTGATACCTCAGACATCATATGACTGCCATGCATTTTAAGTTAAATTAAAATGGGAGACCCTATCACAGTGTTGGATATATGTAAGTACTCGATAAATGGCATTTTTAATGTTATTTCCTACTAAAGACTCTATATTCCTCTTCCCATACCACTATCACACTTTCAGTTATTACCATCAGCCCTACCCTATCTTGCTTATGTTAAAAAATGTGAAACAGATTCCATATAGTGCCTCTCTAAGACAAGGAACTAAATTACTCTCCATACCTGAGCTTTGAAGGTCGTGCTCTTGTTATTTTAAATTTGGGGTATCTTTTGTTTTTAATATCCCTAGAATATAGAGGAAAAAAAAATTAAACCCCTTATCAAACTTTGTTGATACGTGTTTAGATCATTCACAAGTGAAATTTTACTATGTGGATAAAGATAACTCCACAGAGAGATTGTGAGTTCTCTTTTTAACCAATTAAAAGAATTATCAGATCCTGTATTTGACCCGATCACTCTTAAATCAGAAAAATACCCAAAATTGTTCTGGTGTGGTGAGATCGTTTTTGACTTTCAGGCTAAATTCAGTTTTGAGATGGACTACTTTGGTAACTCAATTCATTCTTGAACAATAACATCTTATATATTTAGGGCATCTCCATAATTGTTAGTCAAATGGGCCTCTCAATACACCTGTTTCAGGGTCTCTGAATGGTAACTGCCTAATTCTTTGAGATCCAGCAAGTGAATTTCATGTATTCTACACACTCTCCAAATTTAGTGAATATTCCTTTATCCTTTACTATGTGATGTCATGACAGATAGGAGCATTTTATTTGTATGTATTTGACTTTATTTGTCATTAATTTTAGCTCTAATTTTACAACTTACTTGTTCATCTATAACAATAGTATTTCTTCTGCTTGCTTTCCTTAATAAACTGTTTATCTAGAAACCTTGGAACTTCTGAAATTATGAAATTGCCTATAGCCCCCGAGGCTTCTCAAATTTGGACTTCTGTATTTACGCAGTACCTCCATGTTCCTTTGGTTTCCATATGTGCCTTCTGAACTCTGGGATTCCTCATGGTGCTGCTTGAACTTCTCAGAGACCCATACTCTGAATGTCATACTTCTCCCCTAGTGACCACAATAAAGTCCTCCAAAGGAACACTCAATAAATAGCTATCGAAGAACTTCTAATGAAGTAGCACATTCACATTTTAACTGCAGCTTTCTAGAAACTGGTTCAATGAGCAAAACTTGTAAGAGTGGGATTTCAGACTCTGAAAGACAACTCTAGGCCAGTTGCTCTTTTATCATCTGCCATTGCCTAATTGGCTTATTACTTGCGATTTAACCCAACAAAGAATTATTCCTCCAAGAAAGTTAATTAAATTTTCATAAAATTTCTTTCCAAGCATGCCAAATCAGCAAGAATTAACACTAAATTTCTTATAAAAATGAGGTTTAAAAGGGAAGTGAAACAATGGTAAAAAGTTAAAGCAGAGAAAGGAAACAGAAATTCAGTAACTGCCTTCACTAAGCAATCTTTTCTTTTGGCAATTATTCATAGCTATGCTCATAAAATGTGTATAGGGAGGAAGTTAACTTTTCTTTAAAATAAATACAAAATTATATTTCAAATATTTTTCATAATATTACTTTTTACTCATGGCCTGCAGATAGATATTGTTGCTGTAGTTATGCTTTATTTTGAAGATGAACCAAGATCTTTACTTAGAAGTCTTTTCAGTAATCTATAATGAACACATTCAGTTTCTTATGGTTGTTTTCATTTCTTCATCTCACCAAAAGGCGAAATCCTTATTTAGTCTTTTCAGATTTCCTGGTAGGAGATTTAATGCTTTATGTGAGCAAGTCAATACTTTCTTTTGAACATCTTGTTGGTAAGTCTCCCTTTATGAGACACATGATTAGGTCTGAATTTGAACAAAAAGATTCATCAAACCCTTCTCTGGCATTTCTTTCATTTAAAAGAGTGAACTCTGAAGTTTTATATAAGACTGGTAGAGCTTTTTCTTTTTCTTCATAAAAGTCGCTTGGACTTAATGTAACTTTCTTCTAGATATTTTCAGCTTGTTGAAATAAAAGGTAGTTGTCTAAGAGAAAAAAATGCTCAATTTCCTTCTAATTATTATGAACTTACAGGTCTTTAGCAAACATTCTAGAAGAAATTAATTGATATTATTAATATCAAAATGACTGAGAGGATTTTCTGTAGGCTAAATAAAAATTTTAACCTAAATTAAACATTTTAATATACAAAAATAAAGTCTCCTATCTTGACTCATTAGGTTTAATTCAATTTAACTCCTAATTATCAGTGGTTAGTTAAGTGTTAAGGAGAATGTGGTTTGATTAATTTTAAAGTATTTATTTTCATGATATGGGTGAGGATTTTTTTAGATAGCAATTAGACACTGTGTACATACTACATATATTGTACATAACATAATTTGTCCCTTCAGAAAACACTGATACTTCTTCCATATCTCACCACATCCCCTTTTTCATTTGACACTGCATAAGTAAGTTTTAGTGACTCTTGGGGGCCAATATATTATTTAGTTATTTCTTTGTTAAGTAGGCTTATGATGCTTCTTCAGCTTTCTACTCACTAAGCTTCCTGCTCTTTGTATAATCCAATAAGTTTGGGATATTTGGATTTGCCATTATGGCAGTATTTTCTCAAACATTGCCCATTTAAATCCATTGTAAGCAAACCTGAACCAAATAATTTTTGGAGACTCTGGGACACATCTTGTTAGGGTTAAGGACAGCAATTCATGAATTAAGATACTTTTATTTTCATGTGCACTAGATGAGGGGGTAATCATACATAATATGACAAGAGATATGAAAAGTTTAACGTAGAGAAGCTAAGAAATTAAGGCCCAAATGTTGCTTATTTCTGCTTCATTAACACCCCTAATAAAAACATTTTTTTATAGAAGGAAGTTTTTGTATATGTCATTAAGTTTATTTTGTTGTCAAGCCTTTGAAGTGGTTATAGTGGGAGAATTCCTTCTTCTGTGACCCATTCATAAAAGCTTTCACAATTTCTTTGATATTTAAAATGTAGCAATTCATTTGTATGGTATAAAAGGTTTATTTAATTTAAAATTCATATCCTAAAGCCTAAATTATTTTATTCAACTGTGATTAGAGTTCAAAGTTTGTCCAAATTTATATTTCAGTCTCATCTATAGAATTTTTCTTTTAAACCTTAAATGAATTATTCCAAAAGAACTGGGAGAGAGAGAGATTTTCAGGATGGTGATTTCACATACTTAAGAATTAGTCCAAAGGGATAGTATGAAATGTGACATTTTTTCTCCCTTCTTTGTTCTCATTTGAAGTTAACCTCCTAACACTTACCATAGCTAACTCTGTTCTCCATCAGATATTCCTAAATCCTCAAACACCGTCTTTTGTTGTACTGCTATATAATTTTCCTTTCCATATTTTTCCTCAACAAACCTGATCCTCAAGAACAGAGCACTTACCAACACATTTCATGAGGCCAGCATTATCCTGATGCTGAAAGCAGACAAAGACATTAGTTACAAGGAAACCACAGACCAATCTTTGCCAATAGCTCATCAACATTGTCAGAACTCTGGAAATTAAAACTGTTATCTTACAACAATCCAAGTAGTGTTTTTTCAAGAAAAATGTCTAAGACTCTTTAAAAACAGTGAGCTTTGTAGAGCTCAAACTTGCCCATCTCCTTTCTCCAGTTCTTCAATAGCCATAAAAACCAAGAGTTTTGCAACAATGGTGAAAATCAGTAATCTGGATGCCACCTGTTACAGAATGGGGTTGGAGCTCCTTCAAAGACTTATTCTTGGAGAATTGTCATTATTTGGTGGTTTTCTGGAAGATCCACTTGCAAAGGTGTCTCAGTTTAACCTGACTGTAAACTTACCCAGTGAGAACAACTTTTCTTGGAAGAGTTTGTTGAAAACTATCTGCCATAATTAAAATAGAGTCTCCTTTTGACAGCCATAACAGTTGGGGTAAATAAGAATCTGACCAAAAAACTTAAAGGAAACATTGGGGAGTGAGAAGCTTTGAAAAGTTCTGGCATATTTTTGGGAATATAAAGGCCATATGAATGTACTGGGCTGTGAATATGCTGAGCAAAGACCTGAGAAAGCTTTAAGTGTCAACTCTGAGCTCTGAGTTAATGTATTTTGGTACAATATTATTTGCTAACAATATCTGAAAGACAGAAATATGCATATTTATATTAAGGTTTATGTAATATAAATATTTCTATATGTAACTATCTGTTTCTATATTAAACTAAATATGAGTTTATACTGATTTCTCCTACACAAATCTATTACCACTTATCTGTCTAGCTTCTTCCTCTTTCATTTCTATAATCTCTCTCCAGTAACAATAAATCTGGCTCCCACAATATGGCATCCATTAGTTTAATTATTAAATTGCAGTATACTAGCATAGCCAAATAAGAATTGTTAATCTTTTCCAGTATGGAAAACAACTTTATCAAATCTACTACAAGAAGAAAATGTAGGGAATCATCGTAAAGACTGTATTAGTCAGCCAAAGGGGTGCTAATGTAAAATACCAAAAATGGGTTGGTCTTTATAAAGGGTATTTATCTGGGGTAGAAGTCCACAGATACCAGGCCATAAAGCATTAAGTTTCGTCTCTCACCAAAGTCCATTGCCACATGTTGGAGCAAGACAGCTGCCGAATTTTGCCACGGTTCAGGCTTCTTGGGTTCCTCTCTTCCTGGGGCTGCATTTCTCTATGGGCTTAGCTCCTCTGGTTCCTCCACAAGGTCAGCTGTAGACTATCAGGTGAATCGCTCACTTCACCTGGGGCCTTCTTTCCAACATCAAAACTCCAACATCAAAACTGCTTCTCAAAAACTGCTTTTGCTCTGTTCTATGTGATGCCTTTTATATTTTCTTCCCCCACCCACCAAGGGGTGGGGCTCAATACCCTATTGATGTGGCCCAGTCAACGCCCTAATCATAACTTAATCATGCCCAGATTAACAGATCAGTTTACAAGCATGACCCAATCATATTTTTGGAATTCGTAATTACATCAAATTGCCCAATGGCTATACTCCACCCTCTGAATTCCAAAAATATATTACAATATTAAAATAAACTTAAATCAGTAACAATTCAAGTACAAAATCGTATCATAATCATTTTAAAGAAATACAGTTTGCCTTCAGGCAAAATCCCATCTGCTGTAGACCTCTGAAACTTACAAAACAATTTAACTGCTTCCAATACACAAATGGAAAGACAAAGGATAAACATTTTCATTATCATAAGGACAAATTGGCGTGTTAAACATGAGTCATGGATCCTCTACAGTTCAGTAAACCTGCAGGGCATCCTCCATTCGATTTCAAAAGTCTGAGAGTCATTCTTTTTTATTTTTTATTTATTTATTTATTTATTTATTTTTAAGATTTTTTTTATTTATTCATTTATCCCCCCCCTTGCTGCTTGTGCTCGCTGGGTCAGCTAACCACACCGTGCGGGCGGGCCTGCCTTCACCAGAAGGCTCCGGGAACCGAACCCGGGAGAGTCATTAAGAAGATGGTTTCTTCTCCTTGGGGCCACATGAGAACCCACCCCTTTCCACGGGCTTGCCCAATGGCCATTTTCTTGGTTCCACCCTCATCAAGCATCTGGGTATCAACCAAGCTCCAGTCCTCACCCTCCAAGGGTGTTGGTGTGATTGCCACACCTTACCCAATCTTTGGGTTAGAGTCTTAGCCCCCCTAGTACAGTGAGGTGAAGACAACATTCCCCCTAACCTTTGACATACAGGTTCAACCCTCTCAGAGCAATGGGTTGACCACCTGGCCTTCTCTAATCCATGGGGGACAGATACACCCCTCTCAGACCTATGAGGTGTTGACCTTAACCGCCCTAATCTTTGAGGAATGTGCTCCACTCTCTCTGCACCCTGGGATGGCAAAACTCTCCCAGAACATTGGGTGGGGACATCCACCCTCTTCAACTGCTGGGGAAAACTCACCCTCTCTGTACACATGGGTGGGGCTCCTCTCTTGGCCCAAGGAGATGTCTTAATTCCAGATCTCTGCTTCCACGGTTTTCTTCTTAAAGTTGTTTCTCCTTCAATCTCTCCTTTCCATGTCCTTTTTTGTCTAAGCTGACAGTGGTTTTGTTCATACAGCTCTCTCAAAAACGTTGTTGGTTTAGCATACAGGAAGCAGGGGTCCAAGCCATCAGACAGTAAGACTTCACACAAGTCTTCCCACAATAACTGCATCTTCAATTCTGAGTTACAAGTTCCAGGTTTAGCTAAGTCTTCAGATGGGGCACTTTCATCTGGAAACTTGATTTCCAGAAACTTGAAAGTTACAGAACCAGTTTTTGTTTTTTTTTGTGCCCTAAAGTTCAGTCCTTAGTATATTTTGCTCATCTAGTATTTGGCTATACACTGCAAGGAGAAGCCATGGTACTGGGAGTGTCGTGCAGAGAGCAGGGTGCCCAAGATCTGTGCCTTGTCTGCCGCTGAAGCACTGCCTGAGCCTCTGTTTCTCCATTTCTAAAATGAGGAGTTTGGTCAAAATCTGCATTCCCTAAACTGTGCTCTCTGGACCGGTAGTTCTTAGGTCTCCAACGGAAGAGACACTGACTGCAGTAGACTTTTTTACTGCGAGACTCCTTGGGGCCTTTAATATGTTGGTATGTGTATTAGTCAGCCAAAGGGGTACTAATGTGAAATACCAAAAAATGGATTAGTCTTTGTAAAGGGTATTTATTTGGGGTACAAGTCCACAGATACCAGGCCATAAAGCATTAAGTTTCTTCTCTCACCAAAGTCCATTGCCACATTTTGGAGCAAGACAGCTGCCAAATTTTGCCAGGGTTCAGGCTTCTTGGGTTCCTCTCTTCCTGGGGCTGTGTTTCTCTCTGGGCTTAGCTTTTCTGGTTCCTCCACAAGGTCAGCTGCAGACTATCAGGTGAACGGCTCACTTCTCTTCTCCTGGGGCCTTCTTTCCAACATCAAATCTCAAACATCAGAACTGCTTCTCAAAAACTGCTTTTGCTCTGTTCTTTGTGATGCCTTCTATATTTTCTTCCCACACACACCAAGGGGTGGGGCTCAACACCCTACTGACGTGGCCCAGTCAACGCCCTAATCATAACTTAATCATGCCCAGATTAACAGATCAGTTTACAAGCATGATCCAATTATATTTTTGGAATTCATAATTACATCATATTTCCCAACGGTTACAGTATGCATTGTGAATTTCCCAAGGTGGGCCGGGGGATGCAGAATGCAGCATTTGTCAATGGAATACTTTTTTATTAAACACCAACTAATATTTTGTGCCCCTCTGTACCACTCTGTACAGGTTGGGAAAATGCCCTGTAGTGTTAAAACAGGGTGTATTAGTCAGGGTTCTCATGGGGAAACAGAATCAACAGGAGATATCTGTCAATAATATGCGATTTTAAAAGAGTCTCTTACGCGACTGTGGGGATGCACAAGTCCAGGTCCCGCAGGCAGGCTGCAAACCAAGGGCTCCGATGAAAGTCCGATGAAAGGTCCTTGATGAGTTTCTGGGAGAAGTTGCCTGTCCAACAACAAGCTGGGAAATTCTCTCTGAATGTTAAAATCACTTCCCCTTTTAAGGCATTCAACTGATTGGATAAAAGAGTCACCCATTGATGATGTAATCTCCCTGATTGATGCAGATGTAATCAGCCATCCAGGCAATAAACTCACTGGTGATCGAAGTCCATAAATGCTCTTGTATTACAATTAGCCCAGTGCTTGCTGGAACAAACACTTGGAAACAATTACCTGGCCGAGTTTATTCATTAACCTAACCATCACAAAGACCTTGTGGTAGGTGGTGGTTTCTTATGCCTTATACCCACAGCACACAGAACAAAAGAGAAAATTTGATAAATGGGACCTCCTCAAAATTAAATACTTTTGCATCTCACAGGATTTTGCCAAAAGGTTGAAAAGGCAGCTGACTCAATGGGAGAAAACATTTGGAAATCATGAATCCGATAAGGGAGTATTATCCATATATATAAAGAGATGTTACAACTCAACAATAAAAGGACAAATGACCCAATTAAAGACTTGAATAGATGTTTGTCCAAGGAAGAAATACAAATGGCAAAAAAAAAAAAAAAGAAACCACATGAAAAAATGTTCAACATCACTAATGATTAGGGAAATGCAAATCAAAACTACAATGAGATATCATTTCACTCCTGTAAGAATGGCCACTTAAAAAGACAGAGAACTACAAGTGTTGGAGAGGATGTGGAGAAATAGGAACACTTATTCACTGTTTGTGGGGATGCAGAATGGTACAGCCACTGTGGAGGACTGTTTGGCAGTTCCTAAAGAAGTTTAATATTGATTTGCCATATGACCCAGCAATACCACTACTAAGTACATGCCCAGAAGAACTGAGAGCGGTGACACGAACAGACATCTGCACACTGATGTTCATAGCAGCATTATTCACGATTGCCAAATGTTGTAAACAGCCCAGGTGTCCATCAACTGATGAATGGATAAACAAACTGTGGTCTATTCACACGATGGAATATTGTGCAGCTCTAAGAAGAAATGAAGTCATAAAGCATATGACAACATGGATGAACCGGGAGGATATTATGTTGAGTGAAGCAAGCCAGACACAAAAGGACAAATACTGTATGATTGAGCTACTATGAACTAAATATATTGTGTAAAGTATTGTATGAGTCCATTAATATAAAATGTAAATATAAATCAATTTATAAAGATGATAAAAAATCTAGTACAGTAATTATGTAGTTTCTTTTGCCTTTGATCTTACAGACATCATTCATTTCCCAAGTACTTAAGTCAGGACCTTTTCCTCCCACTCCCTTCTGGCAAGTTGTTGCATACATCTGTACTATAATTAGAATGTTATGTCACATTCTACATTCCATCCTCAGATCCTCCAATCTCCTAAATGATTTTTAAAAATGCCCATACATTACAGTTAACTGTACTGAAAAGTTCTATAAACTTTGAAAAATACATAATGTTACGTATCCACAATTAGAATATCATTAAGAATACTTTGACCACACTAAACTATTCCTGGTACTTCATTCACAGTTTCACCCCTCCCCACTACCCTGTAAATTCTGGAAAACACTGTTATTTTTACTCTCATGATGGTTTTGACTTTTCCAGAATGTCATTTAATTGGCACCAACATTTTCTGACTATCTTCGTTCACTTAGCAATATGTATTTAAGATTTATCCAAGTCACTCGATGGCTTGATAGTTCATTTCTTTTTATTGCTGAATAATATTCCATTGTATGAATATACCAGTTTATCCATTCACCTATTGAAGAACATCTAGATTGATTCCAGTTTTTGCCAATTATGATTAAAGCTGCATGAAGTTTCCTTTATGGACATAAGTTTTCAAATCAGTTAAGTAAGTGCCTAGGAGTATAATCACAATTTCTGGATAGGATGGTTAGACTGTGTTTAGCCTTTAAGAGACTGCAAACTGTCTTACAATGTGGTTGTATTATTTTGTATTCCCACCAGCAGTGAATGAGAGTCACTGCTTCTCAGCCTCTTCACCAGTGTTTGGTGTTGTCTTTATTTTTATTTTTTATTTTTCAATCATTCTAATCAGTGTGTAGTGATAGCTCATTGTTGTTTTAATTTGCAATTTTCTGATGGCAATTATATTGAACATCCTTTTATATGCTTAGTTGTTATCTGTATATATTCTTTGGTGATGTGTCCATATCTTTTGTTCATTTTTAAATTGTGTTGTTTGTTTTCTTATTATTGACTTTTAGGAGTTCTTGTATATTTTGGAAACAAGACCTTTATAAGATATGTGCTTTTAAAATATCTTCTCCTAGTCTGTTGCTTGTCTTTTTATTCTCTAAACAGTATCTTTCACAGAGCATAAGTTTCTTATTTGAATAAAATCCACCTTAGCAATTTTTTCTCTTTCATAGGTCATGCATTCATATTTTCTCTAAAAATTCTTACTGAATCAAAAGTTCATGTCAATTTTCTTCTAAAAATTTTATAGTTTTATATTTAATTTAGGCCTTGATCCAGTTTGACTTAATTTTTGTGTGAGGTGTGAGGTATGTGTCTAGTTTTATTTTATTTAGGAATGTGTAATAGATCCAGCACCATTTGTTGGAAAGACTATCCTTTCTCCATTGAAATGCCTTTGTACCATTGTAAAAAATTAGTTAACTCTATTTGTGTTGGCTTATTCTATGGTCTCTTTTCTGTACCATTGATTTGTGTGTTTATTCTTTTGCCAGTGCAACACTGTTTTCATTACTTGAGCTAAAGTAAGTGTTGAAATTAGGTTATGAGGTTCCTTTGACTTCGTTAATCTTCTTCAGGATTTTGTTGATTATTCTGTCTTTTGTCTTTCTGTATTAACTTTAAAATCAGTTTTGCATTATCTACAAAATAGCTTACTTGAATTTTGATTGAAATTACGATGGCTGTGTAAATCATGTTGGGAAGAACTGAAATCTTAAAATACTGAGTCTTCCACTCCAGGAACATATTTGGAAGGCAGGAGGCAAGGGTGCAGGGATGAGAAGGAAGGGGATTCTCTGCGGCTTCTCTGAGGCATTCCTGAGCTTCTGCTTGTGCCTGAGCCCTCTATGTCAGGAGGGGATCAACCTCTGACCCTCTGCCTGGGCACATTCTGGTACAAGAACAGAAGGTGAGTCCTGCTTGTCTGTCCACCCCCTGACCTTGAGAAATAAATAGCAATATTTCACACAAAAAAGAGGTCTATTTCTCCATTTATTTAGATCTTTGATATCTTTCTTTGGAGTTTTGTAGTTTTCTGCATAGAGATACTGCATATATTTTGTTATATTTATACATAAGCATTTTATTTTTTGTTGTTATTTTAAATTGTATTGTTTTTAATTTAAAATTCCAATTGTTCATTTTTGGTACCTGGGAAAGCAATTGATTTTTTTGGTATATTAACTTCATATCCTGCAACCTTTCTATACTCACTTATTAGTGTCAGAAATTTGAGATACTTTAGTAGGATTTTCTATACAGACAATCATGTCATCTGTGACTAAAGACAGATTATTTCTTCTTTCTCAATTTGTATAATTTTCTTTTCTTTTCTTGTCTCATTGCACAGCTAGGACTTAGAGTACACTGTTGAATAGGCATGATGAGAGGGAAATTTTTGTCTTATTCCTAATCTTAATGGAAAAGTGTCCACTTTTTCACCTTTAAGCATGATGTTATTATTATTATTTTTTTCTTTTTGCAGCTGTTCTTTACCAAGTTGAGGAAGTTCCCCTCTATTCCTAGTTTATTTTATCATGGATAAGTGTTGGATTTTTGCCAAATGCTTTTTCTACCTGAAATGAAATGGTCATACATTTTGTTCTTTATTCTGTTGATTCGGTGGGCTACTTCAATTGGTTTCCAAATGTTGAATGAGCTTTGCACACCTGGAATAAGTCCCATTTAGTTGTGGTTTATAGTTCTTCATACATTGTTAAATTCAAATTCAGTCAATATTTTGTTGAGGAATTTTGCATCTCTCTTAATGAGAGTTATTGGTCTGTAAATGTGGTAGATAGAGTTATGTGCTCCAGCAAAAAACACATTCTTAATCCACATTCCTGTGGATGTGAACTCATTTATAAACAGGACCTTTTGAAGATGTTATTTTTAGTTAAGGTGTGACCCAACTAAATGAGATTGGGTCTTAATCCACATTACTGGAGGCCTTATAAAGAGAAGATACTGTAGCCAGAAGTTGAAGAAAGCCACAGGGAGAAGCTGGGAGTCAATGGAAACTAGAAGCGCAGACACAAGGTCAGTGAGATAGCCATGTGACAGAAGGCAGAGATACAAGCCAAAGAAACCAGGACTGCAGCAAGCCAGTACCAGAATGCTACAGTTTTTAGGGAAAAAACATGGTCTCACTGACACCTTGATTTTGGACTTCTAGATTTTTGGAAGTGTGAGCCAGAGAATCCTGTTCTGCAGCAAAATCCAGTTTGTGGTATTTATGATAGCAGCTCTGGAAAATTTAGATGATAAATCTCATTTATAATGTCTTTATCCAGTTTTGTATTAGGGTAATGATGGCCTCATTGAATGAGCTAGGAAATGTTCCTTTTACTTCTAAATTCTGAAAGAGATTGTAGAGAATTGTTATCATTTCTTCTTTAAATATTTGTCAGAATGCACCAATGAAACCATCTGAGCCCATGTTTTTCTCTTTTGGAAGGTTATTAATTATTGACATAATTTCTTTAATAGATATATACTCATTCAGGAAATTTATTTCTCCTTGTATGAGTTTTGGTAGTTTGTATCTTTTAAAGATTGGTCATTTCATCTAAATTATCAAATTTGTGAACTAGAGTTGTTTTTGGCATCTTTTTTTTTTTTTTAATCATTTAATACTCACAGAATCAGTAGGGACAGATGCCCTTTCATTTTTGATATTGGCAATTTGTTCTTTTCTCTATTATTATTATTATTATTTTATTTATTTTATTTTTTTTTGGTTAGCCTAGCTAGAGGTTTATTGATTTTATTGATTTTTTTCAAAGAGTCAGCTTTGGTATCTTTGATTTTTATATTGGATTTTTTAAAATTTCATTGATTTCATGCTCTATTTTTTATTATTTTGTTTGTTTCAGGCTTAAATTGCCTTCTTACCCTACTTTCCTAAAATGGAAACTTAAATTATTGATTTTAGACCTTTGCTCTTTTCTCCCCCTTTAATTTTTCTTAGTCTGAAGACACACTGAGGCTCTGTTAAAGCCTTTTCTCCAGGAGATTAGGCCTTTGCTATGGAATAATCTCTAAGTTTACTTTGCACTATTTACTCTTCCCAGTGCCAAATCTCATGAAAGTATGGGAACCCCCTAAATCTGTGGTCATCAGGAGTTTCTCCCTTCAAGCAAAATCCACACTCAGCCCTCAGCTATTCATCAGAATGACCAGCTCCTACCAGTTTCCTACCCATTTATGTGTTTAAGTCTTTCTGCCAGTTATGGCTCCACGGCTTTATGCTCCAGGTAAGCAGAGGTGTTCCTTTCTGGATTTGTCAGTCTCTCCAGATTTCAGGGTGGTGCTTTCCCCTGTGATTTCAGTTTTTGTAGTGGCCTAAGAAAAATTGTTGATTTTTAATTGGTTCTGCTTTTAATAGTTTCTAAGGAACTATTAACCTCTTTACATGCCAGAGCTGAAACTGGAAGTTCCTACTGTTTATTTTTTATATAGTAATTATTTCATAATCTGGATAATTGTCAGAATACCCAAAATGTACATGTACATTTTCAAACTGATTGTAAACATAGTTTTTCTATGTAAAATTAATTTTAAAATAAATTTTGTTGATTAATTTACAATCATATCTAAGATACTGTAAATTAAATTAAAATCAGAAAAAAAATTTTTAACTTTTTTTGGAAAAACCAGATGGCTTAATTTCTTTTCTGAAATTATGATTTTGAAAAATGTTATGTTTTTTTTGGCTGCTTCTGTTTTCACTTATTACATGAAGTGTCTGGGATGATGATTTGAGATATTAACAAGCCTAATCTTGTGAATATTATCCATTTTAATCATGAAACATGGACCTTATTGCTTCAGGAAACAGAATAAATATAGCAATTCTTAAGTTTTAAACTCACAAGTTGTAGGTCCAGACATAGAAAAAAAATGGAACTGGAAAATATCATCTGCAAACTGTTTCTTTCCTTGTTGCAAAACAGGATAAATAAAGCTATCATGGATGAAGGAGATAGTTAAGTTGAGGGAGAGAGTGGTTGGGAATAGTCTTTAGAAAATGTATAAGTTGGGTTTACTCAGAAAAATAGAAGTCACTCTATTTATTCTAAGTATGAAGGATTTTAATACAATGAATTGAGGGTATACAAAATTGTTTGAAAGTTTGGTAGAGTGACTATCAGTGAAGTCATCACTGATTTTCTCAACTTATAGCACCAAAGTTGGATTTTGCAAAGCACAATGAAGCTGCTGTAAATGTCGTGAACTTCAGGAAGCTTCCATATCCACCGACAAAACTGCTTGCAACAATTTGGGAATGGCAAAACCAATAAGATATCTATCGGCTAGATTTGATGGAGTGCTGGAAAGTTGTCTTAGCACTAATGTTCGACAGTGAACGTGTACTATTCTCTGTAGCATATGAAAGCAAGCTGTTTCTGGTGGTTTTGCTAAACATGCACAGAGGAAAAAGTGTTCCCAATATCAAAAGTTACCTAATAGGTACAAGGGATATTTGTTGATTTGCTCCAATAAAGAGATCATAGATTATATCTGGAAAAGTGCCTGCTGTCAGAATTTCTGCTTTTTCAGGTTTATAGTAATCCAATGTCATAGTCTATGATCCATCACTCCTCTGCCCAGTTGAAATAGGAGAATGGAATGGTGATGTGATAAGAGACACCACATTTTCACTTCTCAAGACTATGATGGTGGCTCTACTCTCTTAATTTCCTCAGGAAATGTGGAATTATTCTTTGTTGTTTAATAGGGAGAAGTACTAATGGACCAAAATGGAATTTTGGTTCTCAGGGATTAAATCATTTTGAGGCAGTATCCAATAATGTCCTACAATCCCTCTCCCAATGTACTGTTTTCTAGTAAGTGGCTGCAGGTCCCTTTGGAAAAAGTTAGGACAAAGATTTACAGTATATATTTCCCTTGTGGAAATCTACCCTTCTCCTCATTCAGAAGTCTTTGAATTTATAAACTGGATCAGGTTTCAGAATTGAGTGAGAAGCCATGACTGCTATGGTGACATAATTCAGATCACTAATCTGAGTGTAACTAATGTAGGCCAAAACACTAAGTGATGGATACAGATTGAATCTTGTACCATCATTTACGCCCAGAGATACAGAAGTGCCTCTGCAATTTTGAGTTATATGAGTCAATAACTTACCTTTTACCTCTTAGACCATTTTAATTTGGGTTATGTCTTTTGCATCTGAAAGAAACATTATGCAGGCCCCAAATTGAAAGTCACAAGTGCAGATATTCCAAAGCTTGTATGTTCATTTCTACTTGAGCAACTTCTCATGGGGGCAACTAAGTAGCTTACTTCCAGGGTGTACAGCAGAAGGAATTTATTTATTTAATGATGATTAAATAAATAAATTATTTATTATTATTATTAAATATAATGATAAATAATATCATTTTTCATAAATAATGATATTTAATAAATGATTAAATTTATTAAATGATTCTCCTAAATAGCACTGAACAGATTGTAAATGAAAACAGGGTAGAGGAGCATTTCCTACTCCTTTTCTCTCACAACTTTTCTTCCTCCCCACCCCTTATATCTTGCAAAGCCCGTTCACAAATACTTCCCAAAAGTTTGTTCACTATTCCACAGAAAATACCTTAATGGTAGAAATTTTAGGTGAAAGAGAAACATAAGACAGGATGACAGGGTTAGAGTCTCATCAGTTAGGTACTCAGTAATGTAGAAATCACACATTTTACCAATTTGCCTTGTCTTCAAAAAGAGTAACCTAGCTGGGAAGGGCCTATCAAGGCAAGATATCTAAACATCTATCCTTATGACTTCCATGTTATTTGGAAAAATCTTTGAAAATGGTACCAAAGAAAGGCCTCCCTTCTACATCTGACAGGAAAGATGGCCATTTTCATTTCTTAAAGCTCTTGTGTTGCTATATATAGCTCATGTCACTTCAATCTGGATGAATAAAAAAAATGTCCTACATATATCTTTACAAGTATGTCCTTATAATAATTTGGGAAAGATTTTACTGCATTTCTTCATGATCTGGGATAAAGCATATTTTAATTTATTTCATAAACTACAAAATTGAAATGGCTGCACCATTTAATGCTTAAAGATGTGGTTTCACATGTGTATTTAAGATAACCTTTGAAGCAGCTCTCATGTATTCTCCATCATTTACTTTTTAAAAAACAATTTAGGATTCATCCTTTAACTTTTTCACCTTAAGACAAAAGGCTTGTTCTTTGTTGAAAAACCTTCTTCCCAGATGGAAATGTAATTTTAGTTTATCTACATTGACATTTGAATTTGTATGCATTCATTAAACATTCAGATTGTATAAATAATGTGATCTGTATTTTAACAAAAGAAGCTTTCAGGGCTGAATAACTTCTTTTCTTGGCATTATGACAGGTATTGAGAATTGGAAATTTCTGCTTTTAAAAAAATCTGAAAATATCTTTACCAAAAGAAAGAATAATATAGAATACCTTTTTTTTTTCAGAGTAAATTTTAAATATTTTTGATAATTCAACAATATAAAGCATATAAAATACATATTATATTTTACAACTGCTCTGAGAGAGTAGACCTATTAAAAAATGTATTCTTGATGAAAATATTCTATGTCTTCATACTTATAATGTCTGTACTCTCTACTCCTAGGCCGACTTCTTTTATCCTCTGAAAAGACCCCGTCCTACTATCTTTTTACTGACAGAGTCCTGAACTCACATTTGTACAATAATTCATGGTACAGTTCTCTTGACCTTTCTTTCTGCAGTTCTTTGTTCAGCATGCTTACCCCTTGTTTTCTCGAGTAATGATCATCACACACATTTCACTCTGGCCTGGGGCATGTTATGCCAAAACCTTTCTAATTTGTCATAAATATCACACATGCACTATTGTAATCACCTCGTCATGTGAGAGAAAGCATAACAGAGCAGCTGTCGCTTAGACTCTGCTTTATTGTTTACTTCAATTCTAAAACCTAGCACAATACCTGGCACACTGCAGGCACAAAACGAATGTTTGCTAAATGAATAAAAAAGAAAATGTGCAAGCAAAGAGAAAAATCAGGGCAAAGCAATAAAAGGAAGTACAGTAGTGCTCTGTATAAGAAAGAATATGGAGGAAAGAAAAATTAAAGGGGAAAAAAGAGCAGTAAAATAGAATGCAGCTAGATAGATGCTGCCACATGCCCTGACCATAAGGAAGTCAAGGACAAATGAGGAAGAGTTCAGCAATTTACAGAAGATTTATTTGATAGCTGAGATGTGCCAGTCATTATGAGTGTATTCATGTACTCAACATGAATTAAAATTATATTTACTAAGCACCTGCTCTGTGCCAGACACTGCTTTGGGTTCTTGAGATATCTCACTAAACAACAGAGATAATGACACATGACCTCAGTAGCTTCTATTTTAGCAAATATATTAAACATAATAAATACGTAAATTATATGGTATAAAAAAGATGAAAAAGTTATAGCACAGGCTAAGGAGGATCAGTTGTACACACAGGATGGCCATGATGGCATCACTGAGAATGTGAGGTCTAAGTAGAGTGAGGGACAGGAGCTAGTCAAGTGGATGACTGGAGAAAGAGCAGTCTTGGTGATGGCAACAGTTAAGGCACAGATCCAGAGGATGGAGCATTCCTAGAGTATGAAAGGAACAGCAAGGAAGCCAGAAGGACTGGAGAAGAAGGAACAAGGAGCAAAGCAGCAAGAAATTAGATGAGATTTAATTAAGGGATTGGGAAGTGGAAAAGAAATCATGAGCACTGTAAGGAATTTGGCTTTTACTCTAACTGAGAATGGGGAGCCATGGGAGGGGTTTGAGCAGAGGAGTAGCTTGTTTATCTTTTGCTTAATAAAGATTATTTTATTCTGTCCATTGAAAAAAACCTTATGAAGCACTTCAGTAAGGAAGGTTTGTTTTCAAGTAATGCAA
This sequence comes from Tolypeutes matacus, assembly GCA_026826555.1. NCBI lineage: Eukaryota > Metazoa > Chordata > Mammalia > Cingulata > Chlamyphoridae > Tolypeutes > Tolypeutes matacus. The sequence goes on along the minus strand of JAKSZT010036119.1, from coordinate 20,297,690 downwards.
CTGAAATTGAATTTAACATTAAGGCTTTATATTTCTCTTGTAACAGAGTGTCTGGAGGAGATGGTTATTGGCGGCGGGGGGGGGCGCGGCCCCGTTTCAGTGAATTAATGATGCTATCGCACTGTGTGCTTGTCATTCTCCTGTTTTTTCCATCACACACTGCGGTCATGTGGTTGCAACAGTTCTAAGAATCACATCCTCACACAACTGTCCTCAAAGGCAGGAAGAAGGAAAACTTTTCACTCTACATCGTGCTCTCACTCATATTCTCTTACTCTATTTTTCAGTGCGGTAAATGTCTAGATATCTCCAGTATCTGTGCTATCAGTTTCCTTTGAACAAAACCGAGTCACATACCAAACAGTAAACCCATCACTCAGTGGCATATGGGAGCAGGATTACCTTCAATCAAGAGTTGTTACCTGAGGTGGGAATTGCTACCTGACATCTGAATACAATTGGAGCGTTGTTAATCAAGAATGAGGGGGAATGTCCGATGAGTAGGCAGGTGATGGTATCTTTCCGAAGCAGTGGATTTTATTATCTGTATTCTTAGGTGACTAGAGATTCTGAGAGTTTTTATAACTTTCCTAGGGTAACACAGCTAGCAAGGGCAGAGCAAGGACTGGAACTCAGGTCTATCTGTGTACAAACTCATGCTCTATTTGCTACTACAGGCTGGGCCCTCCATACTATGCCACGCTGCTGTGGGGGATTGCTGTAGGGAGGCTCTTTGTCCTGATGGGAAATACTATTTACTCATGACGGGGGCATAGACCTCTCGATGTGTATTGATAAGACAAACACATCTCACTTTAAACAGAGTCCATGTATGAAGTCAAACACTACGCAGAGGTTCATGGGTTAACAGAGTATGCCATAGGGGTCTAGTTGCAAACCACAGAATCCACCTTAGCTAATTGAAAAAGAAATGGATTCAATATATGATAAAATATATGCTAGTTCACAGAATCTGTGGAGGCTACAAAGTCAGGAACATTTTTGTCGTCATTCCTACAGACTACCGGCAGGAGCAATCTCATTGTGCCTGAGCTCACCATGGGTGATTGCTGGAAAAGGACTTTGCCAACTGCTGCCTATGAACTTTCTCATTAGATGTGGCTTTTACAATTTCTTTTGTCAAGGCCTAGTCTTTTATGGCTGTGCCTTGTTTGCAGAGTCAAGGACACATGCTTGTTTCCTATTTGCTAAGGAAGTTGGAAGGGGTTGTGGAGAACTGGTGTCATTTCTCCCTTAAGAGTTTCCTAGGGTTCACTAGTGAAACTATCTGGGTCTGTTGATTTCTTTTTTTCTTTTCTTTTCTTTTTTTTTTTTTTTTTTGAATGTTTGTAACTACTAATTCAATTTTTAAAATCGATATAGGATAAGCCTGTTCAGATTATTTACTCCTTGTGTGAGCAAGTGTGCATCTTTCAAGGAATTGTTCCATTTCATTTAAGTTATCAAATTTATAAATATAGAGTTGTTGAAAACATTCATTTATTATTCTTTTAATTGTCCTTGGAATCTGTAGAGATGATCCCTCTTTCATTTCTAATATTGGTAATTTGTGTTTTCTGTCTTGTTTTTTTGGGTTAGGCCGTCTAGAGGTTTAAGAATTTTACCAATATTTTCAAAGGATCAAATTTTTTAACTTTTTTTTTTGAAAAAACTTTCCAACTTACGGGTAGTTAGAAAAATAATACAAACTTCTTACAGAGACTTTCAACATAGCCCTACATACTTCCCCAAGGTATCCAGTTCCACCAATTTTAACATTTTTCCACATTTTCTGTATCATTCCACCTGTCTGTTTACCTATTTTATCATTCCATGTTCTGGACACTTGAGTGTAGGTTGTAGATGTCATGCTCCTTGAATACTTAATACTGCCATGTAGGTTTCTTAAGAACAAGGATATTCACTTATATAACCACCTTAAGTACAATTATCAGGTTTAAGAAATTTACCATTGATAGAAAGCTTACAGTCTGAATTCCAATTTTTTCTTATGTCCCAGTAATGTACCAATGAGCCTTTTCTCTTCCCTTGCTAGATCTCATCCAGTACCATATATTATATTTAATTGTCATTGTCTCTTTAGTTGCTCTTTCTTTTTAATTTTAATTGTAGAAACATATATACAACATAAACTTTCCCATCTCAACCACTCCCAAGCATACATTCAGTGAGACTGATCACCGTCACAATGAGTGATACTCTACTTTACACTACTAAAAGTTTCCCATCTCCCTAAACAGAAACCCTATACTTATCATGCATTAACTCCCCATTGCCCCTGTCCCTGCCCCTGGCAACTTCTTACTCTTATATCTGTCTTCTTGAGCTTTATATTCTCTGATATTTTCTTTGGATTTCCCATGGGGCTTAAATTTGACATTCTAAGTCTATAACAATCTCATTTGCTTTGATACCAACTTACCTTCAATAGCATACACAAACTGTTCCCATACCCTTCCATTCCTACACCACTATGTAGTTCTTATCACAAATTACATATTTAAACTTTATGAGTCCAGAACCACTCATTTACACATTTGCTTTTTAGGTCCTGTGGGAATTAAAAAGTGGAGTTACAAATAAAAAATACAATAGTGCTGGCATTTATATTTACCCACATTGTTACCCTCACCAGAGATATTTATGTCTCCATGCTATTCAATCTATTGTCTGCTATCCTTTGCTTTCAACCTGCAGAATTCTCTTTAGTATCTCTTGTAGGACCAGTCTAGTAGTGACAAACTCCCTCAGCTTTTGTTTATCTGGGGATATCTTCATCTCTCCCTCATTTTTTTGAAAGACAGTTTTGCCAAATACAGAATTCTTGTTTTGGCAATTGTTTTGCTTTCAACACTTTAAATATATCATCCTGCTGCATGGTTTCCAATGAGAAATCAGCCCTTACTCTTTTTGAGACTCCCTTGTATGTGGCATGTTGTTTCTCTCTTTCAGCTTTCAGAATTCTCTTTTTATCTTTGGCATTTAACAGCTTGATTCTGTCACTGCAATTGAGTCTATTTGTGTATATCATGTTTAGAGTTTGTTCAGCATCTTGGATGTGTATATTCATGTCTTTTGTTAAATTGGGAAAGGTTTTAGCCATTATTTCTTTAATCATCTTTCTTCCCTTTTCTCTCTTTCTTCTCCTTCTGGGGCTCCCACAATTTATATATTGCTATGCTTGATGGTGTCACACAAACTCCTCAGGCTCTGTTCACTTTTTGTTATTCTTTCTTCTTTCTGCTACTCAGACTGACGATTTCACTTTTCTTATTTTCAAGTTTACTGATTCTTTCTTCTGCAAGCTTTAATCTGTTGTTGGACCCCTCTAGTGAATTTTAACTTTCTATTATTGTGGTCTCAAGCTCTGTTTGGCTCCTTTTCATAATTTCCATCTATGTATTGATATTTTATTTGTGTTCATTTTCCCAATTTCCTTTAGTTCTTTTTTTAAAGATTTTATTTATTTATTCATTTATCCCCCCCTTGCTGCTTGTGCTCGCTGGGTCAGCTAACCACGCTGTGCGGGCGGGCTTGCCTTCACCAGGAGGCCCCAGAAATCAAACCCGGGGCCTCCCATACAGTAAACGGGAGCCCTACTGATTGAGCCACAGCCGCTTCCCTCCTTTAGTTCTTTGTCAATGTTTCCTTTTAGCTGTTTGAGTATTTAGAGCTTTTTTTTTTTTTTTTTTTAATTTGTCTAATATGTACCAGGTCTGTTACTCCTAATGGATGTGCTTTAATGTTTTAATCTTCTTCTTTGTTATTGCTTCCTGTTTCTTTATATGTTTTTAACCTCTTGTTGTAACCTGGACATTTTGATATTTTAATGTGTTTTTATTGGGATTTAGACTCTAAGGCATCTCTTCCTTAAGCCTGAATTCAAATAGTTGTATGGCAGAGCTTTCCTTGAGTTCCTGGAGCTAAAAAAAAAAAAAAGAAATCACTTTTCCTGTCTTTGCATATTGACTTATGCAAGTGCTCTCCTTCGGGGCTTATCCATACAATGAGTTTAGAAAATTGTTCCAGGAAAAAGTTTAGGGATCTTTTCTGCACATGCATCTTGTCTTGAGTATGCACATGTGGCCCTAGGAACTTCTCCATTTCCATGGTTCCTCTTTGCTTTAGGCCTAAATTACTCTTCTTTCTCTAGTTTTCTACAGTGGAAGGCAATTGATTTGATTTTAGATATTTTTCTTTTCAAAAATACACTTTTAAAGCTATGAATTTCCCTCTAAGCACTGCTTTTACTACAACTCACAAATTTTGATAAGATGTATTTTCATTTTCATTTAGTTCAAAATATTTAAAAATTTTTCTTGGTACTTCTTTTTTGACCATGTGTTAGGTAGAAGTATGTTGTTTAATTCCAAAACATTTCGGATTTTCCATCTCCATTCTTTTATTGATTCCTAGTTTAATTTCACTGTGGCTGAGAAAGAACATTGTATGATTTCTATGCTTTCAAATTTGTTAAGGCTCGCTTTATATCTAACAATGTGGTCTATCTTGGTGAATATTCCATATGAACTTGAGAAGAATGTTTATTTTATTATTGCTTTATGGAGTATGTTATAAATGTCATTTGGGTCAATTTGATTCATGATGCTTTTCAGGTCAACTATATTCTTACTGCTGAATTACTGCTCAATTACTGAAAGATATACCAAGCTAATGCTAATCAAAATAAATCTAGAGTAACTAAATTAATTTCAGCAAAGCACATGTAGGCACTAATAACAGAGCACCAAAAATAGGTGATGGAAGAGACAAAAGAAGAAATAGGCAAAATCCATTATCATAGTTGGGGAGTTAAATCCTTTATCCCTGATAACTTTCCTTTCTCTGAAGTGTGCTTTGTCTGAAATTAATTTAGCTACTCTAGCTTTATTTTGATTAGCATTAGCATGGTATATCTTTCTCTATCCTTTATGTTTTTAACCTATTTGATTATTTCTATTTATAGTGGATTTCTTGTAGAAAATATATAGTTGGGTCTTACTTTCTTATCTACTCTTCCATACGTCTTTTAATTACCATTCACATTTAAAGTGATTATTATACAGTTGAATAGATATGTACTTTTTTTGTAACTGTTTTCTATTCATCACATTTGTTTTTTGTTTTTTTTTTTTTTTTTCCCCTCCTGGGCTTCTTTCTCTGGTTTTCATTGAATATTTTATAAGATTCCATTTTCTCTCCTCTCTTGGAAAATCAACTATATTTCAGTTCTCAAATATTTTAGTGGTTGCTCTTGAGCACTGAATATACATTCACAATGAATCTCAGTCTACCTTCAAATAATTCTATATATTTACATGTAGTGCTGGTACCTTATAGTGGAGAATTTCCAATTCCTCTCTCCTTCTTGTGACATTGCTGCCATTCATCCCATTTATCCATGTGCTGTAATCACTTAATATATTGTTATTATTGATATTTTAAATAAACTGTTATCTTTTCGATCAGTTAAAAATAAGAAAAAATAAATTAAAATGTTTGCCTTCATTTATTCTTTTCTTACTTTCTCAGTCTGATCTGTATAATTTTCCTTCTCATTAAAGAACTTCTTTTAACATTTCTTGCAGGGAATGTGTGGTGGTGTTTCCCTTAGTTTATGATTGTTTGAAACAGTCATTATTTCTCCTTCACTTGCAGGATCATTCCACTGGATTCAGAATTCTAGATTGGTGGTGTTTCTCTTTCAATGTTTTAAATAGTTCACTTCATTCTCTTTTTGTTTGCATGGTTTCCGATAAGAGGACCACTATAATTTTCATCTTTGTTCCTCTATGGGTAAGACGTTTTTTGTTTACTTTTTTTTTTCTGACCTCTATAAAATTTTCTCTTTGCTTTTGGGTTTCTGAAGTTATGAATATTATATACCTAGGTATAGATTTCATTAGGATTATCCTGTTGTTGTTCTACAAACTTCCTTCATCTGGGGCTTAGTGTCTGTCATTAATTTGGAAAAAACATTGGCCATTGTAACTTCAAATATATTTTGTGCTCTGTTCTTTTTTCTTTTCCTTTTTATATTTCAATTATGTATTTATTACACCTTTTGAAACTGTCCTGTTTTTGGATGCTCTGTTTTTTTGTTTTGTTTTGTTTTGTTTTTCTATTTGCATTTCAGTTTGGGAATTTTCTAGTCACCTGTCTTCAAGTTCACTGATTCTCCTCTTTTATGTCCAATCTACTAATGAACCTATCAAAGTCATTTTCTGTTACTGTGGGATATTATTTTCCTTTTGATTCTTTCTTAGAATTTTCATCTATTTGCTTACATTTCCCATCAGTTCTTGCATGTCATCTACTTTTTAAATTGAGGGTCCTTAACATATTAATCATAGTTATTTTAAATTCTTTGTCTGATAGTACCAATATATATGTCATATCTTAATTTAATTATAATGCATGCTTTGTCTCTTTAGACTGAATGCTTCTTGTCTTTAAGCCTGTGTTGTAAATTTTTATTGAAAGCCAGACATTACGTATTGGGTAATATGAACTGAGGTTAATAGGCCTTTAGTGTGAATTTATGTTAGTCTGGCTAGGAGTTTGGACTGTGTTTAATGTTTGCTGTAGTTGTGGATGCCTGAGGCATCAAATTCCTTTATCATCTTTTTATTTTTTTATCATTCCTGTTCACTTTGGGCTTCCCTAAGAACTCCTTCTCACATTGAGTCTGTGTCTTGCTGCTTTTTCAACTATTATCCACTGATATTATATGTCCTGTGATCCTGGTCTATGACTTTCACATGTATTTTTTAGCTTCTTCTCTCAATTTAAGTTCAACAAGAAGACAATATGTGGTTGAGGTGAGAGAAATGTCATTACCTCAGCTAGGAAGAATAACTGGTAAATTATTTTTCCCTAGATAATAGGTCTTTGTTATGGTGAAATCTCTGGACATATTCCACAATGCCATATCTAGAATGGGATCTTTATTGGATATTCACCATAAGAAGTAGAATTCTGGGAGGTAAATTCCATACATTTGGGGCCTTCCCAAGACTGTAACCCCCCAGAGAGTCTCCCTGTCACTGTAGTCTACCCTCAGTCTCCAGAAATTCATCAAAATTACCATTACATTTTCCCACCACTTGATGTCTCCAGTGGTTTCTGCTCCAGGTTAACTGATCTGAGTTATGTCTCCCTGAATTTATCTGTATATCCAAGTTTTAGGGTGGTGGTTTGTCCTGCAACACCCATTCTCTGATAGGCCCAAGAAAAGTAATTGATTTTCAGTCTTTTCAGATTTTTCTTATTGTCACAATGGAAGTGATGGCTTCCAAGCTCTTTAAAAATTAGCGTTGAAACTGGAAGTCTGGGGATCTGTGTTTTGACTTTAATTTTAGGGAGCCATGACTCATAACATTGGAAAGTTCTCAAATACAGAATAAATATTCCAAATATGCAAAGCTACCACAAATAGGACAAATGTTTACTATAGCATATAAACAGCAAAATAGGAAATTAGAAATGGAACAAGTATTTAATAACATTCAGCTTAGCTAGTTCCACAGAAGTATTGGATAGCTATAGGCTGAGATCAGAGTCTGTTGGCTAATGTTCCCTTCTCTAGATGGGGCTTAAAAGGACAAAGTTAATGCTTCCAATATGATTCCTTTTTCTGTCATTTCAGTGCTGACCAGACCCAACTGTCCTTTTTCTTTGACTGACACATTGTTTCCTTACAAAAATTTATACAATCAGTTGAGAAACAACTTGAAGCTGTTTATTTAAGGCGAAATATTTTTGTTCCTTATCTGGTTTATTATAGTAGCTATCATTTTTAACAGTAAATAGATGATCTTATTACTGTATTTCCCTTTATTCAGTATATCTGGTTTGCTTTATTCTAAATATTTAAAATAGGCTAATTATCTAGATGATAATGTATTATTTTTACCCTACCTCAAAGGTCATTTTCCATTTTGGGCAACCTAATTGCTCTTTAGAAGCTATAGGGAGAAGTGGTGATACACAAATGGTCAAATCTGACCAATAGCTGAGTTAGAGAAATAACTCTGAAACTCTTGATTTTATGAGGTTTGATGTTTGTCTTAAATTCTAATTGTTCCTGTTCTTTTTGTTATCCCTTCATATGGGTGAACATCATGAGGGGGTAGTCAGTAAGTACATGTTTAGTGACTAAAGCATAAATGTTGGTTGCCACAAAATAAAGATGCTTGGTAAGAGGTATTGGGGAAAAAGCTTTTCACCCTAAATGAAATCTTTTCTGATAGTTTTGCTTAGAAAAGAAGTTAATAATTTTAACAAGAGCTACAATAACTTTGTTGGTTTTTTCACAGTATGTACAGCATTACTGAAATATGTAAATGTAAGAAGTCTATTTTAATAAGCTCTTTTTAAAGGTATGAATGTGCCCTTTTGATGAGAAGAATGAAATAAAAGATAATTAGGTTGACTAATATGAAAGAACCCACATTTCTACCCTGGGCTAAAGTGAAACATTTTGCCTGAGTTACACAGCTGGATTCAGCCTTGAAAATTACATTTATAGTACTCCTAGATCAGGGAAGTATGGAAACTAATGTCGTGACCTTAAATAAGAATTCTAAATCTAAGGAGAGCTTATTTGAATATAACAATGTTCTTTAGAAGATGTATTTTAATAGTACTTATTAAAACTAATACAAAAGAAAATTTGTACTTGAAATATTTTGTTGAAGCATTTGAAAATAGGTAAAGGACTTTGACTTCTAAATCAGTATATTAATGTTAGAAGATACGCTCGTTTCTTGATCTTCCTAGACTTTTGACCCCATTGCACAATCTCTACCCGTGGGTTAAGCTTCATGTATGGATGTGAAATCCATTTGAACTTTGGGCAACTAAGCATCAAACTAAATTTGTGGTTAATTCCTCTCTGGCCACGATAGTTGAGTCACCTGTAACCAGAGTCCTGTTCATCTCTCAGTCTTTTTTGAATAAGACCTAACTTGTTCTCCAGAATCCCTGTTATATTTATGTCTTCCATTTCTTCAGCAACTGAGTTCCTCTCTTGACACAGAAAGTTTCCAAATAATGGGATTCCTGCTCTCAAATTTCTGTCCATTCTCCTGCTTGATGGCCCTGAATTTTCACTCTCTTCTGTCTTAGACTTGCTTAGATAGAAAGCCTGGTTCTAGGGTTCATTTTGGATATTTGCTTTCAGTATTCAATTGAGTGCTATAGTCTGGATCTTACTATTTAATTCTTGGTATTAAGAAAATATAAAACTATCATTTAAAGTGGAAGGTAATTTCAATATTTTGAGTCTTGAATTTATCTTTAGGGGGAGGTTATCTGTTTTGAGAAACAAAATCTCAAAATTAAACAAAAAAAGGAAGAAAGAAAACAAAACTGTACTCTTTTAAGTTATATAAAAGTAAAGCAAATATTCTCAACTGAAACATAAGTTTGAAGAAAGAAAGGTCCAAAAATTAAGTTTCTGTGTATGTTAATTGACTGGCTGTGCCTTTAGTCACCTTTACAGATTATGTTTCTTTTAAAAGTTCATTTATTTTTAAAGTATGGATTTAAAGTACCCTATTACTTTGTTACATATTTTTGCTCTTGAGAAGATAAGTTTCCGTGTTTTCTTAATATATTGTTCACCACAGTTTGTGAGCAGACACTGCAAAGACTAAGGAAAGTTTAGGCCTACTTCTCTCTTTAACTTTGAGTGAAAGGAGAAGCTGTAAAGGAATTGGACATAAACTAGACTGCTGATTCCTTAGATTAAGAGTCAATAGCAAAAGATGCTTTGATATTGGTCTACTAAACTCTGCATTATTTAGTTGTCCTGGTGGAACTATACAGAAATAAAATCCTTTTGTGGTGAGGATCTATTTTTCCCTTAAGGAAGTAGGTAGTTCTCATGTCAATGTTCCTGGGAAGGGTTCCTACAGGTCTGGAGGTAGTAGCAGCTGTTACCACTGTGGAGGCTCATGCACAGGAGTAGTGATATGTTATAGAAGCAAATATATTTCAGAAGCCAGAACAGAATAGGAGAGCATTTAATTGGGAGCATTTGATGGTGGTGCTGGCAATGAAATTTTGAACATCAAGACTCTAGGGTCTGAGTAAGTATAATTTGATTATTTAATAAAAATGTGACATTCCTTTGAAGTCACAGTAGTGATAGCTGGACATTTGCACCTTAAACCATCTGTTTATGGACTGATGGCTATGTTTGAGTCTTAATTCCAGACTTATATCTGAATGACAGAATCCCTATTAGTCCTATTTATGAGCTATTACTTTTAATTATTCAAATTTAGTTTGATATTTTTACTCTAGCTATCTAGTAAATTTTTAGCATCTTTCTTTTTAGCTAGTTATCTAACGAAGTTGAAGGATTTTTTTTGCCTTGCTATTTAGTTCACTCTTGAAATATGAAACTCAGGTATGACTTTGGTTCTATGTAAGAATACACAGAAATGTCACTTCTTCTGTGACATCTTTTATGGCTCCCTCAGGGAACAGTGTTTTCACTCTTTTGATGGTCCATGTTATTTTTTGTACCTTTGTTTTTTGACTCACCGTTTATTAGGAGGTACATTACTGTTATTTCTATGCATATCCCATATCCTGTCATACTAGATGCTCCTCAAGAGCAGGGACTATAATTTCATTTGTTTCTTTATTTAATCAGTAAGTATTAATGACTTGTGTTCTAGCTGTTTTTCTCCTAGCACTTACAGCAGTACAGTATGTTCAATGTGACTAAAAAGTGGCAAAAGAGATGATTTTCATTTTTGCACATTGCTTGAAGTAGTTTTTCTCCATATAGTTTTTCTCCTTAGTGGTCAGAATAGACAGCAGACACATCAATGTCTCCTTGTGTTCATGTGTGTGTTATACCTAATTTAAAGAAAAAACACACAGACTTTGAAAATATCATTTAGATATGCATCTTATAAGTAAATGGTGAGATATTTGTTGATTTATACCACAACATGGTATAAAAATATTAACTGAATTGCACAGAGCTAGTCTTTTAATTAATAGTTATAAGACAGAAGCAAATATATTTGTTTCTTTCAAAGAGAATCTAAAGTAACATAAATGTTGCTGGTGATACTTAGGGATACTAAAAAAAGGAATTAAAATGCATCTAATTAGCTATCACCTTAGCGCCTAAGGCTCATTTGGATGAAGACTATTGCAATTCTCAGAGCTTATAGCCATACTGTTGACATTGCAAGAACATTCATTTTTCCACAAAAGAAATATATACTCTCAGAGCTATATAAACACTAGCAACATCACAAAGGAGATGGAAGGAAAGGGGAAAATGAAGACAAAATAGTATGTATTAACTTGTCACAAATTTTGGCATTTCTATATTTAACTGAAGTTTCATCTAGGATTTCCACAATTTTAATTTCTTACTGTGAAGTATAAATTGGACAGTTTATGGGTTGAAATACAGCCCTTGGGCAATTGAGTACTTAAAATATGCCTCACATATTCTAGGTTGTTTATCCCTGGAGGACAGAGATTATTGTGTCTTTTCCATCTCTGATTTCCCAGCATTTATACAATCCCTGGTAAACAGTAAATGCTTAATGGATGTTAAATGAATGAAGTAATTTTTTTTTTATATTTGCTTATTGACTTCTTCACTTCAATGCTTGCTGCCCATATAAATATGAAGCATTTTATTGCTTGTTTTGTTTTAAAATTTTCTCCTCTAAAATAAATATTAAGTGTAAAAAACATGGAATGGTCTGAACTGAAAACTGTGCCCAAGCCACATGCATTATGAGATTGTGGTTATATCAGATTTTAAACACTATTTGTTTTGAGAATAAATAGATCTGTACGTTGGATTTTATAGAAAGAGGTTTTGCAGGAAATTTTCAATCCTTGGAAGTCCCACTGTGTGGGAAAATATTGGATGATTGTTTGAAAAGATTATAAAGAATGAAGATGTTTTATTTCCTGTATAGCCCATCTAAGATGATATCAATGAAGAAAGTTACTTACAATGATTTAGCAGAGATATCTATGCCAGGATTAGTTAAAGTACACAGGAAAAAAACAATGTAATAGAAGAAAGAACCATTGTCAAAGCAAGGAACCTAGAATGCAGAGAAGGCATGTAAACTCTTCCTGTCAGTAGAGGGCAAAATAATGGCTTCTGATTCAATAGGTAAGATCCATTGCTTAGCTTCTTTCTCTTCCTTTGTGATCACTCCATCTTGTTGAATAGATGAGAGTTTCACTTGAGTCACCAAGTTGGAATATCTTTATGGACCCTTTCCAGGCTCCTATAAGGAGTGTCTCTAATCCCATTCAAAGGGTGGAAAGAGAGAGGATCAACACATATTAAAGAGTCACATTTTCCCCCTTTGGTATTTTCTTTTTATTATTACTGTAGACAAACATAGAGTTGGCATGTTGCAGGTGGGTTGTACTGGCCTGTGAGAGACATTGTGTACATCTTCACAGTTCTGCATTCAATAATGTATTATTAAAATAGTTTGAAACTAGACATGGTAGAAGTTTTTATACCACAAAAATGACAAATTCTCCAAGTCAGAGCTTTTGCCTTTTCTGTTTTTTGAAGACTGGTTTACCAACACATCACTGCAAAAGATATGGAAACTTAATTAGAGCTCGTAATTTAAATCAATTATTCATTCTGGCTCATACCACTTTTCTGAACTCATTCTCTTCTCTCCATCCTGGTTCCCCTTTGCCTGCAGGATAAAAATGTACCCAGCTTAAATTAATGTATTAAGTACACTAATTCTTTTGTCCCTGCTTTTTCCCACAAATGCCGTTCAGCCATATCTACAAAGAATTCATGTTTTATTACCTCTGTGAACTATTGTACATGCTAGCCTCCTTGCATACAATGACTTTCTGCTACGCTGCTTCTCACTAAATCCTATTCATTCCTTAAAAACCAAACCCAATATCACTCTTTAAAATAGCCTTTTTTTTTTACCTCTTCTACTCTCACAATAATCTGGGTTAAGGATATTGCTCTGTAATCCCCTTGGATCCTCTGATTACCTTAATTATAGCACTTTTGTATGATGAAGTCTTGTATTCGTTTCCTATTGCTACTTAACACATTATCCCAAACTTAGCGACTTAAAACAACACACATTAATTTTCTTATGGTTCTGGAGGTCAGAAGTTCAAAATGGGTTTTACTGGGCTAAATCAAGGTGTTGGCAAAGTTCTATTTCTTTCTAGAAGTTCCCGAGGAGAATCTGTTCTCTTGCTTTTTCCAGTTTCTAGAGGCTTCCCATGGTCCCCTTACATTTTCAAAGCCAGCCGTGACCAGCCAAATCTTTCTTACATTGCTTCATTCTCACATTGGCTGTTCTGCCTCCCTATTCCATGTTTATTAGCAAGGTTGTCCAGAGAAACAGAACCAATAGGATATCTGTATGTGAGTGTGTGTGCATTCATATACTTAGAGAGAAAGAGAGAAGGAGATTTATTTTAAAGAATTGCTTATTAATTCCTTATGAAATATGTGGCTCATGTGATTGAGGCTGATAAGGCAGTTCAGTAAGTTTTATTTTGCAGTCTTGGGTCTGAATTTCTAGGGGAAGCTGGCAGGATGGAAATTTCTGTAAGAGTTGGTGTCGAAGATTTTAGTGCAAAATTCATAGGGGAGGCCAGCAGGCTGGAAACTCAGAGAGGAGGAGATGGTATAGTCTTGAGGTAGAATTTTTTCTGCCCCTGGAAATCTCAGTTATTTGCTCTTAAGGCTTTCAATTGATTGGGTGAAGCCCACCCACATTAGGAAGGGTAATCTCCTTTAGTTAAAGTCAACTGATTATAGATTTGAATCCTATTTATAAAATACCTCAACAGTAAGGTCTCAAGCCAGTGTTTGACCAACCAACTAGACACCTAACCTAACCAAGTTGTCACAACAAATTACCCATCACAATAGGGCCAACCCAGATCAACCTGGATAATCTCCTTATTTTAAAGTCAACAACTGTAATTACATCTGCTACCTTAATTATTCTCTGTCATGTAACATAAGAGATTGACAGATTCTGGAGATTAGGATGTGGACATATTTAGGAGGTCATTTTTCTGCCTACCACAGAGTCATAATTATTATTTAACTTGTGTGTATAGAGCTCCAGTTTCTGGCAACATGTACTCAATAAATTATTTTTCAGTAAATTAGTATTAACCAAATCATCAACTACTTTTTCATAGAATCATGCAACTTTAGAAGTAGGAACAACTTTAAACTTTAGAGCTTTCACATTTATTTGGTCACAGTAGGGTTTAAAAGTGTATTGATTATATATATTTTATAAATTTTGGTCCCTGAACTTGTAAAACTCCTATTCTGACTTATCTACATAAAAAGTCATTGAATAAATAAAAAATGATGGCAGCATATTTAGAAGTGCTCAACTTTTATAAAAACCTATTAGACACTCTTTCCACCATCTTGGAACCTGTGGAGGCCTGCTGGGAATAGGACTTCTAAAACGGCAAATATGTCTGGAAGGCTGTGGTCCAAAGCCACTTTTGCTGGCTATGAACGGGGGCTCCAGAACCAGAGGGAGCACACAGCCCTTCTTAAAACTGAAGGCGTTTATGCCTTAGATGAAACTGAATTCTATTTGGGCAAGAGATGTGCTTATGTGTACAAAGCAAAAAACAACACAGTGACTCCTGGCTGCAAACCTAACAAAACCAGAGTAATCTGGGGAAAGGTAACTCGTGTCCACAGAAATAGTGGCATGGTTCATGCTAAATTCCGAAGCAACCTTCCAGCTAAGGCCATTGGACACCGAATCCATGTGATGCTGTACCCCTCAAGGATTTAAACTTATTGAAAAGTAAATAAATAAAATGGTGGATTTTTCTCTTGTAAAAAAAAAAAACCAAAAAACTATTAGACCAAATTTCTTCTTCTTTAACTGCTCTTTAAACATTCTCAGGAACTGCAAGTATTTTTGTATGTCTTAAAAATTCGCTGACCATTCTATATGATTTTTCAACATTCAGCAAAAATATACCATTCTCTAAACAGAACCCTGACTTTCTTAACTAAAGCATAGCATAAGCAATAATTTACAATTGATTTTAATTTTGCTAACATATAAATAAAAATTGCCATGTTTCAGTACACAGAAAAAAAATCTGTCTGTAAGAATGTACTTTTGAAACAGGTAGGTAATCAAAGACTTTTTTCACAATGGAGAAACATGTTCAGTAGTTTAATTTAGACTATATCCCCAAGATAGATCAGAAGTTCAAACTGTAATATGGAAAAATTAAAGAAATATCTTGCCCAATGACCAGATGATAATATATATTCTCTCCGTATAAGTCTTCATGAGATACATGAGAAAGGTAATATCCTCTTCTTTGAATAAAATTTTATTCAACAAAAGTAGATGTTTAACTCAGCTTTCCATAGCTATTCATCGATTTTACAGAATGCTGTATTGGAGAAGCTGATTGTAGTGTGAATATATGGATTAAGTCAATTCAACAACTGTAGGGTGTTGCTATTCAATAAGTCTTTTTATACAACATTTTAAGATTATATTATTCAATACCAGTGTATTGATTTCAATAATGCCCACAGAATAGCTCAAAGAAGGACAATTAAAGGAGGATATAAAAATCAGAGGAATTTAACAGTGTTTACAAATACATAGGTTTTTTTGTAGGGGTAAAAGCATTCAATTATATTAACAAAACTCGAAGACTAGTCAGCTGCTGGATAATTTCTGGGCTTTTTCATATTTTGTCTAGTTCAGAATAAGTTGAGATGATACTTGATTCCCCTGAATATAGTAGTCATGCCTCCTCTCTTAGACATTAGGATCTCTAAAAAGCTGCCTATTTATGTTTGTGTGATGGAATTTTTCTTGAAACTAATACTTCTTGTTTGTCTCTCCTGGTTATTACCATCAAACTGTTCCTCTTAAACACAAACATATGCAAAGTTCTATGATTGACTACATAAAGAAAATTCAGGATGCATGGTCCTGAACTCTTAGTTCTTTATCTATCCAGTTCTGCTACAGCGTTACTGATTGTGTGACTTTTATTTCTTAGCTTTCATGCCTGCCGAATTGCTGATGTAAATTTCAGATTATGGACAGAATTGCAGGGCTTATTGATCACAGTGAACATAGTGAACCAGGAAGCCAGGAGTGTGAAACTCGGTGTGAGTTATAGAAATTGGAGCTTCAATTTAGTAAAATATAGCAATGCATATACATTTTTCAGTTTTTTGTAGCAATCAATGAAATTAAATAAAATAGTTACTACAATCCTAGCACCTACTAGTGATAAAAAATTATCTATTATATTTTCCTCTCTGGAATGATTGTTCTTATTAAACAGTGGGAAGTAGGGCAGATTTTGAAGCACTGAAGCCAAGGGTGTGTCCATGAGGAAAAGCTACGTGTTAAAATAATAGCTGTAAGAGGCAAGAGTGCATAGTAATATTCTTAATGTTTTTACAGTCGAACTCAAAGTTAGGAGGAGAATACCCGGAGGACAAATGTTTAATGATAAGAGTATAAACAGAAATCTTCAAACGTTTCATCCATTATTCTTTACAGGAAGGAAATTAGGGATGATTAATGACTAATCCACCAACAACCATCCCAGGGATGATAAATAATTTTTTTCTGATTGTAATTCTTAGGCATGATTAAAGATGATGATTGAATAAAAATTAACATTTCTTATGGCAAAAATTGATCTTTTTACATCCTTGGTTTTAACTGTAAAATAAATAGTTTATTTCTGTGATAACTTTCTCTTTATTAAAAAGGGAGCATGGGATCAATTTTTGATTGATTATGTTGAATGGGTTCTGGACCACTTTATTTTTATAGCTCAATTTATTCTGGGGATGAATGCCAAGTCATACAAAGCTTATAATTGAGGCTAACATTCTAGACAAAATCCTGTGTCTAATGTTTCAAGCACAGCTTGGGTATTGGCCATCTGTTTAGTAGCTCCTATTTATTGAGCATTTGCTATGAATGAAAAATTGTACTAGATGAATTAATGTTCTTATTAATTAAATAAGAACATTATCTTACTTAATGTTCACAACAGGGTCACTAGATATGTAATGTTATCCTTAGAGGACACATAGAGAAATAGGCTTAGAAAGATTTGAAACTTGCTCAAATAAGTCACACAGCTAGAATATGTTAGAGTTAAGAACCATCTGATTCTGAGTGGAGGCTATTCTGTTGTATCACTGTCTGTTTCAGCTTTCATCCTTAGATCCTTTAGGAAGTAGTTATCAAAATCTTGTTAAGGTAATTTATATTGTCAATTAACTAAGCTGGAATTAGGTTTTCCAGAATTCCCCTTCCTTGCATGATTCTGATTATAGTTAACCACATGAGAAATTGCATGAAATTTGGAAGGCAAAGATGAAGTAGCAGGCATTGTGCTCCAAAGGTCAGTAGTGGCCTCCAGATTACCACCAAAGCTTGCCCACCTGTGGCTGATCTCCTGGCTCACCAAGCCATTTGGGGCAGCTGCTGGACCCATGGGGCCATCAGTTTCTGTGAATCCTGTACCAGGTAAATGAGCAGTTTTGTGGTGGAGGCAACATTTTCTGCAGATCATCCACCTCAATGAGGTTGGAGGCTATGAAACACAGATGTACTTTCTGTTTGTCCTTGTGGGTGCCAGTATTTTCTTGAAGTATCTCTTTTTTTTTCTTGCTCTCCCCTGTTCCACATCCAGCTTTTCTTCTTTTGTCCTAGCCCTGCTAATCTACAGTGGCTTCAGGGCCACTACCAGAATGGAAGGCAATAGGCTTTCATGGACTTCTTCACAAGATCCCACAATTATGAAGGTCCAATATCTATAATAAATCACTTATTTCACATCATGCCTAGTAGTTCTGCTTACCTTATTGAACCTTAACTGCCATCCCTGTGAAATATGTCTTACAATATCTGGGTAGAAAGATTATTCTTGGAGTATTTCAGTAGTTTATCATTGAACCAAACTATACCTCAATTTTGTTAAATTACGTGCTAAAGTACTTTTTTCTCTTGTTTAAATGTGAATGATTTCAAAAGCTAAAATAATCTCTCTGAAGTTCATCCTATCGAACAACTGCATCAAACATGTTAGAGGCATTGTATGATTTATATGCTTAAATTTACATCTATGAGGTCAAAAAGCAGTTTGTATTATTCACTAACTCTTGACTATGAATCTTTTGTAAATATCCAAATTAATTTGCACAGGATCAATTTTAATCTTTCCCTATTGAGTGCTTTGTGCTTTGTATTAATTAAGGTGATTGACTTGTAATTACTCCATTTACTTATGAATCTATTCAGTTTCTGCATTACTAACTATTCCCCTGTTCTTAATACTATAAAAAATGTACTAAGTCCACATCTAAGATGACTTTAAGATATTTTCAAAATCTTTGCGATAGGTCTGTGTCTCTTTTCCCTTTATATTTCACAGAAGTGGCTTAAATTTTTTTAAATCTCATATGAGATTTTGTATTCATGAGCATGGATCTGTGTAATGTAAGGTAATGGACCTGATCAGAAACCCACATATTTGAAAATAAATTAAGTCCTAGAGCTGAAAACATCTAATATGTGCTTCTCTTCCCCCCATCTTTACCCTTTGTCAATGGTATATGAGTACCCATATTTGTGAATAAACTGAAACAGATAAACCCGACAACAGAGGCCTAATAACAGGGTAATAATAAAATCCAACAAAGGAGACAGAAATATATACACTTCTTTTGTGACCCCTTTAATGTTTAAACACACTTCCCCATTTTTTTTTTATTTAACCCTCATAAGAAAATTGTAGGGTAAGCAGATATTATCAGTCTGATTTCAAATATGAGGAAAATTGAGACAAGGATTTTAGGAACAAAATCATAGAGTCAAAAGTTGATGAGTTGAGACTTGGGATCTGGTACCCTGGCCCCACATGCAGTGTTCTTTTGTCAACACATCACTTTTTGACTATGCTGTGTATTCCACCCACCACCCTATGGGAAGCAAATGGAATTGTGAAATATTATGTATTTTAGAGTTTTTGTGAATCAAGTATCTGTGGTTTTGATGGGTTCACTGACCTTGATCAAGTGACTTAATTTTACTGACATGCTTTTCCTAATTTATAAATGAGAGTAATAAATTTTAACTTGTAATTTTATTATGAAAAATCTCAGCATATTTTCTAGTACAGAATCATTTCTTATCAAGTTTGTAGATTAGGAAAATGTAATTATTTGTATCTTAACAAATTTTTTTTTTTAATTTTTGAGTATTTAGTTCTAAAAAATTTGAATACTTAAGCAATTATATAACATTTCAAGGTTACTTACATCCTGCAGGATATGTATATAAAGTTACAGGGAAGTGGTTCTTAAATTTTAACATGCATTAGAATCACCTCGAGAGTTTTTAATATACCGATTGTTAGATTCCAAACCCAGAGGTTATAATTCAGTAGATCTGGTGTTGGACTCATGAATTTGCATTTCTAGCAAGTTCCTAGTCAATCTGATTCTTTCACTACACTCCACAAATTTTGATAAGTTGTATTTTTATTTTCATTTAATTGAAAATATATTTAATTTCTCTTGAGATGCTTTCTCTGACCCATATGTAATTTTTAGTATGTGGCTTAATCTCCAAATATTTGAGGATTTTTCAGCTGCCTTTCTGATATTGATTTCTAGTTTAATTCCATTGTGGTCTGAGAGCATACTTTGTATGATTTCTATTCTTTTAAATTTGTTTAAGTGGGTTTTATGCCCTAGAGTGTGTCTATCTTGGTGAATGTTCCATGTGATGTTGAGAATATATTGCTTGTTGGATGTAGTGTTCTACAAATGTCAATTATATCAATTTGATTAGTAGTGTTGCTCAGTTCAATTATATCTGGTCTATAATACACCCCCCACACACACATACACTATCTTACTGATTTTTTTCTACTTTATCAATCAATTAGAGAAAGAGGGGTATTGAAATTTCCAACTATAGTAGTGGATTTGTCTATTTGTCCTTGCAATTCTGTCAGTTTTTGCCTCACATATATATTTTTTTCTTTTCTTTTCTTTTTTTCTCCGGAGGTGACCCGTGGCGTAGGGATCCGCCTTATGGTGCCGGGGAGAAGGGTGATGCTGCATGACGTGCTGAGGCTTGGCGGGTGGCGGTGGGCCGGTGGGGCGGTGGGGCGGTGGGGCGGTGGGGGGGGGGGGGGGGGCCGGGGGTTGGCGGGGGCTGTTGGATGTGGGTGGGGAAGGGCAGGGGCTGCATGTGCACGGGCCAGCCTCAACAAATTTTGATACTCTGTTGTTAGGTGCATCATGTCAAGGATCTTTATGTTTTCTTGTAAAAGTGACCTCTTTTTATAATTAAATTATTCTACTCTTTACCATTTAAAATTTTTTTGTTGTTCTGTGATCTGTTTTGCCTGAAATTAATACAGCTGCTCTGGCTTTCTTTTTTCTAATGTTAGCATGCTGTATCTTTCTTCATCCCATTAATTTTAGCCTATTTGTGTTTTATATTTAAAGAAGATTTCTTAAAGGCAATATAGTAGGGTTATAGTTATCTACTCTGACACTTGCCTTTTAAATAGTGTTTTTAGACTATTAATATTTGAAGTGATTATTGGCATAGTTGTTTTAGTTTCCTATGCTGCTCAAGCAAATACCATGAAATGGGTTGGGTTAGACAATGGGAATTTATTAGCTCATAGTTTTGAGGCTAACAGAAAGTTCAAATCAAGGCATCATCAAGGCTATGATCAAAGTAATCCTTGGATCCTCTGTCACAAGGCAAAGCACGTGGTGGCATCTCCTGGTTTCTCCCTTCACTTCTGGATTCTGTCAATATCAAGCCTCTGGCTTTCTGTGGCTTTTCTCTCTGTCTAGATTTAATTCTCTTATAAAGTACTCGGTAATGTGACTAAGGCACATCCTGATTGAAGTAGAACACACCTTAACTGAAGTAGCCTCATCAAAATGTCCTACTTACAATAGGTTTATACCTAGAGGAATGGATTAAATTTAACAACATGTTTTTCTGGGGTACATACAGATTCAAACCAATACAGTTGTATTAATAACTACTATTTTTTATTACAATTTCTATTCATTGAAATTATTTTTCCTTTTCCCCTCTTTTACTGCCTTATCTGGTTTCAATTGGGCATCCCATACATTAATAATTCAATTTTATCTCCTCTCTCAGCATATCAATTATACCACCTTTAAAAATTTTTTTGTGGTTGCCCTAGAGTTTGCAACACACATTTATACATTTACAAGTAATCTCAGTCTGCTCACAAATAACACCACAGTGCTTCATGGGTTGTGCAGGTACCTTAAAACAGAGTTTTCCCAATTCCTCTTTCCCATCCCTTAAACATTGCTGTCATTCATTTTTTTTTTTCATTCATTTTATATAACAATATTCTTTAAGCACTCAAAACACTGTTATTATTATTATTTTGGACAAGCAGTTATCTATTATATAATTAAGAATAAGGAGAATAAAAGATTTCATTTTACCTTTATTTATTCCTTCTCAGACATACTTCCTTTCTTTATGTAGAATCAGGTTTCTTTTTTAAAAATCTCAGTTTGATTCTTTACAAAGGCAATGGTTCTTAGTTGGGATGGAGCTCAGAATCATGTAGGGAACTTTTTTAAACTCTATTTTTAGAAAAGTTTTAGATTCACATTTACAGAAAAATTACACCAAAATATAGGCAATTCCCATATAATCCCCACATACACCCTCATACATAATCTCACCTATTATTGACATCTTATGTTAGTGTGGTACATTTGTTACAGTTGATGAACCAATATTAAAGCATTGCCGCTAACCAAAGTCTATAGTTTACATTATGGTTTATACTTTGTGATGTACAGTTCCACAGGTCTTGACAAATGCATAATGTCATGTGTCCGTCATTGCAGTATCATACAGAAGAATCTTACCACCCCAAATATGCCCTGTTTTCCACCTACCCTTCCCTCTCACTCCCCTCTGAAGCTCTGGTGTATTAGTCAGCCAAAGGGGTGCTAATGTAAAATACCAAAAATGAGTTGGTCTTTATAAAGGGTATTTATTTGGGGTAGAAGTTCATAGATACCAGGCCATAAGGCATTAAGTTTCTTCTCTCACCACAGTCCATTGCCATGTGTTAGAGCAAGACAGCTGCCGGCGTTTGCCAGGGTTCAGGCTTCTCGGGTTCCTGTCTTCCTGGGGCTACGTTTCTCTCCGGGCTTAGCTCCTGTTTCCTCCACAAGGTCAGCTGCAGACGATCAGGCGAACGGCTTGCTTCTCTTCTCCTGGGGCCTTCTTTCCAACATCAAAACTGCTTCTCAAAAGACTGCCTCAACTGCCCTTTGCCTTGCCTTTAATATTCAATTCCCCACTCACCAAGGGGTGGGGCTCAATGCCCTAATCCTAACCTAATCATGCCCAGATTAACAGATCAGTTAACAAGCATGATCCAATTATATTTTTGGAATTCATAATTACATCAAATTCCCCAACGGTTACATTCCACCCTCTGAATTCCAAAAATACATTACAATTCTCACAAAAAACTTAAATCAGTAACGATTCAAGTACAAAATCATATCAAAATCTTTTTAAAGAAATACAGTTCATCTTGAGGCAAAGTCCCATCTGCTATAGACCTCTGAATCTTACAAAACCATTTAACTGCTTCCAATATACAAATGGAAAGACAAAAGATAAACATTTTCAAAATTATAAGGAGAAATTGGGATTTTAAACATGAGTCATGGATCCTCTACAGTTCAGTAAACTTGCAGGGCATCCTCCATTCGATTTCAAAGTCTGAGAGTTATTCTTAAGATGATGGTTTCTTCTCCTTGGGGCCACATGGGAACCCACCCTTTCCACAGGCTTGCCCAAGAGCCATTTTCTTGGTTCCACCCTCATCAAGCATCTGGGTGTCGCCCAAGCTTCAGACCTCACCCTCCAAGAGTGTTGGTGTGATTGCCACACCTTACCCAATCCTTGGGTTAGAGTCTTCTCCCCCCTAGCACAGTGAGGTGAAGACAACATTCCCCCTAACCTTTGGCATACAGGCTCAACCCTCTCAGAGCAGCGAGTTGACCACCTGGCCTTCTCTAACCTTTGGCATACAGGATCAACCTTCTCAGAACAATGGGTTGACCACCTGGTCTTCTCTAATCTATGGGGGACAGGTACACCCCTCTCAGACCAATGGGGTGTTGACCTTAACTGCCCTAATCTTTGAGGAATGTGCTCCAACCTCCCTGCACCCTGGGGTGGCAAAACTCTTCCTGAACATCGGGTGGGGACATCCACCCTCTTCAATTGTTGGGGAAAACTCACCCTCTCTGTATATATGGGTGGAGCTCCTCTCTTGGCCCAAGGAGATGTCTTAATCCCAGATCTCTGCTTCCACGTTTTTTTCTTAAAGCTTTTTCTCCATCAGTCTTTCCTTTCCATGTCCTCTTTTGTCCTAGCTGACAGTGGTTTTGTTCATACAGCATTCTCAAAAACTTTGTTGGTTTAGCATACAGGAAGCAGGGGTTCAAACCATCAGACAGTAATACTTTCCACAAGTCTTTCCGAGATAATTGCATTTTCAATTCTGAGTTATGGGTTCCAAGTTTAGTAAAGTTTTCAAATAGGGCATTTTCATCTGGGAATTTGATTTCCAGAAACTTGGAAGTTCCAGAATTAGTTTCTGTTTTCTTCTTGCCCAAAAGAGTCCTTAGTGTATTTCTCTCGTCTAGTATTTTGCTATAAACTGCAAGGAGAAGCCAAGCCACATTCTCCGAGTTCACCTTGGAAAGTTCTTTAGCTAAATGCTCTGGTTCACCATTTTAAAATTCTGTCTTCCATATAACACCAGGAGTTAATCTTGTTAAGTTCTCTGCAACTTTAAAACATGGATCTCCTTTCCTCCAGTTTCCAATAAAAGTTTCATCATTTACTTCTAAGGCATCATAGAAAGTCTCTTTAGCGTCCATATTGCTATCAACAGTCTCTTCAAAGTGATCTAGGCCTTTTCCATAAAGCATTTTACAATTCCTCCAAAAAATACCTCTTACCCATTTATAAAACCGTTCCAACATTTTGGTAATTACAAAAGCACTACCCACTCTCGGTACCAAATTCTGTATTAGTCAGCCAAAGGGGTGCTAATGTGAAATACCAAAAATGGGTTGGTCTTTATAAAGGGTATTTATTTGGGTTAGAAGTCCATAGATACCAGGCCATAAGGCGTTAAGTTTCTTCTCTCACCACAGTCCATTGCCACGTGTTAGAGCAAGACAGCTGCCGGCATTTGCCAGGGTTCAGGCTTCTGGGGTTCCTCTCTTCCAGGGGCTGCGTTTCTCTCCGGGCTTAGCTCCTGTTTCCTCCACAAGGTCAGCTGCAGACGATCAGGCGAACGGCTTGCTTCTCTTCTCCTGGGGCCTTCTTTCCAACATCAAAACTGCTTCTCAAAAGACTACCTCAACTGTCCTTTGCCTTGCCTTTAATATTCAATTCCCCACCCACCAAGGGGTGGGGCTCAATGCCCTAATCCTAACCTAATCATGCCCAGATTAACAGATCAGTTTACAAGCATGATCCAATTATATTTTTGGAATTCATAATTACATCAAATTCCCCAACGGTTACACCTGGCAATCACTACCTTTATATCAATGTTAAAAGTTCTCCTGTTAACACAAGATAATAACTACAATAACAATAAATCTACTTTGGTCGGTGGTTATACTCCCCCCTAATGTTTGTTCATTCCTCAGTCTTGAGGGATTTGGGATGATGTCTGCTCTGACTGCTTCAGGCTGAGAGAGGACTCATATATTATGAGTCAGACAGAAGGAATTATTTTGCTTGCATTTGTAGATGGGACTTGTCCATAATCATCATTTTGTTGGTTGTCCAGGGTAATCCTGAAGAACTGGTGAGTAAGAGTTTGCCACATCTCTCTGGGATTCAGGGATCAACCAGCATATGAACAATCCAAAATTTTAACTCTCTGAGAAATACATTTAATGTGTGTGTTCCAAATTTCTCATTGTCCCAATAATGTCCTTGTGCACATTTTCTCCTCCATTATTAGACTTAGTCCAGGATCATGTATTGCATCTAGTCATCATTTTTAAGGTCTCTTTTAATTTTTAAATTATAGAGACATATACAAAATAAAATTTCCAATCTCAACCACTCCCAATGTTCAGCCTCCTGCCTTTCTCTGTGACCCACAAATAGACCCTGTGCTCGGGACTAGGGGTGTTGCTTTCTAGAACAGGATGATAAATGTGGACTGACTCCTTTTGTGGATACATCTGAAAGCAGATGGTGGTCTCTGCCTGTACATTCTTTCCCCTTTTTGCCCTGAGCACATATAAACATTCATAGACTTAGTATGTAAGTTTTATGGTACCTGGCTGACTCCCACTTCTATATCTGTTCCCAGGAGAGACAGCCTTCAGTTTGTGGCACAAGAGGGATGCACACATGACATCTCCTTGTGTCAGCTAGTAGATCAAGGCTTACTGGCCATTGGGCATCGACACTCATTATTGAAGCGAATCCTGCTCTGTCTTTTCTCTATGTTCGTAAATTCTATCCAGTGCCTATGTTAGTCATGCTTCACTGAAGACCACACCTGCAAACCAAAGAATGGGTTGAAATCATAGAACTTCTGCTTCTGGCAGAAGGCATTATTGTGTTCTTGCTAATCTCCATGGGGTGAGATTCCTCCCCTGGAATCTGTCCTCCAGAGCAATAGTTTGGCACAGTGAGTAGGGTGCAAACAACCAAGCATACAATTTAATGTGATTAGTCACATTCACAATATTGTGCTACCTTCACCACAATCCATTTCCAGAACTTTTTTTTTTACTTTATTTTTGTACATTTAATAATTGAGAATATAAACAATTAAAAACCAAAAAGTAAACACAGATGAATAAATATATACATTTCTCAATTAAATGTAATGGATACATATAAAATTTTTTAAAAATCAAACAATATGTTACACAATATATTTGGTTCATAGTAACGCATTCATACAGAATTTGTTCTTTTGTGTCTGGCTTGCTTCACTCAACATAATGTCCTCCAGGGTCATCCATGTTGTCATATGCTTCATGACTTCATTTCTTCCAGCTGCATAATATTCCATTGTGTGAATAGACCACAGTTTGTTTATCCTTTCATTTGTTGATGGACACCTGGGTTGTTTCCAACTTTTGGCAATGGTGAATAATGTTGCTATGAACATCGGTGTGCAGATGTCTATTCGTGTCACTGCTCTCAGTTCTTCTGGGTATATACCCGTAGTGGTATTGCCGGGTCACGTGGCAAGTCTATATTCAACTTCTTTAGGACTTGCTAAACAGTCCTCCATAGTGGCTGTACCATCCTGCATTCCCACCAACAGTGAAGAAGTGTTCTTATTTCTCCACATCCTTTCCAACACTTGTAGTTCTCTGTCTTTTTAATAGTGGCCATTCTGATAGGTGTAAAATGATATCTCCTTGTAGTTTTGATTTGCATTTCCCTAATCATGAATGATGTTGAGCATTTCTTCATGTGTTTTTTTTGCCATTTGTATTTCTTCTTTGGAGAAATGTCTATTCAAGTCTTTGGCCTATTTTTTAATTGGGTCATTTGTCTTTTTATTGTTGAGTTGTAACATCTCTTTATATATCCTGGATTTTAAACCCTTATCAGATACATAATTTCCAAATATTTTTTCCCATTGAATTGGCTGCCTTTTCACCCTTTTGACAAGGTCCTGTGAGGTGCAAAAGTGTTCAATTTTGAGGAGGTCCCATTTATCTATTTTTTTTTTTGTTGCATGTGCTTTGGGTGTAAGGTCCAAGAAACCACCACCTACTACAAGGTCTTGAAGATGTTTCCCTACAATTTTTTCTAATAGTTTTAAAAGGTCCTGGCTTTTGTATTTAGATCTTTGATCCATTTTGAGTTGATTCTTCTATAGGGGGTGAGATAGGGGTCCTCTTTCATTCCTTTGGTTTTAGATTCCAGTTCTCCCAACACCATTTGTTGAAGACACTGTTTTTTCCTGTTAGTGTGGGCTTCATAGGTTTGTCAAAAACCAGTTGACTGTATAGGTGAGGGTTTATTTCTGGGTTCTCAATTCTATTCCACTGATCGATGTGTCTATCTTTATGCCAGTACCATGCTGTTTTGGCCACTGTAGCTTTGTAATATGTTTCAAGGTCAGGCAGTGAAATTCCTCCCACCTCACTCTTCTTTTTCAGAATGCTTTTGGCTACTTGGGTGCACTTAACCCTTCCAGATGAATTTGGTAATTGCCTTCTCTAATTCTGTAAAGTAAGCTGTTGGGATTTTGATTGGTATTGCATTGGATGTATAAATCAGTTTGCATTACCAGAACTTTTCATCACACCAGAAAGAAATTCTGCATCCATTATGCATTAACTTCCAATTTCCCTTGTCCTCAATCCCCACTCCTAGTAACTTGTACTCTACTTTCTGTCTCTATGAATTTGCTTATTCTCATTATTTTATATACGTAGATTCATACAATTCTGTGCTTGACATTTCACTCTACATGATATCTGTAAGATTCATTCATGTTGTAGGAAGTATCAGAAATTCATTTTTATGGATGGATAATCTGTTGTATGCATGTACCAGATTTTGTTCAACCACTTATATGATGATGGACATTTGAGTTGTTTCACCTTTTGAGGACTGTGATAATGCTGCAATGAACATTGGTATAGAAATATCTATTTGAATCCCTGCTTTCAATTTTTTTGGGTATATACTAGAAAGAGAATTGACAGATCATTTGGTTGTTCTATGTATAACTTTTTGAGGAACTGCCAAACTGTTTTATACAGAAACTGCACCTTTTTACATTCCCACCAACAATGAGTGAGTATTCCTATTACTCTGCATCTTCTCCAGAACTTATTATTTCCTGTTTGTTTGTTTGTTTGTTTGTTTTTGAATAATGACATACTAGTGAGTGTTAGGTGATATCTTATTGTGTTTTTTCAATTATTATTTTTAAAGAAGCTTTAGATTATACAAATGTTACATTGAAAATACAGGGGATTCCTATATACCTCACCCCCTCCATCTCCTACACTTTTCCCCATTAACAACATCTTTCATTAGTGTGGTATATTTGTTACAGTTGATGAACACATATTGAACCATTGCTGCTAACCATGGTCTTTAGCTTACATTATGCTTTACACTTTGCACCACACAATTTTATAGGTTTTGACAAAATGTATAATGGCCTGTATACATCATTGAAAAGTCATGCAGAACAATTCCAATGTCACAAAAATGCCTCATGTTATCCCTGTTCTTCCCTCTCACTCCCCTTAAATCTCTGGTGACCACTGCCATTATATCAATGTTACTAGTTCTTCCGTTATGAGAATAATAATAAGTCTGCTTTAATTCATAGTTGCAATCCCCCCTAATGTTTGTTCATTCCTCAATCTTGAGGATTTGGGGATGGTAATGCTCACTCTGCTTCCAATTGAGAGTGTGCTTAGATCCTATGGGGGCAATGGATGGAACTGTCCCCATAGGATCTAAGCCCTATGGCATATGAACAGCCAGAAGTTTTAAGTCTCTGGGACACATATTTAAAGGGTATAGTGCTAATTATAAGTTCAAATAAAAGGGGCATAACAACCATACATAGGAAAATTATAAATGAGTCCAGCTCCAATACATTGGGGTATAGGGTTATCATGTATTCCAAGGCAAGGCCCACTGACAGAGTGCCAAATACTTGGGGTTGTCTGGCATGTCTATAGTGTCCAGATGTCTCTAGAGTCCTCAGAAGTCTTCCCCTCCCACTTGAGGAACTGTGTACTGGGCAGTAAGTGAGATCCTGCTAAGATGTGTTTAAGCGTAACATCTGGAATGACCTCCTGACTCACTTTTAAATTTCTTGGCCATAAAAACTCATTTGTATTTAATATTCTCCCTTTTGGTCAAGGTCTTTTTCTAAATGCATTGCTACTTGGTGCTTGGTAATAATCCCTCGGTGCCAGGGAAGCTCATCCCTGGGAGTCATGTCCCATGCCAGGAGGAAAGTAGTGAGTTTATATGCTGAGTTTGTTTTAGAGAGAGGTCACATTAGAGCAACAAAGAGGCTTTCAGGAGGTAACTTTTAGGCAATATATATAACACTAGGCTAAGTTTCAATTTCATAAGAACAGGATTCATAAATACAAGCATCAATATCAAGGGTCTGGCATATTGTCTGTCCTTCTTCACTAGGCGCTGCCTATGTACTCCAGGGATTCTTGCCACTCTATTAGAGACTGTATCCAGCATAGGAATTCAATATTCTTTCGGTTATTGTGTGGGGCTCCACCCACCTTGACAGCACCCCATGACCACTTGAACACATTAATATTCTGTGGAAGCATGCCCCAGGTGAACCCTTCCCCACACATCCTCCCACCAACAACAGCCTGCACCTGTGATCCTCCCCTGCCACAAGTTGTGACTCTTCTGCAATCCAAAACTTTCCCCAAACAAAGTCAAATAAATAAATAAATGAAAATAATAAAAATATAAATAAAAAATATATTAAAATTAAAAAAAAAATTTTCCATTGTGTCTTTCTTCCCATAAAATCTGTTAACTTTTATGTTTAGTGACCGTACAGAAGAAATTGTCATTGTGGTTTTGATTTGTATTTTCCAAATGGCTAATGATATTGAGAATTTTTTCATGTATTTGTTGGCCCTTTGTATTTCTTCTTTGAAAGAATGTTATTCAAGTCTTTAACTCATTTTTGAATTGGGTTGTCTTTTTGTTGTTGACTTGTAGGAATGCTTTGTATATTCAAGATAATATATCCTTATCAGATATGTGCAAACATTCTCTCCCATTCTGTTGGTTTTATTTTTGCTTTTTGGATAATGTCCTTTGATGCATGTAGCAGTTTGATATTTTTTATGAATTCCAAAAAAAGGATTATGTTTGTAAACTGGTCTGTCCATCTGGGCATGAGACCTTTGATTGTATTAGATTCAGCAGAGATGTCTTTGATTAAATTATGTTAAGATTAGGGCTTTGATTTGACCACCTCAGTAGGGTGTAACTCAAGTTAAGTCCCCACCCACTTGGTGGGCTATATAAATGGACATTCGCTCAAGAAAACACATGGAAGAAGACATGGAAGAAGATACACAGAAGAAGAGAGAACTTGGTCATTTTTGATCCTGCCATGTGACAGAAAGCAGAAGGCTCAAACAGCTAAAGCCCAGGGGAGAACTGAGCCATTTGCCTGATAGATTGCAGTTGAAGAGACCAGAGCCCTGAACAGCTAAGAAGGCCCAGAAAGAAATGATCTCTCCAGCCTACAGCTGAGATGGGAAGAAGCTGGGCCCATGGAACCTTAAGGGGAAGAGGAAGGCTGAACCCTTGCAGAGACCAGGCCATCTTACTTCAACACATGGCAACTGACATGGATGAGAAAGTACCTCTTATGGTACCTTGAGTTGAACTCTTTAGGGCTTTGTATCTGTAAGCTTTTACCTCAAATAAATATCCTTTATAAAAACCAATAGATTTCTGGTACTTTGTATTAGCACCTCTTTGTCTGACTAATACAGTGCACAAGTTTTTAATTTTGATTAAGTGCAATTTATCTATTTTTTTCTTACTTTTTGTGTAAAGTCTGTGAATCTATTGCCTAATACAATATCCCAAATGCATCCCTCTATATTTGTTTTTAAGAGTTTTATAGTTTTAATCTCTTATATTGAGGTTATTTTCCATTAATTTTTACATATATTTTGAGATAAGGGTCCATTTTTATTCTTTTGCATGTGGATATCCAGTTTTCCCAGCACCATTTATTGAAGAGACCATTGTTTCCACATTGAGTTTACTTGACAAAAATAAATTAGCCATAGTTGTATAGGTTTATTTCTGAACTCTCAATTCTATTCCATTAATCTATGTCAGTCTTTGTACCAGGATCCTACTGTTTTGAGGACTGTGCCTTTGTAATAAATTTTGAAATCAGGAAGTATATAACCTCCAACTTGTCCTTTCTCAAGAAGTTTTTGGCTATACAGGGTCCCTTGCCCTTCTATATGAAGTTGATGATTACCTTTTCTACTTCGTCAAAGAAGCTATTGGAATTTTCATTTGGATTTCATTGAATCTGTTCATTGCTTTGGGTAGTTTTGGCATCTTAACAATATTCAGTCTTCCAATCCATGATCACATAATAACTTTATACTCATTTAGGTCTTCTTTAATTTCTTTCATTGATGATTTGCAATATATAAATCCTTTATTTTCTTCATTAAGTTAATTCCTAGTT
The DNA here is from genome assembly GCA_026826555.1 of Tolypeutes matacus. Taxonomy (NCBI): domain Eukaryota; kingdom Metazoa; phylum Chordata; class Mammalia; order Cingulata; family Chlamyphoridae; genus Tolypeutes; species Tolypeutes matacus. The sequence continues at coordinate 20,266,265 of JAKSZT010036119.1, read as the reverse complement.
CTTTTATTCTCTTAGTTTCTATGGAAAATGGTATTGTTTTCTTGATTTCTTTTTTGTATTGTTCAATGCTAGTATATAGAAACACCACTGGTTTATGTGTGTGCCTCTTGTACCCCCTGATTTTGCTGAATGTATTATCTCTAGTAGCTTTCCTATAGATTTTGTAGGACTTTTAATATTTAGGACCATGCAATCTGTGAAAGGATAGTTTTAATCCTTTTTTTCCAGTTCAGATGCCTTTTATTTATTTTTATGGCCCAATTGATCTGGTTGGCACCTCCAGTACATTTTTAAATAGGAGTGGTGAAAACAGGCATCCTTACCTTCTTCCTGATTTTAGGGGAAAACTTTCAGTCAATCACCATTGGGTGTGTTATTAACAGTGGTTTTTCATATATGCCTTTGTCATGTTGTGGAATTTCCCTTCAATTCCTAGTTTCCTGAGTTATCATCAAGAAAGGGTTTTGAATTTTGTTAAATGCCTTTTCTGTGTTACTTGAGATGATCCTGTGGGATTGATTTTCATATGTGAACTACTCTTGCATTCCTGGGATAAATCCCACTTGATCATGGTGTATAATCCTTTTAATATGCTTGGCTTTACTTTGTTAATATTTTGTTGAGGATTTTTGTATTTATATTCAGAAAGTCTTTTATTTTTCTTTTCTTGTGGTATCTTTTTTTTTTTTTTCCTCTTGAAACTTTTTTGAAATTTATTGAAGTATATCACTCATACATGAACATACATAAGTAGTAAGTGTATAGTAAAAGATGTGAACTTACAAAGCGAACATTCATAACATCATACAGGGGTCCCATACATCAACCCTCCACCAACACCTTGCATTGTCATGAGACATTTGTTACAAATTATGAAAGAATAATCTGTCTTTGGTATTAGGGTGATGCTGGGCTCATAGAATGAGTTAGGAAGTGTTCCCTCCTCTTCAAATTTTTGGAAAAGTTTGAGCAGGATTGGTGTTATTTTTTTTCTTTGGATGGTTGGTAAAATTCTCTTGTGAAGCCATTTCATCTTGGACTTTTCTCTTTAGGAGGTTTTGGATTACTGGTTCAAGCTCTTTGCTTATTATTGGTTTGTTGAGATTGACTATTTCGTCTTGAGTCAGTTTAGGTAATTTACATGCTTGCAGGAATTTGTTCTTTTCATCTATGATTTCTACTTGATGGGCATGCGATTGTTTATTGAATCCTTTTTTAATCCTATTTATTTCTGTAAGGTTGATAGTAATATACTCCCTTTTATTTCTGATTTTTGTTATTTGTATCTTCTCTTGTTTTTTAAATTTATTTTGTTTATTGTTTTCATTGTTTCTCTGTTCTTTATTTCATTTATCTTTGCTTTAATATTTATTATTTTCTTCTCATTTTGGGTTTAGTTTGCTCTTTTTCTGTTTCTTCAAGGTATAAGTTGTTATTGATTTAAGATACTTCTATTTTAATTTTAGAAATTTAGAGTTATAAATTTCCTTTTGAGGGCTACTTTTGCTACATTCCATATATTTGGGTATATTGTGTTGTCTTTTTCATTCATAGTAAGATATTTCCTAATTTCCTTTTTGATTTTTACTTTGATGCATTGTTTGCTTAGTATTATATTGTTTTATTTCCATATATTTTTGAATTTTTAAGTTCTTCCTCTGGTATTGATATCTAGCCTCATTCCATTATGATCAGAGAAAATATTTTGAGTGATTTCTATGTTTTTATATGTATCAAGATTTTTTGTGACCTAAGATATGATCTATTTTAGAGAATAATCTGTGTGCACTTCAGAAGAATATGTATTCTGCTATTGTTGGATGAAATATTCAACATATACTTGTTAGATATAGTTGGTTTATTGTATTCTTCAAGTACTATTTCCTTATAGATCTACTTTCTAGATATTATATCAATTATTGAAATTGATGTATTGATGTCTCCTACTATTAATGTACAACTATCTGTTTCCCCTTTAAATCTGTAATTGTCTGCTTCATATATTTTGGGGGTTCTATTGTTAGGTGCATATATGATTATAATGATGATATCTTCCTGATTAATTGATCCTTTTATTGATAGATAGTATACTTCTTTGCCTTTTTAATAGTTTTTTACTTGAAGTCTACTTTATTAAAATAGCCACCACAGCTCCCTTTGGTTTACTATTTGCATGGAATATTTTCCCACCCTTTTATTTTTAACATACTTGCGTCCCTAAATTTATAGTGTATCTCTTGTAAATAGCACATAGTTGTGGTCAAGCTTTTTTATCCAGAATCCTGCCTTTTGACAGGGGAGTTTTCGAATAACTACTGATAATGCAGGACTTACTTCTGACATTTTACTCTTTGGTTTTTGTAGTCTTGTACTTTTCTTTTTTTTTTTTGTCCCTGCCTATTTTTTTGTTTTGTTGATCTTTTGTAATAAACCCTTTAGAATCCCTTCTCATTTCCTTCTGTGTATAGTTTTCAGATATTTTCTTTATGGTTATTGTGGTGCTTAAATTTACCATCTTCAATCTGTAATGCTTTCATATGATTTGACAGCAACTTAACTTCAGTATTATATATCAGCTATTTTCTACTACCCCTCCACCCCTCACCTTTACATAATTCCTGCAATAAAGTGCACAATTATACGTTATGAGTCCTAAACCATAGTTTTAATCATTACTTTTTATGCATTTGCATTTCAGATCCTGTAAGAAGTAAAAAGTGGAGTTGCAAACCAAATATACAACAGTACTGGTATTTCTATTTACCCATGTTGTTACCTTTACTGAAGATCATTATTTCTTAATTCAGCTTCAATCTATTGTCTAGTGTCCTTTCCTTTCAACCTAAAGAACTCCTGCATAAAAGCATTTCTTATAGGGCCAGCCTAGTGTTTACAAACTCCCCCTAATCATTTGTTTATTGGGAATAGCTTAACCTCTCCCTCATTTTTGAAAGACTATTTTGCCAAGTATAGTATTCTTGGTTTGCTTTCAGTGCGTTAAATATGTTATCCCAATGCCTTCTTGCCTCCATGGTTCCTGTTCAGAAATAGGCAGTTAATCTTATTAAGGCTAACTTTTACATGACACATTAGCCTTTTTTCTTTATTATTGACATTCAACAGTTTGAATATAATAGCACAGTGTGAGTCTATTTAGTTTCATCTTGTTTAGACTTTGTTGAACTTCTTGAATGTTTATATTCATGTCTTTCATTATATTCTGGAAGTTTTCAGCCATTATTTCTTTGAATAATTTTTCTGTTCCTTTCTCTCTTTCTTCTCCTTCTGGGATTCCTGGAATGTGTATATTGTTATGCTTGATGGTGTTCCACAGTTTCCTTAGGCTCTGCTCACTTTTTTCCATTTTTTTTTCTTCTCAGATGAGATAATTAAAATAGTCTTATGTTTAAGTCCACTTATTGTTTTTCCTGTCAGCTCCAACCTGCTGTTGAATCCCTCTAGGAAATTTTTATTTCTGTTACTAAGGTTTTTAGCTTTGTATCATTCCTTTTTATGTTTTCTCTCATTATATTGATATTCTTTGTGTTCATCTATTGTCTTCTCAACTTATTTTAGTTCTTTTTTCATGTTTTCCTTTAGGTTTTGGGGCATATTTATTACATTCTCTTTAAAGTCTTTGGTATGTCCAGAGTTCGTTTTTCTTATTTGATGGTATCTAATGCTTTATACTCTTCTTTTGCATGTGCCATCATTTCCTGTTTCCTTGCATTCCTTATAATTTTTTCTTGCACACTGGACATTTTTATACTTTAATGTATTATCTCTGGCATTTAGGTCCTGTTCCTTAAGCCTGTATCCAGTTAATATTATGACAGAGAGTTCCTTGAATGCTAGGATCTAACAAAGTAAAAAAGAAAAGAAAACACTTTTCCTAGTCTTTCCAGATTGGATTATGCAAATGCTCTCCATTAGAGCTTAACCTGCCTAATAATGGTTTAAAGGACAGCTGGAAGCAAAAACATAGTGTCTTCTGGAGTTTTTTCTGAGCATGCATCTTATCCTGGTCATGCATACCTGGCCCTAGGAATTTCCCCATTTACCTAGCTCTAAATGTCCCTTCTCCCCTAGGAAATAGTATTTCCTCCTAGTCCTGAGTCCTATACTGTATTTCTCACAGCTGGCAATCCTTTGCCTCAGGCAGCTGTGATGTGACTGTTCTCCTAGGGTTTCTGTAGGAGTGTTCTGTCAGCTAGGTCTATGCATAGGGCAAGTTCTGGGATGGCAAGCCTGAGACAAGTGTCCTGTTGAGTCCTTCAGTCTGCCACTAGACATACTAGCACATAAATACATTCACACTAGTATATACACAAGGATTACTCGGCTCCCTTTGCTCTGGGGCCAGGTTCCCACTGGAACATGGCCTGGCTCTTTATCAAGCTGGGAAGGGTTGGAGGAAGAGCCAGCAAAGATGTCATGAGGTTTTCCTATCATTTATAAGGTGTCTTTTTCTTGATTTGGCACTCAACCTATTACTGAAAACCTTTAACTGTTTTCTGGAGTGCTGTGATAGATAGTTTTACCAGGTTTTCCAGGTTTTGCTTGTTGTTTAAAGCTTCCATGGTAGGGGTGGGGGGTGAGGTGGGAGGTTGGGGGTGGAGCACAAATCTATAGCATACCATTCTTCCTTCTTGGTTAAAATTCATTTTTTTTTCACTTTTTTTATTTTATTTATTTTAATTTAATTTATTTTTTTTACAGGAGGTCCCAGGGATCGAACCCAGGTCCCTCCATACGGGAGACAGACGCCCAACCATTTGAGCCACATGCGTCCCCCTCTTTCACTTTTAAAGAATAATTTCATTGGATTTAGAATTCTAGGTTGATGTTCTTTTTCTATCAACTCTTTAAATATTTCATTCCATACTCCTTGCTTTTTTGTTTTTTGATGACAATTTCACTGATTCTTACCTTCATTTGTCTGTAAATAGGATTTTTTCTTCCAAGCTTCTTTCAAGATTTTCTCTTTGTGTTTGTTTTTCTCCAGGTTGATAGGCCTAGGTATAGATTTTTCATCAAATTTACTGTTTAAGCTCTCCTACTAGTTTATGGCTCTAGCAGCTTTTGCTCATAGTAAGCTGATCTTGGCTGTGATTCTCTGTAGTCATCTGTCTCTGCAGATTTGAGTTTGCACTTTGCCTTGTGACCTCAATTCTCTGATGGGTCTAAAAGAAGTTTTTGATAGTCAGCTTGTTCCAGTTTCTATCTGCTGTGAGGATAAGAATGATAACTTCCCAGCTCTTAAATTTTCAGAGCTGAAACCAGAAGTACCTGAATATGTATTTGTCCTTCTAATTCTCTAAGGAACTGTTTGAGCTTGGACAAATAACTGTTATGGCTGTAGTTTCCTTCCTTTAAAGGGAAGGTAGTATTGATGATCTCAAAGTTTCCTCTAACTTTAAGTTATGTGACATGTTTCTGCACATGTGAACACATTTGTATGCAAGTAGGCAGTAGTTCTGTATACATCATCTTTAAGTGTTACTTTTCTGAATTTTAACTTTTCCTGGGAGTGTTTCAACTTAATTCATAGTACACTGACTGTGGAGCTGTTCTGAAAATTCTCTGTTTCTCAGAGTTTTTCTAGTAATTTAGTAGACACTTTCCAACTTATATAAACTTTATTTAGGCAAATATCTTAATAATTTATTGATTCTGCACTGAAGAATTTTTTCTGCTTCCTAAGATTTTCTGCTGTCTCTGCTGAAGTCACCAAAGACAATAGTAAGAATTAAATAAAGGAAAGGAGAACTGCATCTGATGGAATGAGATCTACTCCTTATTCTGGAGGTTAAAAGCCTTGGAATCAGAATTTTTTTTAACAAATCAGTTTTATTGATACATACTAATAAATATACAATTCATCCAAAGTGTACAATAAATGGTGTTTGCTATAACTGCAAAGTTTTGCATTAATCACTTCAGTCATTATTAGAGCATTTTCATTATTTCAGTGACAATAATAATAAACAAAAAACATACAAACACACAAACAAGAAATTCCTCACCTCTCAATCTCTCTATGTACATAATGCTAATGTATATAGCTGCTGTTTCTGGCTATTCTATTCAAAGTGTATAATCAATGGCTTTTAGTACAGTCACAATGTTGTACATTCATCATCTCAAAAATTTTAGAATGATTTCATTACTCTAAAAAAAAAGACTCCATACACCTTAGCATTCGTTCCTGTGACTTACATAATCACTAATCTCCTTTCATCTTTATAAATTGACTTATATTTACATTTTATATAAATGGAATAATACAATACGTAGTACTCTGTGTCTGGTCTCCTTCACTTACAGTAATGTTCGTTTTTTGTTTGATATTAACATTTTGTACTATTAACTTACATTTGTTCAGCTTCAAAGAAAAACGGTCTTATATATGCAATTCTACCCATGTTCATATTTCATATACTATATTTATATTTCACATAACATATTTCATCCATAATAGGACAATCATACAGTATTTGTCCCTTCATGTCTGGCTTGTTTTATTCAACATAATGTCCTCCAGGTTCATCCATGTTGTCATATGTTTCGCAACTTCATTTCTTCATACCACTGCATAATATTCCATCATGTGTATACTCCAAAATTTGTTTATCTATTCATCAGGTGATGGACACCTGGGTGTTTCCAACTTTTGGCTATCATGAATAACGCTACTATGAACATCAGTGTGCAGATATCTATTCGTGTCACTGCTCTCAGTTCTTGAAATTGTATTGCTGGGTCCCATGGCAAGTCTATATTCAACTTCCTTAGGAAGTTCCTTAGGAACTGCCAAACAGTTCTTCACAGTGGCTGTACCATTCTACATTCCCACCTACAGTGAATAAATATTCCTATCTCTCCACATCCTTTCCAACATTTACAGTTTTCTGAGTTTTTAATAGTGGCCAATCTAATAGGTATGAAATGATATCTCATTGTAGTTTTGATTTGCATTTCCTTAATCACTAGTGATGTTGAACTTCTTTCATATGTTTCTTTGCCATTTGTATTTCTTTTTTGGGCAGTTGTCTTTTCAAGTCTTTTGCCCATTTTTTAATTGGATATTTTGTCTTTTTATTGCTGAGATGGTCTCCTTATAGACAATAGATATTAAACTCTTATCAGATATGTGACGGCCAAATCAGAATTTTTAATTATCAGTTTGACTGTGATATTCGTAAACAAGAAGGCAAGGCCCTAAGTAATATAACTCATCACTAGGTTATTTTCCCATTTAAGGCAGCCTCAAAGGGGCATTTATTAAAAGCAAGGGTGAGGGAAGCGGCTGTGGCTCAATCAGTGGGGCTCCCGTTTACCATATGGGAGGCCCTGGGTTCGGTTCTGGGGGCCTCCTGGTGAAGGCAAGCCCGCCTGCGCGGCGTGGTTGGCTGACCCAGCGAGCACAGGCAGCAAGGGGGGCATAAATGAATAAATAAATAAAATCTTTAAAAAAAAAAAAAAAAAAAAAAAAGCAAGGGTGAAAGAAAGGAAATAATAATGATCATAATAACAAAATGAAACCCAAGTTAGCTAGATATGTACTTCTAACTTATGAAGCAATTAAGAAAATATTTTTCTTTATAATAATCTGAGAATTAATAACTACTTGTGGGATATATATGCATTTATTTTTGACCTCCAAAGAGACTAAGTTGAAAATTGAGGCAGTAAAATATATGCCTCCAATATTAACTAGTAGGAGAATCAGTAACATTTCCTCACTTTTAGGGCTCCAAATCACCTCCAAAATATGGCACATTAAACCTGTGTACCCATCACCAAAACTGTAATTCTCTTTAGTTGGCCCAACATCTGCTTTTCTGCTGGTGCCTTTAGAGAAGAAACAAAGAGACTAACCAGGAGTTCTAGGAAACTTAGCAGTAAGTGAGTGGAAGCCCACAAATGGACTAGTGGCAAGAGACCCACTCAGGAGGCATATAAATATAAAACTTTTATTTCCTACAATATCCAAGGCAATGGTTCTCAACTCTGGCAGCCAATTAGAACCACCAGGAAAATTTTTTCTAAACTATGCCTAGACCCTTAACCTTGAGATTCTGGTTCAATGGTCTGGACTTAGATTAAGATGTTGGTATTCATTAAAATTATCCTAGTAATTCAAAAGTGAAGACAGCTAAAAGAACCATTATTGAGTTAAGGGAAGCTAACCTTAAATGTAACTGTAAGTGGATACAAGATTAAATAAAAGCAAAACAACAACAAATCAAAAATAATTGATCATCGACAGCTAAATGTATTATTGAGTAGCAGAAATGGCTGGCTGTCCAATAATATTTGTTCTCCTTCCATAATATAATGCTGCTGCTAAGAAGTATCTACCTAGGCAGTGATTATATTTACCAGCACTCTTTGTATCAGGCAGGGCATATGCCTTGTTCTTGTCAAGGGAATGCTACCAAGAAAGATGTGTATCACTCTCAGGCTAAGGAAGTTAAGAATGGATTTTCTCTTACCACCCTCTTCTTTCCTCTTTTGGTTGAATGTCAATGTTCAGGGTAACCTTGGCTCATACATTAAATATGACTTTGTTTCTGTCGTCCAGCATCAAAATAAGAACCCCTTCTCCCTAAGTTGGAAGGGGATTGTTACATACACAAGAAATTAATTTAGATTGTATCAAAATACTGAAATTTTGGATGTGTGGATTACAGCAGCTAACGTTATCCTAACTAATACAAAAATTTAATAATAGTGTGCTGCTATGATCAAATGCTATGTGGCTATAGTTTAGTGGTTGGTTGGTAATCAACAAAGAAAAATAAATAAAGCAGGGTGGAAGGGAAGAGTACCTCGTGATGTTGTGGGAAAACATTAGATAAAAATATTACCTGTTAGGATTTTGATGGCAGCCGTATTTTTAATGAACCTAAATATTGAGGAAAATTGTTGTGAAAACCAGAATGTCATAGCTAATATTAGATGCATTTAGCAAAATATTGCAAGAAAGGTATGATCTCAGTCAAGAATTGGTTGGTTTTCAAGTAAAGGAGAGGAGAAAGCCCATGGATTAGGAAGGTTTACAGGATAAATTCCTTCTGTACTCTAAAGGCTTTGGGTAGCTGTCCTTAACACTTTGATTAGAAGATATGGAACTGAATTCTGAGTTGAATAAGGAGATGCAAACTTGTGACAATGAGCAAGTTAGGGATGGTATCTTCCCATCTAAAAAGGTAGCATTTATTAGTTTGAGAGAAAGACAGGCATAGGATAAAGAATTAAAACAATTACTTGAAAAGGTAAAAAAAAATGTGATCAAATCAATTAGTTGGCATCAGTAAATCAAATGATCAAACTAAATATAACTGTTTGGCTCAATTAAAACAGTATAATTGTAGGTGAAATGTTCATATTTTCATATCATTGATTTGCAAGCTTAATATGGCAGATTAAAAAAAAAACAAATGTTTTCCTACATCATAGAGTATGTTTAAGTAATGTTTGTATATGTTTACCTTTTTTCTGGATAATATTATTTGTATACCAATATACATGAAATTCAAAAGATAAAAATATACTTTTTAAATTCTCTGCCTCTTAATTTCCTCCATTTTTTATGATGTTTAAAAGGATTATGGCAAGAGTAATCTGTACCTATAATGGGAAAGGTCATGGTAAGAAATATCACAACTTAAACTCTTTCCTATGAATAAAAAGAGGAAGGATTGCCAGGAATGTGAAGAGAGTATTTGCTGATTTTTGTGGAGTACCTATTTTTTTGTATTAGGGTTTTTCAATTTATTAGGTACTTTTATAATCGCATTCAGTATTCCAATCAACCACATGAAATAGAGAGGACTGGAATAATACTGTTAGGAGGAATGCTTCATTCTAGGATTACAACATGGACTTTAGTTTCCGACTGTCCAAGTTCTAACCCCTGATCCTCTTCTTTTTAGCCATTTGACTTCGAACAAATTATTTACCCCCCTCTGGGCATCCTCATCTGTAAAATGGGGATACGTAATAGATCCTCAGAAGACGTTGTGAGGCTTGAATGAGCTACACATGCAAAATATTTGGAAGAACACCTGACACAGGATAAACAAAACATTTTCACTGTTATCAGCTATTATCTTCAAGATAATGAAGTTGTTGCTAAAAGAAGTTAATTTACTGAAGATCACATAATTCATGGATAATTCATGCAGTAAACATGGAATCTACAGACCTCTCAGAAGGCTTTTCTTTCTTTCAGTCACCTGTTTTTTGAATAAATTAGTACAGATATTCACTAATTTTCAAATTACAAATTTGTCTAAACCATGCAACTGAATATAGACATGAAAGTTATATACTGTATGAAGAAATATTACTCATGCTCACTAGTATAACTGTTTCTCCCCTCTTCTTAGGTATATTACCCCCTTTATTTCCTAACATTCTTGAAAATTGGCCATGTGACTAGTTCTGGTGAATTGCAGATTGGACATATGCATTTAGGATTTGTTCTATGATTTTCTTGGCTTTATTTCTCTACCACAGAAGTTGTAGATGCACTTGTCACTCCTTAGTCATTTCCACCATTCAGAAGCCTTCTTTAACTCCTCTAAATCTGGTTTCTACAATCCTCTTATCTCTTTATATAGCTTCCTGAATCTACTCTTCCTATTATATCTTTCACATTATAACTGTTCACTTTATTTGTCTATCTCCCCATTAGACATGCAAGTTCTTTGAAGAAAGGCTGTAAATTTTATTCAGTCATCAATTCACCCTCAAGGCCTATCTTATTCCCAGACATATAGTAGGTTTTCCAATAAATTTTTATTGAATGAATAAATAATGATTGAATGAGTATAGGAATATAAAAAGCTTCAAAAATGTCCTTTGACTTGAAATAATTTGTCTCAATTTCCTCCTTATTTGGTAAACTAGAGAAAACTCAGGTTATCCCTTATGAGTTTCTTTTGAGATACCTGAAAATCACAATTAAGATAAAAATGTTCCAGATTAAGTAACACCATGCTCATTAATCAGTCTCTTTTGAAACATATGCATACATATCATGGAACAGACTTTGGTAACTAAGAGCCTGTATATATATTAAGAGATTATTGATTAATTGTTGAAGTATTTATTTCTTAAAGAAATGAACAAAATCTATGATGGTAAATAATAGTGTGTAGACTATCTGCCCCAAATTATTGAACCCTAATTTTTCAAGTACAATTCTCAACAAACATATTTAAAGCAACAAAAAATGGTAGCAAAGCAAAATAAAACTAGATTTTGAGTTGTTAAATACTTGCATCTCTCAGAAAGATACATTATTGAAGAAATAAAAGGCACCCAAATAGGAAAGGAAGAAGTAAACCTTGTGCTATTCTCTGATGATATGATCTTATACTTAGAAAATCCACAACAAAACTACTAGAACTAATAGACAATTTCAGCAAAGTGGTGGAATACAAGATTAATATGGAAGAGCAAGCATTTCTATATACTACTAATGAGAAAACTGAGGAGAAATTCAGAAAAAAATTCCATTTACGATAGCAACTAAAATTTAGGAATAAAGTTAACCAAGGAAATAAAGACCTGCATTCAGAAAACTATAAAAATTGCCAAGATAAACCAAAAAAGACTGAAATAAATGGAAAGACATTCCACATTCATGAATTGGAAGACTAAATATCATTAAGATGTCAGTTCTACCTAAACTGATCTACAGATTTAATGCAATCCCAATAAAAATTGCAACAGCCTTCTTTGAAGAATTGGAAAAGCCAATTATTAAATTTATCTGCAAGGGTAAGGGTCCCTGAATAGCTAAAAAAAAAATCTTGAAAAAGAACAAAGTGGGAGCACTCTCACTTCTCTACTTTAAATCATATTATTTAGCTATAGTGGTGAAAACAGAAAGGTACTGGCATAAAGAGAGATTAACCAATGGAATTGAATTGAGAGTTTAGAAATAGACCCTCACACCTATGGTCAAGTGATTTTTGACAAGGTTGTCGAACTCACCCATCTGGGTCAAAGCAGCCTGTTCAACAAATAGTGCTGGGAAAACTGGGTATCAATATCTGAAAGAATAAAAGTAACCCTATCTCACACCTTATACAAAAATTAACTCAAAATGAATCAAGGACCTAAACATAGAAATTTAGAACCATTAAAGAAAGAAAATGTAGGGAAACATCTTAAAGATCCTGTGGTAAGTAGTGGTTTCTCGGCCCTTATACCCAAAGGAGGAGCAATGAAAGAAAAAAATAGATACGCTGGACTTCCTCATAATTAAACACTTTTGAGTTTCAAATGATTTTGTTAAGAAGGTGAAAATGCAGCCTGTTCAATGGGAGAAAGTCTTTTGAAAACCTCATATCTGACAAGGGTTTGATTTCCGTGTTATATAAAGAGATCACACAACTCAATGATAAAAAGACAAACAACCTAATTAAAATGGGTAAAGGACTTCAATAGACATTGTTCCAAGAAGAAAGACAAATGGCAAAAAGCACATGAAAAAATGTTCAACCTTACTAGCTGCTATGGAAATGCATATCAAAATACAATGAGATACAATTTCACACCTTTTAGAATGGCCATTATTTAAAAAAAAAAAAAAGAAACAAAAAACAGAAAGCTACAAGAGTTGGAGAGAATGTGGAGAAATAGGAACAATCTTTCACTGTTGGTGGGAATGTAAAATGATGCAGCCTCTGTGGAAGACAGTTTGATGGTTCCTTAGGGAGCTAAATATAGAAAGGCCATATGATCCAGCATCCTGCTACTAGGAATATTTACAGAAGAAATAAAAGCAAGAGCGCAAACAGATATTTGGACACCAATGTTCAGAGCAGAATTATTCACAATTGCTAAACAACCTGAGTGCCCATCAATCGATGAATAGGTAAACAAAATATGGTATATACATAAGATGGAATACTATTCAGCTGTAAGAAGAAATGGACTGGGAAAGCACAGGACAATATAGATGAACCTTGAGGGCATTATGTTGAGTGAAATAAGCCAGACACAAAAGTACGAATATTGTATGGTTTCACTAATATGAACTAAATACTACGAGTAAACTTAAGGAGTTGAATTATAGAGTGTCAATTAGCAGGAGATAGTATGTGGTTTGGAAGGAGGAACTGATGGTAAATGTATGTAGAGTGTTTAATAAGGTCAATTGTAAATATGTGGTGGAGGATGGAGTTGATGGTAGCACAATATAAGGAGTATGACAAACTGCTGATATATAAATGTGAGTGGCTAAAAGGGGTAGTTTAGGGAGGTTAATGTGAATTGGAAGACAGCTAGTGGATAATCTGGGGACTGTAAAACATCATGATTTTGGTGTTAGGTTAGGATTCTGTTTAATAATATAAATATAAGCTTGTTCTACTACAAGGTATTAAGTATATGGTGATATATGGGAAAATACAACTAGTGTAACTTATAGAATATAGTTAACAGTAATATTGTATTATTTTTGTAGCAAAGGCCAAGAAAGTACTATATCAATGTTAAAGGTAAAAAAAAAAGAATATGGGGTTTAGTTTTATAAGACATGAATATGATTAAGCATTTTTTTTCTTCATTATCTTTATTAACAAAGAAACTTTGGTCATGTCATTTAACTAATCTGTGCTCATTTATGTATCTTCCTGAACACTAACAAACAATTGACTTTGTTTTTGAAATTAAATGAGATAAATGTGCCTGGGCAGAGTTTTTTTTAGAGTAATAATTTGTTAAGCTGCCGTTTGTCTGTTATTTTAAGTTTTGAGGTTGAAATAGCTTTTTTTTTAAAAGGATCCCTTTGGGGAGAGAAAGAAGAAAAAATTAAAAATTAAAAATATATTCTTTTGAAACTAAATCTACAAATGATGTGTTTCTTGAACTTTTCAGATGAAAACAGTTACTTGGAACTTTTAGAAAGAATTATTTTGTAGGCAAAGTAATAGGATACCTGATTTAAAAATATGCTCATGAACAAAACTTCCTCTCAAGTTTTGCTCACAGTTCAAAGAGGTCCCTTAGGGAAAGAGTGTAATAATTGGTCAAGAGACAGTAAAGATACATCCCTGATATCAAATAACAATTTCCTAGGATGAAAAGAATGCAAGTAATTGGAAAAATGCTTTGGATTAAAGCACAACCTTCAACAGGTAACTAGATTTAGAGTGGCAAACTAGGAAGTGATTTTCAGTTTTCTATATACTAAAACTTAACACTTAAAGAACATTAATCAGTGAGCTGAGTTTGACTATTTCTCACCAACACACACTGCTACCCTGTCTACTTTACAAGTAAGCAAGTGCCCAATTGTCCCACATTCAGGAAATTGAGTATTACTATATAATCATCTATGAGTGCTGTTCTTCCTTTAGTCCTGTATGCTTGGGGCCAATGAAATGTCATTCAAACTTCTTGATCCAAGGCAATCTGGGGCAATGGAAACAAATCTAGAACTGAAAGAAAACATTTATGTTTACATTCCCATTTTGACAATTATTAACTCCTTATCAGTCCACTAGATTCTTATTAGAGCCTATGGAAGTCTCTTAATCTCTGTTAACCTTAATTTCTTTGAATGTAAAATAAGAACAGAAACACTATCTGGCCTTATCAAAGAGGATAACATTCATGAAAGCTTTGAAAAAAGTGAAAAATGTTTTAGAAATATTGTTATTAGACAATAATGTCAACAATTGATTTGACTGAATTTTTTAAATTTAGACTTCAATTTGAATTGATTATATCAAACATTTCTTTGGTATCATATGTGCTGTGTAATTAAATGTAGGACTTAAAAGCAACAAATAATAAAGCATGATAAAGGTGCTGAAACTATGTAAATAGATGTGCTTTTTCAGATAACCGACGTCAATTTGGAACCCAAGTGTGTGGTTCCTAGATTTCTGAATTTCCTGACCCAGTGGGGTTCGAAGGGAGGACATGCACCTTCCCCTTACTAACATTTTTCCTTTTATTCCCCCCCAAATAGAAACATTGAAAAGCAACTACCATCTTTTTTATCATCATTATTTCATAAAATAAAGACAGTTTAAACACCCCTTCACCTCAAATAACACCCCTCCACCTCTAATTAAAATATAACCTGGACTTAATGAAATAGTCGACTTGAGAAAGAGAAGAGGAAAAAAAGAGACCAATTCAGAAGGATTAGTTAATTCTAAGAGACATTTATGGCACAAGAAGATTGTGAGTTTTGTAGCATGGAGAGAGCAGGTATCAGAAAAGAGAAAAGCTTCCTACTCTTATGGTGATGAAGGGATCCTTTCTAAGATAGGGAATGATGTGGGTGAGGCATGAATTGATTTCAGCAGCTTATTACCCAATTGCTTACTCTGACTGGCAGGACAATTTAGATTCTACATAGATAGGAGTCCCAGAAATCCAAGGTAGATATAGGAGTTTGATTATATTGGTGTTTCGGTTAAATTTGGGAACTTTCTTCACTTCCTTTCTTCTAAAAATTCTCTTTTAAAAATTGCTTTAAATGGCTGGTGCTCTGGCAATACAGTAAAATTCTTTTTGTCATTTAATAAATAACTAATATGTAATTATAACCTGTCAGAGATATCATATATTTCATCATTATTTGGAGTAGTTAACTGATGTGGTAAAAACAGCCATCGAAATGGAAATCAGGAGACTTGATTTTTATCCTAAACCATTAACTGGTTGACTTTATGCAACCTATTTGATCATAACAGAATGGAACTTTCAATAATAAGCTTTAAAGTAGAGAGTTTCAATAAATTTTTGTTCGGTTGAACTTGGTCAAATCAATAAAGTCTGAAAGTTGGACTTGATGATTTTTAAAGCTCTTTTTAGCTCTAAAGTTCTATGATGATTCATTTAATCAATACTTGTAGTTTGCCTTTACTATGCTATATGCACAGTTCACTATGTGTCTTTCATCTGAGTATCAACCATGGAATGGTCAGTTGTCTTTCTTTAACATTTCAGAACTTTTGTTATATATTTTTATTGCTTTCATTTATTTTATTTGCTTTCTCTAATTATTATAGAATTCCATATACTTGGGATTTTCCAAGATGGTTCAGAAATATGCACTATGTATTTTATGTATCTTGAGACCTCTTCTGAACCATGTGTGTGTGTGTGTTTCAGGACTTAAAATTACAACCTTTTATTTGGCCTGGGCTGAGCTAGGTAGTTATTTTGGTTTGACTGGGTCCATTTGGAAATCTGTGGTTAGGTGCCAGACTGATGGGAGGCTGGCTGGTCTAAAGTGATATCACCTGTGATGCCTCATCTCTGCTTTGTGTATTTGCACATCTTCCTAGGCTTGTTCACATGATAGTCACAGGATTCCAAGAGTAAGAGGAGAAACATGCAGATCTCTTGAAGGCCAAACTCCAAATTGGACTGTCACTTCTACTCTTATTCTATTGGTAAAGCAAAGTATAAGGCTATCCCAGATTCAACTGGCAGAGAAATAGTGGCAAAGTCAATTTGGAAAAGGGATACAGAACTATTGCTATTTTTGTCACCTAGTACAAACAGCATCTTTGTAACTATGATACAGTGATAGGTTTAGATTCATGGTCTCACTGCGGAGGCTTAAATGCCCAAATCATGGAATAACCCTTCTTTTTGGCACTTTCTGGCACAATATATATCAAGTCTTGTCAAGGATACAGATCAACTGGTGATGAGAATGAAAAATGATACAGTCACTTTGGAAAACAGTTTGGGAATTTCTTATAGAGTTAAATTTACCATACAACTCAGTAATCTATTATTAGGTAGATAGCCATATGAAATGAAAACTTATATTCTCACTGACAAAAAAGCTCCACCTTTTCTAGGACATCTTCTATATTAGTCAGGATAGATTAAATTCTGCAACTTAAATCTAAAAGTAGTTTGTTTCTCACACATTTAAGAATTCAACGTATTGTTCCTCTGGTGACCTTCTATGCAGATTCCTTCCCATACCCCAGGGTCTCCAATTCCTTTTGAGTCTAAGTGGTAGATGGGAAAATAGAAAGGGTAGAGGAGGGTTTGACAAACTAAGGTCTGGGGCCAAATATGGCCTCCCATCTGTTTGTTATTTTTAAAAATAAAGTTTTATAAGAACACTGCCTTAACCATTTGTTTACATAATGTCCATGGGTACTTTTTTGCTATTATAAAGACAGAGCTGAATAGTTGTGACAGAGACTGTATGGCTCACACAGACTGAAATATTTATTATTTGGCCCTTTGCAGAAGAGTTTTACCAACCTCTCTGAATTAGAGGATTTGTGACTGGTTCATCCAGACGAAGCCTGGAAATGGCTTTCGTCACTTATGTTCATATTCCATTGGCCAGCACTCAGCCTTACGGTTGCATCTAAGTGCAAGGAAGGCTGGGTGGGCTATCTATACTACTTGTGTAGAGAGAAAACAGAGGAAACAGGTTTTTATGCCTATTTGTCGTATCTTCTCTGACTTCCAATGAAGTTATAGTTCTACCCTCCTCTGTGCTCCCATGGCATATTCCAATATAGTTCTAGGTCATTCATTGCTATTTCTTTCCATGTTTAACTCTCCAAATAGACTTGGTCAGGATGAATATCTTATTCATCTCTGTATTTCTAGTTAGTCCAATCAAATGAATGAAAGAAATAATGCAATTGGGCATGAATTGTCCTTCAGGAATAAAGGACTAGATAAAGGATGAAAATATAATGGCTACCTTCTAATGGCATATATAACCTGACAACTGTAACATTTTTCCCAACTGAGCCTGAAAAGACTTCAAAACTTTGCCAAGAGAGTATGCCAGGTAATAATTACTAATCTATATGTGACACTTCAGATGAAATATATATGCTATCTCTGAATTAGATTTTATAATGTTTGAGGACATTATATGACTTATTTAGATCTTGATTCTTATAATAAATTCCAAACAAATGAAGCCCACTAAACACCGAATTGTAGAAGGTTAGTGAGACATTGTGGTCAGTCATATGATATGAAACATTATTCTAGCAGCAGGTGAGGAATATTTATCCAGCTACACTGTCAACTGGCCCTGGCTGGGTTTAGTGTACTCACATGACCAACAGGAGGCTTGGTGTCATATTTAAACCTCCTCAATTTACCAAATGGGACACACTTTACCCTCAATGTATTTCTTTAAATGTTCATATAACTGCCAACTAATAACTACTATTTTCTGATGCTGTAAAATATAGCTCCTGCCATACTACTAAATGAGTATTAGTAAAAAAGTATTGTTTTGTTTTGTTTTATAATGGCTAGTTGTTTGCACTAATATCATCTGTGAGAAAATTTCAAGATGCTAACAAGCTCTGCTTGTACCACATGAGATAAGCAGATGGATACTGTACTCCATTTCTCTTTCATCCACCTTGCCTGGTTTTATGTATATAGTATATAGGCATAAGAAGAGGAAGACAAAGTAGGAAGCCAAAATAAAGCAACTAATTGAGAGCCTTTATCTAGAACAGAAATTGCCAAACTGCAACCCATGGGCCAAATTTGCCCCATCACCTGTTTTTGTAATTAAAGTTTTATTGGAATACATCCATGCTACTCATTTATGTATTGTCTGTAGGTGTTTTTGCATTACATTGGCACACCATATGGCCCACAAAAAATAAAATATTTGCTGTCTGGTCCTTTACAGTAAAGTTTGCAGGATTCTGGTAAATTTATTTGTTCAAGAAACCTCCTGAACAAATGGATTTACAAAAAAATCCAATAGTATTTTAAAGACAAATTCAGAGGTTATATTAAGTAAATTTACTTTCTATGCAATAAGATAAGATGTTAATGAATAGTACATTCTAAATCAAACTTTGGTTATTTCTCCAGCATGTCACCATTTGCCCATTGACCCAGAAAATCAGTGGTAGTATCAGAATAAAGAACAATGTGTGGATTGTAGAAAAATGTGGGGCTGCTGAATCAAAAGTAAAATATGATGTAGAGCTAAACAAAAATAGAAACTTCTACAACTATGCCTGAGTTTCTGTAAGTAGGTTTATGCTAAATATGAAATCTAAAATTAAAATTAGTTATAAATATATCTTATAATGGAAAAAGAAGAGACATTTTCTTTATTATTTCTGTTGCTAAGACTACTGTGTCAGGGACCACTGGACAGTGTAGTCTCATGATGCATCAACTTCTGTTAGGGCACAAAGCTTCCTTCCTGTGGCAACAGGTAGGCTTGATTGACTAGCGGAGCATGGTTTAGCTAAGTCTGACCATTCTATTTCCAAAAAATAATTTGTACAATTTACAAAAAAGGGATTTAATGAAAGCATGACATTTTTTCAGTTTTTACATATCACCCTGTTATGAGACATTTTGCATGCTTGCTACTTTGAATTACTGCTGCTATAGATTAGAGAAAGCCTGTCTTTCAGGAACCCCAACAAGAAAGGAAAAGTTGTAATTGTCACTGGATATCCTTGCAATTAATCATCTTGAGTTAAAAAGAAAGGGAAGGGGACCTGATGTAGCTCAGTGGTTGAGCACCTGCTTCCCCTATACTAGGACCTGGGTTCAATCCACAGTGCCTCCTGATTAAAAAAAAGGGGGGGGGGCAAGATCACCTTATGAGTAAACCCTTGGAATTTGATCATGGAGAAACATTTGCTATCCACTTCTCTAATACATAGAGAGGGTCCTTGCTACTTAAAAACAAGAAAACATTTTCAAGTTCAAGTATCTCACTGGTAGAAGGTTGGAAAAAACAGTACAGGTAATATCTGCTTCTGAATTTTGAGTAGAAAATAAAGAGATTTTTATAGAATGCTTTCTTTCTCTGTATTCATTGAGATTAAGTAATGATTGTTCTACCTAAGGCTATTAAAATTGTGATGGTATATGAGAATTTTCTAATAGCAATCCACCATTGAATACTGAGATAAACCTAATATTGTCATGGTATATTATCTTTGTTTATCAGCTCTTAGATGCTAGAATTATGTTT
Organism: Tolypeutes matacus; assembly: GCA_026826555.1. Lineage (NCBI taxonomy): Eukaryota > Metazoa > Chordata > Mammalia > Cingulata > Chlamyphoridae > Tolypeutes > Tolypeutes matacus. The sequence goes on along the minus strand of JAKSZT010036119.1, from coordinate 20,246,263 downwards.
AGGAGTTTTGCATCCATATACATGAGTAAAGTGAATCTATATATATTTTTATTTTTTATAATGTCTTTGCTAAGCTTTATATCATTGTTCTGGCTTCAGGGAATGAATGTGACATATTACCTTTCTCTCTGTTCTCTAGAGTAGACTTTGGATTCATGAGTTCCTTGAAAACTGGGAAAATTTGCCTGCAAAACCATCTGGGCTTGGCATTTTCTTTTTATAAAGATTTTCAACTAAAAGTAAAATCCTTAATATTTGGAGGACCATTCATATTTAGTGTTTTCTCTGGTTGTACTCTGGAAGGTTATGTTTTATAAGAATTTCCAGTTATTCCAAATTTCAAAACATTTGCAATAAAATCTTTTTGATGGTACTCTTATTTTTGAAGTAGACACTGAGATGGGTCACCTAGATGCTCTTTCAGGAGCTAAAAATGTTTTCCCCACTTGCTTGAGGTGTTGCCATCAGACAACCAGCAACAGTCAGCCTGTTTGAGAATTGCCTCAATGGTAAAAGATGCTTCAATTGGTGCATGTTCCCTTTATGGGGCAGCCTGCCTCCACTGACTGATTAACATGTGGGTGTAAAGGGCTGACCCCTCACCTAGTCTGGAGACCCTCTGGAGGGTCATCGAGGGATGAGTTTCCGATCTGAGGCCTGTGTTGAAGCTTCTCCCTCAGCTTTTCTCTGAGGCTTCTCCCTCAGCCTGATTCTGCTTCATTCCTCTCCCTTCCACAGGTGAAGATTCCCAGAACACTCCTTAATAAAAAGCTCTGTAGGTTAACCTCCATCTGAGGATCTGCTCACCCGTATCCAACCTGCAAAAGTTGGTACCAAAAGTGGTCTAAGAACAGCAATGCTAAAATGAGATTTTTAAACTGGCTGGATAATTTGCTCGTTATTTGTCTGGCAGTGAGGACATAATTACTTGTGATTGGTAGAGCATAGATAGCTTCTGCTATAAGATAGCGGTGCATTTGTTAAAACTTTTACTAGTGGAGAACTACTACTGCATTGCAACATAATTCAACTAGGATGTGCTATGTGCTAATCTGATAAGGGGGGAAGGGATTATATCCAAAGGAATTGCAGTACCTAGGCAGCATGTACAGACAGGAGCTGGGATAGTGTTCATGGGACTGGATTGTTATGCTGCTAGATCAAGGAGCAGGGATGAAACACCAAGTTGGCTATGAGAGCGTTTATATTTTCAAAGCACTATCTGGGTAATATAGGATTTAACAATGCAAATGGGAAGTCTTGAAATATTGCAATCATAATGATACCCTGATTTTATAGTTTAAAATAAATGAAGACTAAAAATAAACCATTCTGAACAGTATTTTATTTAGACATTAATATATGTCTGATAAAAAGTATAAAAGAATGAAAAGAATGGAATAATACAAAATCTGGGATAATAGAGATTTTTGATATACCAATACTAGGACTTTATCATTAGAAGGCAAGCAAGTTTATCATCTACAGTTATCTAAAGACAACTTCTCAGAACCTAGTGTTGAAGGGTGAGTTTGGAGCTCTCTGAGATACTTTCCCCCTTACAGATGTATGTGCAAGCCGGAAGGATAGAGAGGTTACAGCAAGCTCAGGGTCATCTGGGTATGAGGGAGAGCTCAGTGCTGAGAAACAGTAAACTTCATTTCTATTGAGGGCTGGGTCTGGTGAAGGCAGTCACCCAAATAGGTTATAGCATATACTTGACTTGACAGGTGTCTTAGTTTCCCAGTTGCTATGACAAATACCACATAGGGGAATGGCTTGAAAACAAACAGGAATTTATTGTCTTATAGTTTCAGAGGTAAAAAGGCTTTCATCTTCCTGGGTAGGTATCATTTTGGCTGGCCAGCATTCCTTGGGTTCCTTGGCTTTCCTTTCACATGGGGATGTCCTCTTCTTTCTTTTTTGGGTTCTGTTTAGTTCAAGCTTCTGAATCCTCACTATGGCTTTTTGTTCATTAGGCCTTCAGTAATAGGAGTAAGACCCATCCTGATTCTGTTGACCATAACGTAACTAAAAATAATATCTTCAAACTATTGTATGGGGAGTGGATGTAGCTTAGTGGTTGAGTTAGCCCGCTTCCCATATATAAGGTCCTGAGTTTGATACCTATTACCTCCTAAAAACAAAACAAACAAATAAACAAATGAAAAAATTAACTTTCATTGGGGAGTGGTTGTAGCTCAGTGGTTGAGTGCAAGGTCCTAGGTTCAATACCAGGTAATTTCTAAAAAAAAAAAAAAGTCTTATTTACAATGGTTCATAGTAACAGGAATGAGGGTTAAGATTAAGAACATATCTTTTATTCTGGGGTATATAACTCAATCTGCCGCTAGAGGGATTTTGGCTGTTGGGATACAGAAAGGAAGTGCGGAGATTGGTAGAGGCTTTATCCATATATTAGGGAGAACTTAGTGGGATACACAATGGTGGAGACATATTAGTATTCACAGACAAGCTGATAAACTAAACAAGTAATGACTAAGCCATAATCATTCAAGAGGAGGACATAGACTGGTTAGCCCATTCCTATTGTTGCCATCCTATTTTTGATGCCAAATGACACAGGCTGACAAGAATTAAAGAAAGAAACTGTGAATCAATTTCATTTCATTGTATCCTCAAATTAATCCCAGAAATCCTATAAAGGTGGAGGAGAAAAAATAATACTATTCTTTGGTAGCAAAATAAAAATGTAATTTTTCTTTTGAATATGTAAAACACTGGAAAGCTGTTATGCTTGGAAAAGTGTTGGGTAAAACCTCTAGGGTAGTGCTGTCTGTATTAGTCAGGGTTCTGTGGGAAAAAGAGCCAACAGGAGGCATCTGTAAATATTATGAGATTTTATAAAATTGCCTCATATGACAATGGAGATGCACAAGTCCAAATTGCATAGGGCAGGCTGCAAGCCAGAAACTGATGATGAAGGTCCTGGATGAATTCCCCAGGAGAAACTGTCTAACGTAGAGATGGGAAGTTTGCATCTTGACTGCTGAAAGTACTCCTTTTAAGGTCTTCAGCTGATTGGATGAGAAGTCTCTCATTGCTGAAGACAAGCTCTTCAGTTGATTGTAGATATAAACAGTCTTAGATGCAATCAACTCACTGATGATTTAAGTCCATGAAATGTCCTCACAGTAACAATCAGGCCAATGCTTGCTTGACCAATCACCTGAACCCCATTACCTGGACAAGTTCACACATGAGCTTAACCATAATTGTCTACCCCTTGTCAACTTGGCAGCCATACATATCACCTTAAACCATACATAATTTCTAAATAAAAACAATAACATATTTTTTCACCTAACAATACTCAACAGACATGTGTACAACTAGAAATACACTAAATTGAGCCAGAGGGTGCAAGTCCTTGGGTAATATTTACTTTTATACTCGACATCCTTAAATACTATGACTAGAACTTAAATTTTTGGACATGAAATTAATACAACTTAGATCATAAGATAATGGGAAAGAATAGGGGGGGAAAAGCAAAGTTTCTTAAAAAGTACATGTAAAAACATATTCATAACAACACAAGAAAGAAATATTCATGACCATTACAGTCCTTGTTTCTCTAACTAAACACGTGGTAAAAAGTTCATATTTATCACTACCTTCTTCCACTATCCATTCCTTGTTCCCTTAACTTGCAGCAAGCACTTCAGGTGGCCATGGTTCTTTGCTTTGTGCAGTGACCCAAACTGTCATGACTGAAGTTTCTGGACCATTGTTAGTACTGTTTGGTTTGGGTTGTTGCAGTTTTCCATTGACTTTAATCACAGGGCATGGTGGTAGTAAGAGATACCCTAGAGGATCTCCTGTACTCCAGGCAAACTCTTCTTTACCTCCATTGTGTAGGTGCAGTACTATTTCCCCTAAATAGTCAGGATCAATCACCCCAGCCAGTACAGTAATTCCTTTCTTTGCCTGTTGATTCAGAGGCATGTGAAGACCAAAGTGGCCAGGTGGCAGTCTTAACTACCAGCTCAATGGAATCACTGTTGTGTTTCCTGGTGGATACACTCCTCCTTTGGAACTAAGACCTGTAGACCAGCAGAGCTTAATGTTGCAGGGACAGGAAGCAAAAAATTTCCAAGTGGATCGCTAGAGGCAATAGTGAGTGGTGTTATTCCCATTTCCAGCCCTTGATTCCTGGACTTGTGCATTCTGGCTGTAAAAGAAATAGCACCACAGAGTGGATGCTGATTTAGAGCATGCACAGCTTCCAGGAGAACATTGACTCAGCCTTGCAAGGTGTTTCACTTAGTTGGCATTGTAACTGAGTCTTCAAAAGGCCATTCCACTGTTCTATCAATCCAGCTGCTTCAGAATGATGGAGAACTTGGTAAAACCAGTGAATTCCATAAGTATGTGCCCATTACCACACATCATTTGCTGTGAAGTTGGTCTTTTGTTCAGAAGCAATGCTGTGTGGAATACCATGGTGGTGGATAAAACATTTGGTAAGTCCATGGATGGTAGTTTTGGAAGAAGCTTTGTGTGCAGGGAAAGCAAACCCATATCCTGAGGATGTATCTATTCCAGTTTGAAAAAATTGCTGCCTGGGAAGTGGTCCAATGTAATCAACCTGCCACCAGGTAGCAGACTGATCATCTCAGGAAATGGTGCCATATAGTGGGCTGAGTGTAGGTCTCTGCTGCAGACAGATTGGCACTCAGTAGTGGCTGTAGCCAGGTCAGCTTTGGTGAGAGGAAGTCCATGTTGCATAACCTCCATCCCTACCACTATGGCCACTTTGTTCATGAGCCCATTGGGCAATAACAGGATTGGCTGGGGAATGGATCTGACTGGTATCCACAAAATGGGTCATCTTATCCACTTGATTATTAAAAATCTTCCTCTGCTGAGATCACCCTTTGGTGAGCATTCATTTTGGACACAAATATCTTCATGTTTTGCTCCCTCTGAAAGGTATATCCACATGCCTCTTCCCCAGACTTCTTTGTCACCAATTTTCCAAACACATTCCTTCCAAATCTCTATCAATCCAACTGAACCTTTGTCCACAGCCCATGAATCAGTGTGCAAACACACTTCTAGCCATTTCTCCTTCCAAGCAAAATGAACAACCAGGTGTACTGCTCGAATTTCTGCCCATTGGGGGAATTTCCCATCACAACTGTTCTTCAGAGATATCCCAGAAAGGGGCTGCAGTGCTGCAGATGTCCACTTTTAAGTGGTACCTGCATATTGTGCAGAACCTTCTGTAAACTAGCTTGAGTTTTGTCTTCTTCGGTCAACTGATTGTAAGGAACTCCCCAAGATGATATCTGTGTGCTGGGAAAGAGAAGATAATGTGGTGGAAGTGGTGGCCATGGGCATTTGGACCACTTCCTCATGTAACTTACTTGTGCTTTCAAGACCCACTCAAACCCTATCTATTATATATCACTTCTATATCATGATGGAGTACTGCTGTGAATACCCAACTTTATGGTTTGGTGGGTCAGACAACATCCAGCTAATGATAAGCAATTCAGGTGTCATGATAATTTGGTGGTCCATAGTTAAATGTTCAGTCTCTACTAAGGCCCAATAGAGGCCAAAAACTGTTTCTCAAAAGGAGAGTAGTTATCTGCAGTGGATGGCAGGCCTTTGCACCAAAATCCTAAGGGTCTCCATTGTGATTTTTCCTATAGGGGCCTGCCAAAGGCCTCAGATGGCATCTCTATTTGTCACTAACATTTTCAGCTTCTGGATCTGCTGGATCATATGGTCCAAGTGGCAGTTCATCTTGCACAGCAGCCTGGACCTGTCACTGAGCCTCCTCTTGTTCTGGTCCCCATTCAAAACTAGCAGCTTTTCTGGTCACTTGGTAAATGGGACAGAGTAGTAGGCCCTAATGAAGATATATTGTCTCCAAAATTAAAGAGGCCAACTAGGCATTGTGTCTCTTTTTTGGTCATAGGAGTGGCAAGATGCAACATCTTTCATTTTAGAATGGATATCTCAACATGCCTCACACCACTGGGCACCTAGAAATTTCACCAAGGTGGAAGACCCCTGCATTTTTTTGTTGTTGGATTTATCTCCTATCCTGGCATGCAAACACCTACTAAGTCTAGTGAAGTTGCTTCTTCTTAATCATTATACCCAATGAACATGATATCATCAATATAATGGGCTGGTGTGATGTCTTCTGGGAGGGAGAGATGATCGAAGTCCCTGCAGACAACATTATAACATAGGGCTGGAGAGTTGATATATCCCTAAGGGAGAACAGTAAAGGTATATTGCTTGTCTTTCCAGCTGAAAGCAAACTGTTTCTGGTGGTCCTTACTAACAAAAATTGAGAAAAAAGCATTAACCAGATCAAGCATACCAGGGGATGTGTTGATTTGCTCAAGCAATGATACCACATCTGGAACAGCAGCTGCAATTGGAGTCATGACCTAGATGAGTTTACGATAATCCACTGTCATCCTCCACAATCCTTCTCTTTTCTGAGCAGTCCAGAGTAGGAGAGTTGAATCAGAATGTGGTGGGAATCACCACCCCCACATCCTTCAAGTCCTTGAGAGTGACAATGATCTCTACAAGTCCTCCAGGAATCCACTAGTGCTTTTGATTTACTATATTTCCACTCGGTGTTTCCTACTATAATAGCCCTCACTCCACAAGTCAGGGAACCATTGTAGAGATTCAACCAGTTGCTGTGTAAGGCTATTCCAATTATGCATTCCGGAATTCGGGAAATAACCACAGAATGGGTCCAGGGACCCACTGGACCTACTGTGAAATAGACTTGAGCTAAAGCTCCATTGATCCCCTGCCCTCCATAAGCCCTTCCTCTGACTGGTGGACCATCAGGTATTTTGTGCCTCCTGGGATTAATGTCACTTCTGAGCCAGTTTCTAATAATTCCTGAAATGTCTGATCATTTCCTTTTCCTTAATGCACAGTTAACTTGGTAAAAGGCTGAAGGTCTCTTTGGGGAAGGCTGGGAGGAAGATAAATTATAAATATTTGACAGTGTAACAGGGTCCGTCCCCAAGAGGTCCCTGCCTTCCCCTCCTTCAAGGGGCTCTGGGTCTATAAACGGTCTCAAGTCTGGGAATTGATTAAGTGACAACGACTCCCTGTACCTGTAATTCAATTTAGGCTTTTGTTCACTTGACCTAAAATTTGTCTGCTTATACAGATCAAGTAGTAGTTAGTAGACTGCCCATCTATTTTATTCTAGGTGCTCCATGATCTATTAGCCAATGCCACAGGCCTATGCAACTCAGGCTATTTTGATTGCTGCTTTGAGTCTGCTTTTCATTGTGGTAGCTATACCTACCTTGTCTTTGGCAATTAAGTGCTTCCACTTTGCTTCCGCCAACCCAGGATCTAGTCATCTCCAAAGTGTTTAAGGATCCCTTTTCAGTGACAGCAGTTCTCAAGGTAATATCTGACCTAAAGAGAAGAACAATCACAGAGCTCTTCAGGGAAGATGGAGTTAGTCTCACAAATTTATTCCTCACAATCCTGCTGAAAGGTGTGTCCTTTAGGCATTAATGGGGTGGGTGAGAAGGTCTTACATGATAATTCCATTCTAACTTTCCAATCCAAGCCTTTGTATTCTCTCTTCTACAATATACCACGGCTGTTGTGGCATTTTGACCTAAGGTAATGTCAGCCATCTTTTTTTTTATTTTTTATTTTTTTATTTTTTTTTTTATTATGGGTAAAAATCAAAATTCTCACAATACATACAAACATTTGTAAAATGATATATAAATATATATGCAGATATGTGTATTTGTTTACAAAAATGTTATTTTTTATATATATATATACATATATTTTAAGAGGTGCTTAGATTACCTAAAATATTATACGGAACCCACTCGGATTCCCATGTTGCCCACCTCCCACACCTCCCACCACATCCAACACAAACATCTCCCATAGTGTGGCCCACCAACCTCAATGAACTTACACATCCTGGAGCCTTGCCACCAACCATAGACCACACTCTCTCCCACTCAGTTCTGAGTGGTGTGTGCTGATTTAAAATGTGTCAGCCATCTTTTGATGCATGTTTCAGCCAACCACCTGAACAAACCTTTAGAGACCTTTCTAACCCCTTGAGCTATAACACCGAGTCCCAAATCTCTGCTTAGTGGGCCCATATCAATAAATTCAGCCTGACCCAACTTTATATTCCTTCCACCATTATCTCACAACTTTAATATCCATTCCTTCACATATTCCCCTGATTTCAGTCTATATAAATGGGAAAACTCACGCGGTTCTTTTGGAGTATAGCATACTTCCTCATGGTCACTCTTCGTGCCTCACCTTTTGGGGCTTGTTGTGTCTTTAGTCTAGTTATAGGTCTGGAAACAGAGAGGGGTGGTGAGGGGGAATAACAAGAGAAATTAGAAGTGTCTTTCAAGCCACTGCATTGTGTTGCAGTTTCCTCTTGTGAGACAGGGTTAATCTCTTCAGGTGAGGGTTGGATGGCAGACTCCTTGGGACAGACTGGTGATCAAGAAGATGTTTCCTCAAGAAAACCATTATAGGTTTATCTAGCAATGACTCTGCAGAAATTAGTATTTCAGTGTCTCCACTGTCATCATTATCCACCCATATTTCTCCATTCCTATTTTGAGGATCCCAACCCATTCCAATCAGTGCCTTCACTTTAATAGCAGACACCCTACAAGGCTGAGATTTTGGCTTCCATTGTAACTCTGCTACTTGCACCATGAGATGAGTCGGTTTTTCAGAGATCTCAAGTATGTGGCAACATAAAACAAGATTTTCTTTCAGGACATACATAGAAATATTCACATCACTCATGTGGCACTTAAGTTGCAAATTTGATACCTCTAGCTCATCCCTTTCTTGTATAACTGTATGCAGAATATTTAGGAACAACCAGCCAACATCATTGTACCTTTTTACTCTACTGTGACAGTTTGTATTGGGTGAATCTTAAAATAAGACTATGTTTTTGAACTAATTTGTTCCTTTGTGTGTGAGACTTTTAATTGCATTAGATTAAGGGATTTTGATTAGATTGCTTGATTAGATCAATTTTGATTGGAATCAGATTGGGTCTCTGCTCTGTTACTGGAGACTTATATAAACAGAGATACAGAGGAAGAAGACACACAGAAAAGAACCTCTGCTATTTTGACCTGGCCATGTGTGAGAGAGGATTCAAGGATTGCTAACTGCCAAAGTTGAGGCATGAAGCCCGGGAGACTAGGCCCATGGAGCTCAAGGCTGATCAGATGAACCTTATGCCTGATTGCCCACAGCTGATCTAAAGGAGCAAGCAGCACAGCTAAGGCTGAAAGAGGAGGCCCAGAAAAAGAAAAGCCATATGCCTGCTCACCCACAGCTGAGCTCCTAGAGACAGTGAGCCATGAGGAGAAGGCAGGGACCTTGGGAGAGATTGGCTACTATCTTGGCTCATCATGTGGTAGGATGCAAGGATGACCAGTAGATGAATTTGGTGAGAAAACATCTCCAATGGTGCCTTGAGTTGAATATATTTTACAGACTTGGAACTATAAGCATTTTCTCCTAACAAAATGCCAATATAAAGCCAACCCATTTCTTATTTCGGAATTTTGCATTGGCAGTCTTTGGCAACTAAAACATCCACAAAACTTTGTTAAGGTGTCAAAACACTCTTACCCATAGTCTTGCCTCTTGTAAGCATGGAAGTAGCTGTGTCCAGTGGTGATATTTTGCATATCTTTATTGCCAGCTCACACCATGGACTATCAGTGGCCTCTTGATTATTAGAAACAGAGTCATTAGTGTCTTAGAATCTAATCAGAGTAGAAAGCCAATTACAAAAGCCTGAGAACTAATTCAGAATTTTTTTAAGATTCCATTTCTCAAGAACCACTCCTGGCACCAAGTTGTATTAGTCAGGGTTTTCTAGGGAAATAGAACTGGCATGAAATATTTGTAAGTATTATGAGATTTTATAAAACTATCTCAAGCGACTGTGAGGAGGCATGAGTCCAAATTCCGTAGGGCAGCGTGCCAGCCAGAAACTCTGATGATGATGGTCCTTGATGAATTCTCCAGGAGAAGCTGTCTGTCTGAAATAGAGATGGGAATTCTCTCTCTTGACTACCGAAATCACTTCTCCTTTTAAGGCCTTCAGCTAGTGGGATGAGATATTTTTCATTGCTGAAGGCCATCTCCTCAGTTGATTGTAGATGTAATCAGCCATAGATACAATCAACTCACTGATGATTTAAGTCCACTAAATGTCCTCACAGTAATAATTATGCCAGTGCTTGGTTGACCAAACAAGTGGATCCCATTACCTTGCCAAGTTGACACATGAGCCTAACCATCACACTGTCCAAGAGAAGTATAATGAGAGTGACAAAATAGACCCACATACATAACTTAAAATTTTCTAGTAGCCACATTAAAAGAGTAAAATAGAACATGTGAAAATATTTATGTAAGCAAATGCACATAAATGAATATATATTTATATATCATTTTACAAATATTGGTTTGTATTGTGAAAAATTTGATTTTTGCACACACACACACACACACACAAAAGTGGTTGTTCTGAAAACCTCATAACTGCTATAAAAATTAAAACAACAACAACAAAAACAAAAGAACAAACAATTATTAAGTATTTTATCTCTACATTTCCCAGTTCTGACAAAGGACAGGCATTGACATCAAGGTGGTTTTCTTCTTGATTGGTTTTCAGTCTAAACCTTCAGGCTGACTCTCCAGAGTTCAAATTGTCCACATGTATTTGTCCAGATTTATATATGAATGTGCTCTAAGTATTATAACAAATTACCAAAAAACTTGTTATATTTTATATAAAATATAAATAAATATAACAAGAAATATATTTAATATTTATTTAACAAGAAAGATAAATTTTTTTTTAATATTATAGTTTGTTTATCCCAAAAGATCCAAAATATCATTGCTTCAACAACTAATCAGTATGAAATTATGAGGTATTTTACATTCATATGTTGTACTAAATCTTTGAAATCTGGTGTGTAGTTTACTCTTACGAACATCTCAATTTGAACTAGCACATTTCAAGTAGTCACTGTATTGGATGGGAATATCAAGTCCATCATCTGTCATTTTATATGTAGAACCCATGAAGAAAAAGAGGTGAAGTTGCTTTTCCCCTGCCAGCCAGTCATTCATGCAGGCAGGGTGAAGAATCTTAGTCTTTCCCTATTCCACAATGCCATGATTAATACTAATTAAACACACCTGATGAATTGAAACACTTCTCTATTTTGACATCATATGTTTGCATTGATATAGTAAAAACATTTTAATGGAAATTAACTCAGAATGTGCAGAATGCACGACAATTGGCATTTTATAGATGGAGTAACATATAGGAAGATATTTTATTTATAGTCAATTAGACTTAAAATGACACTACCATGAAGATTTCACTTGTAATATATTTTATATAAACAGATTAAGTATATTTTAGTAAAATCTGAAAATATTTCTGCCAGATTCATTAATTCTCTTTCACCAACATATACCACATAAAATAGATTTCATTTTGTGTTACTGTAAGTATTATCTTTACTTAGGGGATTTTCCAGGCACGCCTCTGTCAAGGAACAGAAATCACCTTGGCCATACTTAATAAAGAAGTTAGTGTTATTAGTCATGTAATTGTTTGAAATGCATAGAATGCTAATATTAATCTTTGGTACCTCATAGTTCATATTGCCATGCAGCCAAGAGATGACTTTATTTTATATTTGATGTTTTCAGTTAGAAAAAAAAAATTCATCCCTTGCAGTACTTTTTTCAACTGTGTTCTTCATTTGAACTAGAGAATACCGGAAATGATTTCAGAGACTGTTTCTCAATTTTTCCAAGGATGGTATCTATTAGTACCATTCTAGATGCATGGAAGGGAAGTCAATTCATTACATAAAATATAGGCCTTACAATATTAGGACTCAAATTTCTGGAGAGATCCCAGTTGAGAAAGGGAGTGTTCATTTTAGTCTATATATGTCATAACTAAATCAAACCCCTCTTTGCACACTGCTAGGATATCTTATCTCTTACACAGAGTACAACGCAGCCTACTGTTCAAATCCAGTACAAACTCACAAGGCACATAACCATGCCCTGCCTCATCTTGTGTTCATGCCTTATTCTTCCTTGGGTTATACCAAGCACCTTTCACTTTCCACATGATTTTCATTTATCTCTATTTTCCCATCCCACTGCCTTCAAGAGTGGAAAAATAGGCTATCAAGTTAAATTTAGAGATAATTTTCAAGTTCTTTTGGGGGAGAATGTGATGGGAGACACAAAATTACAGAAGTCAATCAATTCTAGACTGCATCAATTCCAGGCTGTATCTTGTAGGAGAAAATCAATTGCAGACTGTAATCAATTCTAGACTTAATCCAGCACTTCTTAGCTCTAAAATATTTACTGATTATCTGGATAGATAAAAAGATAGGAATTGGTGTTCAGAGCTAAACACATAGTGCTATCTTTGATGATAAATATTTTTGATGTTTAATGTAATTAAGTGATAAACTCAATTAATAATGTATCCACCTTTTGTATTAGAAGGGAGGATAGAAAATATTTTTATGGGCTTGGCCTGGAACTCATATGCATTACTTCTGCCCATTTCCATTGACTTGAACTTAGTCATATTGCCATACCTAACTACATGGAAGGCTAAAAAATATATAACTATCTGTGTGGCAAGGAGAAAGAGGAATCAATTATGGGTGAGCTCAAACTAATCTCTGCTATACCTATTTTGTTGTAAAAGAAGAAAACGCAGGGAGGGGAAACAGAATTCGTGCCTGATGATAAGCTGGTTTCAAAAGATAAAAATGAAGCTTTATTCTTACCAGATGGGAAACATTTTGAAATGTGACCAAGCCATTTATTTTTAAATGAAAACACAAAGTAAAAAGCTTTGGGCATAAATGAGTCTGAATAGACCATACTAGGGAAGTTCATACTTCATTTCACAAACTGATAACTATGTTATTTTAAGTTCTCTTATTCGTTTGTCTCTGGATGTGGCAACTCCATATCTTTACAGCAAATAATGTATTTTGACAAAAGTTTCAAAATGTATGCTCTAGGGATTTAGGTCTTACAATAATCGCAAGAGCTATGCTTACTAATCTTCTGTTATGTTCCATGGTGCAAACTGATGCAAGTTAAAATTATGGAAGCTGTTCCAAGAGATCTGGTGGCTACAAATGTCTAGCTACCACCTAAGAAACAGCTGTAGAAGTTTTACTAGCTTTGCTAAGTTGATGGCACACATTAGTTAAGGATCATTTAAACGAGGTCATTTGATTCCAAGTCAATTAAAAAAGAATTGCTTTTGTTGTTTTCTCTACAACTTGGAATTCTAAGGTTTTGATTTACAGTTTGGGAGTATTTTATAAGTAAAAGATGGAAATACACATATTTTTTGAAAACATCAAAACTAGAAGTACATATGTAATGGCTTTGGCAGACATCATTGGTTACTTTTCCAAGAATCATTACCTCCTTCTTCCTCAGTAAAAAAAAATGCTAATTTTGCCCTAGTAACAATGTTCTTAGCTCTGGGTAATGAAACATGATAGGTAATTCCATATTTCATTCTCAGTAATTGATCCAGAGATGGGCACATGATCCAATTCTTAATTGTAAGAAGGTATGTGTTAGGGCTTTGGGGGAAATTTTCTTCCTCTTCAGGGGTAGGTACTCAAGTTGAAGCTCCCTTTGAACTTTCAGGAATTTTGCTTGGTTTCCTAAATTGCTGCTGACCTCTGCATTGTGTTAATGTTCTTAATTACACTAGTTAGCTACCTCCATCTCCAGTGATATAACAACTGTCCTTAAAATTTATTCAACCAATTATTTTGATGGGATTTATAAGTGGAAGACTTAAATTCCTTTTCTAATAATTACTCTAAAGAAAAATTCTATAAAGTTTTAAAAAATCTTATTTTCTCCCAACTTTAAAATCTATTATACCTGATTATAATGAAAGTATTAAAACATACAGAGTAAGATTCCCTAAAAATTTCTAAAACCCTCTTCATCCTGCAGGTTTCATTCTCAGAGTTCTGTATTTTCTGTCCTCTGAATATATTTTCCCAGTCATTGTTTGCAACTATTAGAGATAGGGGAGCAAGAACTAAATGGGTGCTCCCATTCTTCTTCTGTATAATATTCCATAGGACACTGTGAGGAAGTGCACTGTTTCAAGTGCACATGTAGAGAAACTTATCCTCAGAGAATTCAGTAACTTGCCGAAAGTAACACAACTAGTAAATCTGTGAATCTGATCACTTTTCACCATTTCCATCAATCCCACCTATATCATCTTCTCTTGCCTGGGTGTTTGCAATGGAAACCCCAAATCTAGAGTGATACTTTCAAATGTAGACCATGTAAAGTGACTCTGCTTCTCAAATCCCTTTACTGCCTTCCCATCTCATTATATTCCAAAAGCCCAAATCCTTATGGTGCTTTTCATGATCTGGCCCTTAAGCTTCTCTAATTTCATATTCCGCCAGTCGCAAGTGAGTAGCAGGTACCTTAAGACTATCTGAGGCCTGCGACTGGAAGCAAAACTAAAGACAGAGAGCCAAGAAATGTTCAAAGACTTGAACTTGATGGAATAGTTTATTAGCTATCTATTGTTATGTAACATATTATCTGAATTTTAATGGCTTAGAACAGCAATAATTGTTCTCTCTCACAGTTTCTGTGGGTAAGAAATTAGGGAATAGTTTGGCTGAGAGGTTTTAGCCAGGGGGATTCTCATGAGTTTCAGTTGCAGTCAGATATTGTATAGGTTGCAGTCATCTGAAAGCTTTACGAGCCTGGAAGTTATGCTTCCAAGGTGGCTCACTTACATGACTGGGTAGTAGATGCTGGCTGTTGTCAAGAAATCTCAGTTTCTCTCATATAGTCCTCTCCACAGGACTGCTTGAGTATTTTCACAACAGTACAGCAGCCTCCCCCCAGAGTAAGTAATACACAAAGCCAGTGTGGAAGATGCTGTGCCTTTTATGAGCTACACTTGAAACTTCTGTATGATAATTTCTGAAGTATTTCATTGATTGATCACACAAATCAGTCCTTACTCATTGTGGGAAAGCATGAATATCAGAAGGCTAGAATCATAGAGAACCAACTTGGTGGCTGGCTACCACACATGATTTGCATTCTGGATAAAGCTGTGTATGAAATTTTTTTTTAAATTGTTCTTGTTAAGTTGGTTTGGATTGATTCCCAAGTTGTTTTTAACAAAGAGAATCTTAACTGATACATTACTGGACTGGTTTAAGAGCTTTCAGTTATAGGAACAACTTAAAAATCAAATAACTAAAATATGGAGATTTTTAGCTGTGACCCCTTGTCATAGTTTTCCAGCTGCTAAAACAAATACCATACAATGGGTTGGCTTAACAGGAATTTATTGGCTCACAGTTTCAGAGTCTGGAAGGATTGCTCCCTCTTGGGGGTGGTATCTTCTGGCTGGCTAGCAATCTTTGGGGTTCCTTGTTTTTTCCATCACACACTTATTTTTTCTGTCACACACAACTCACGTGGTAGCGTCTTCTTTCTCTCCCTAGTTCCAAGTCAATTCATTTCTAGATTTTGGCTGCTCCCCAAAGCTTCTCTTTCTATGTCTGAATTTCATTCCGTTTATAAAGGACTCCAGTAATCTGTATTAAAGTCCAAACTGGTTCAGTTGGCCATGCAACTAAAAATGACATCTTCAAAAATCTCTATTTACAATGGATTCACAATCACAGGCATGGATTAAGATTAAGAATTCAAGAACATATTTTACTGGGGTACATAATTCAATCTCCAACACCCCTAAAACCCTTTCAACCAAAAAGATGATTAATGATTAAATATTAGGTGATAGATTTATTTTATCTAACAACGAGAGCTGATATAGCATGATTTACAATAATTAAAAATGTTATTAGGTTTTTAACTTGTTTGGGCTCTGGGAAGGATGTTTGGGATCAGATTTCCTTAGATCACATGATGGTAAAAGTTGCAATGCAACTTTTATAGCCAAGTTATATTATTTCTCATTATTATGCTAAGCCTTTGAAGTAACTCTTAAGAATACTTATTCTTATGCAAATATATCTTGTCAGCTTAGAGAGTGGAGGCTTGATATTTTTTCATTTCCTTGTTGTTTTTTGTTAGGTTTTATGTTATAAACTAGTTATTCTACTGTCTTGAATCCTGTAACATCTGCCCCTACTCTGATTCAACTTGTTCTATTGTTTTAAAGCAAAAAGGAAGGCTTTAAGTGACATTTTAGTATAACATTCAGTTTTCCTGCAAAGCTCTGTCTATTCCTCATTCAATTTCCTCTCTTTATACATGAAGGAGAATATTGTGCAATAGATCTGAAATAAAGCCCAAATAAAATTCACTTAATATCTTTTAAATTTTAATTTTTAAATTTTATTTATTTATTTATTAGGAACTTGTTTTCAGATTTGTCACAACAATAAGCAGTCTTATTAATTGTCCTGATATTAACACTCAGGTATTGAATATTTAAATCAAGTAGATAGATAAAAATGCTAATTTTAATAATGTGATATAAATTTCTAAATCCTTCTGCAAACAACTGAAGTCTTTTGCCCATAATATAATAATGTGATAATTGGAAATTGCAAAAAATAAAATTAGCCATAAAGTCTCCTCTCTGTAGTCCATTTTGTTTTATTTTTCTCCTTCCTCAAACCTCTACTTTCGGTATATCCCTTTTTGCATTTAATTTGTTTGCTTTCTTTTAAACGCAATTAAGATTTTGGCAATTTTACAAAAGAGGCTAAGAAATTGCTGTGAACACAAAGACAGGCATAAAAAAGAAATGGCCATTTTGGTAAATTTGATAGCAAGAGAGCTAAAATTTACCAAGCTTTTTCTTGGAAGAAATGGATGGGGGAATGTGAGAAGTGCTTTAAGCCAGCTCTGATTGAAGATGTACATAAAACAAAGAAGCTGGAAGCAATCATTGTGACAATTTCTACTAAACAACAAGCATATACATTGGCAATAAATAAGCAGGGGCCTAATTCTGTGAAATACCAGGTTAAAATTAGAATTTTCTAAAATTTCAAGTAGAACAGAAATACTTGGACAGGGAAAAGAGCCATTTAGGATAATTTGAGATAACCAACATAAGATAATGTTATTTATAGCAATAGTCCTAGGGCAGATTATGAAGTTGGTGATTTTTTAACCTGTGCTCATATTCCTTTCTCATGCCTTTTTCCTCTTGTACAAACTTTGCCACATCCTACTTCTAATCCCAGATGCAGGGTACTCCTTGTGGCTACCCATGATTTCATTTGGAATTCATGTTAGGCATGATTCACCACTTCTAACCAGAGCCAATGAAGGGATGAGTCAGCCATACAGGCAGATCACAAGAGCCCCATTGACGTTGGGTTCTTAATGTCAATAGGGTACTAAAACATAACTGATAATGGAATGGGATGTAGAAAATTATATTTACCAGAAGTCTTCTTGGGACAATACCGCACAGTCAACTTGCATCTTATGTGAATTGTCTTCTGGGGAAGGTGATTCCCTGAACCACAGGTCTTTTGTTTGGATGAGAGAGATTTGAAAGTTTGGGGCTAGAATCAAATATTTTTAAATAACAGTGGTGATACAAACTCTTTTCTTCTGACACTTGACACTCAAACTCTCCTATAAATAAATATTGAAAATATATTCAAAAGCTTTCAGTTTAAACTGGTTCCAAATTTTAGCCTGTTTGCAGGGCTCACATACCTTGTCGAACTTTGTCTAATTTCATGGTCAACCACTCCCCATATTCCCTTCCTTTGGCACTTTATATCCCCCTTCTTTTTTTCATTTTGTCCCATAGAACACTCATCACTAATATTATGTGTTTACATTCACACACACACACACTCACAGCTATTTTTATGTTTCTTTCATTGTTTTATCTACAATGCTTAGAAAAATATCTGACATAGCAGGCACTCTAATAAAAAAAAATAGTCATAACAAATAATTTGTTGCATGAATGGGTGGATATGAATGAAGCTAGGAACAAACACTAAGTATAGAAAACATCTGATGCTCCAGAAGTTTTCCAAGCTTTTAATGTTATAAAATTTTGTAATTTAAGCCACTCAGATAGTTCCTTTGTAAAAACTGATGTTATGTGAGCATTTATTAGATTTACAAGGAGCCAGAGAATAAATGTGGAGGAATTTCTATGTTAGTGAGGCTTCCAAGAAAAATATATACCCCTACATCCCCTGTTCCTTGGGCTTTTTCACAGAGCTAGTTGGACCACTTCGGTGAACTCTCACAGAAGCAGAGCAATTGCCACATGCTCCAGAGTAGACTATAATGTACTCTCTTTTGAGAGAGAGGAATTGACTCAACTGAACATTTTCAGTAACTTCTCTTAACTCACCATCACACAAACCATTTTTTCTACCATGAGATGTGTGTATGTGTGTGTGTGTGCATGCATGTGCAGGGGAGGAGTATAAATTGGAAATTCCATTGTGGACATATTGGGCCAGGAAAATGGAGGTCACCACCATTCTGACCCTCCAACATTTCCCAGTCATTCTGACTCATTGGATAGAATCATTTAATTTGTAGTCACAGTGTTAGGACTTTCACTCAGATGCGGGGAGATCAATAGTTTATTAAAACAGTTCTGCTCACACACATATGAAGCCACTCTCCCAATACTAACCATTTGTTCTTTGTTTAATTCTCCTTGGAATGCCAGTGAGTGGTTTTGCGTTTGGCCTGTGAGACTATAAAATGGATTATATCATTACATCCAAATATGTTAACTCCAAAGTTCCATGATACCCTAGATGAAAGTGTTGACCCTTGTTCTATTTCTCAAAACAAATGATGGATATAATATCACATATAAAACATGGGAGAAGATAGTTTAAAACACCATTTTGTGACAGGTGGAATTTTTCATGGTATGAGTATGACTGTACATCTTATTTCTGCTCTCTGTCATATTTTACTCTTCCATCAAGATTTGCCTGCTTTGTTTTTACTTATTTTTTAAGAAACAACTTAGATGAAATTTCCTCTGGAAAGAGACATTTTACAATATATCCCATATCTACTTCTGCCACAATTCTGGTGTATCCAAATTACTTGAGTAAATTCCTTCCCTAAGCCCTAGGCCACAGGTGTGGACACAGCAGTCTCTTGTCTATTCCCCTTATTTTCTTCTAATTCTACATGACAAAATTCTAAATAACTAATATAGTAGTATAAATTTCATTGAAAAGTAAGAGAGAGGGAAAAAATTCAGGCAAAACCAGAGTCCTCTTAAGAATTAAAAAAATTGAGACTCATCCTACTTTGTTTTCTATATAAGAAGGAAGGGAGTTTGAGATTCTGTTTTTCCCTTGAAATCTATATGTAGGGAGAGGTAAGTACAAAGGATTGGCCACTGGTGAAAAGAATTAGTGGAGACCATTTGGAGATAGTTTGAATTTGAGAGGTGACATTACAGCGGTGGTAACAATTCCAAGTTCTGCTTTTTATTTGATAATAATATGCTTGAGTAGATTCATTTTTTAAACACATTTTTTTTTCATGACACTGCCTTTACCTGTGCTCTCAATGTCCAAAGAATACCCAAGATCATTTGATGCAAGTTGAGCTAATAGTTCTAGTTCCTTCATATCATTGTAAGCTATCACCTCTCTATATGCCCAGTTTACAAGCTTAAGTCATAATAAATATTTCAGCATTTGTAATTTCCTGACACAGAATTGTGGGCTGAATTAAATAATGCAAGGCTTATATTTTTCTAACTCTTTTGGGTTTAAAGTATAAGTTATTTTGCCTTATAAGAACTTCATAAAGACTTTGGATAAGGTAAGTGGTGTGTGTGATCAGTGAGGTATTTTAGGCAGAATAATCTTGCATTTTTTTAGAAGAATGGATTGGGAAAGTGGATGTTTGGAATTAGTAAAACCAATCAGAAAACCACATTAATAATACTGGTGAAAGGTTGCATTAGGTGCACTGAGTTGTTTTTGCAAGGATATTGAAAAGGGAGATCAATATTTGAGATGTATTGGAGGTAAAATTGACAAGACTGGACAAATAGCTTAATAGAGGTTGGGTGGCAAATAAATCAAAGATAATTTTTAAATTTTGAGCTTGGTCAACAAGGATAGATGGTGGTTCCTTTCATTTTGACATGAAACTTAGCTCCCAGCCCCAGTCTTTAAAGAATCTGAAGTATAGGTATTAGGTATTCTCTAGCAGAGCTAAAATTGGGGACTTCTATATATAAAATTCCCATGATTCTCTATTACTTAGGAAAAGATATTAAAGATTGTATCTTATTTTTTTGATGGGAAATCTGTGGCCAGGAGTCAAATATACACACACAGCATCCATGCAAATAGAAACAGCATGAATTAACAGCAGGAGCTCTTTATGAACAGGGTTCTTAGTACATTTTTGCTTGAAAGCACTAATAAATCAGTTCTGTAGAAAACTTCTGTCCTGATACAACACCTCCCCTCAAGGTAATGAGGATGCTTTCCTCATTTATTACTTGTCTAAGCTTTAACCTTTGTAACTTCCCCTGAGTCAACTTACAATTCCGGTTTTAGTGTTATGATTTATGTATCATGTTATTAAAGATTTTATGTAAAATCTACTTTTTACTCAATATCCCCTAAAGTCATTTTAGCTAGAGTTTCATTTTTCACCCAGTCTTTCTTTAAATCTGAAATTAAAGTTGCTAATGTTAAAGGCACAACAGGGCAATTTTTTCCCTCTTTTGGTTACCTGGAGTACTACAATGTTTTCTCTGTAGGTAGGAAAAGGGAAAAAAAAATCACTCTTTTCGTAGAGATGGGAGACCAGTTCTCAAATTCCAGCTGAAATCCAAGGGCTATTTGCCACCATGACCTTGTACCTCTGACCTGTGAATTCAGGAGTGGAACTGAGTGTTTTTGAATTAGTATATTAAATTAGACCATTAGATATGATTATAAAGTAAAATACGGGGGCTATTTAGATAACTCAGCAAAAACTATCTCAGATGAAATAGCCTAAATTAGCTAACTTTCAATTCACTTATTACTACTAATAATGATAGTTCCCATAAATAATAGCTTACTATTTGGCAAATTCTGTGTTTAGCTATTGCGTACATTACCTCTTTTAATGCATATAGTGACTCTGTGAGTCAGGTATTATTTTCTATAATGACATTTGAAACGACTGAGACTTTTAAATTTCTCAGAGTCATAATTTTCAAGAGGCTGAGCTAATTAATTGATAACTAGTTTATTTTTTTTTCAGATTTCTGACAATGGGTGTCTAAATTTATATTTTAAATGCAATTTTAAATGCATTGATTTATTTTAAAAGTGTTCTCTATATATTATCCAATGTCCTATTTTCTATTTGTGCTTCTTTTAGTCCATAAAAGACTATTTGATTCATGCAAGTCAAGCCATCAGATTTAATAGTAGAAATGAATGGGTCAGTAAAATTGCTTTTATTCTACTTTGAAAATTACCACTTCAAGAAAATAATACTATTTTAATAGAGATTTACTGACAAGAATGATAAATCATTGGGGGAGTAAAGCAAATACCACTTCTATAAAGTGCCAATAATATAGGTGCCTTTCCAATGATCTGTCAAGTGTATTTACAAATGATATCCTTTTACAGTAGAGGAGAGAGAAGCTTTTCTGCATTAACTCCAAAAACTTTTCAGTATGAAATATTACTAATTGCCATCAGAGTGAATAAAGATATATAAATGGTATTATTTTCATGGGTCTTAGGAACATTATCCATATATGATAGAACACAATTACAATAGTCTCCCATAAAAGTAAAGTTTCTTAGTTTTCCCTGGAACTGTGCATGTGAAAAACGGAGGTGTAGCTTCTCAAATGCCTATTACTTACTTTGCTATTGTAGTTTTCAAGATCATTTCATATGAAACTTCCATGAGCATTGAGAAGTCCATTTTTTCTTGAGATATTTTATGGATAATTTCACTATTAAATTAACATCTGCCATTTTAGAGATTGAGGAAAGATTGAACTCAATTCTCATGTGAAATCACTTGAAAATATGCATTGCGTGTTTATCCATATGATTATAAATTCTTTGTGATTGTGTCTTCTTATATTAAATTTGTTAGGCTTGAGATATTAGTTTTAGTGTATGAGATCATGAAAAAACATCAGATAATCATTAGAAATAATAATAATCTTGAAAATAATCTTGAATTAACATTTATTGGTGCCTATTTGAACTTTATTATAGAGAAAATTAAGTAGATATGGTCATTGCCCTGTTGTACATAATCTCTAATAAGCATGAAAAGTGAATCAAAATGTAAAAAGGCATACACATTTTTGTAAACACATCCAAGGAAAACTCATGAGAAGAACTAAAATGATAGATAGCAAGATAAAATGTCATCACTACCCCAATGTACTCCTTTCATGACTATTGCACTGGAGCTGTGCTATAATTTCCTCCAAGGTCCAGGCTAGCAAAATATGTGGCAGATTTATAAAAAGACTGTTCTATTTCTTTCACTGATAAACCTTTTTAGATAAGATATAAAAGGAGTCTGCCTCCTTTAGAATTATAGATTTGCTGAGTTACAGAGGTAGAAAGGGGTTTACAGATTATTCTTATTCTTCCCACTGCTCATGAGGAATTTGTTATCCAGCATGCCCTGTTAGATGGCCATTCAATATTTTATTTTTTTAAAAATGTATATCAAATACCTACTCTGTGTCAGGTATTGGATTAGCTATATATCTCCTGAGACTGGGAAATCACTACCTCAAGTGCAATCTGTTTTGTGGCTCTATTGGTCCAAAAACTGTTCTTTAATTTAAAAGTTGATATAACTCTTTCTTCCTTATAGTAGAATTCCTGATCATTTTAAGATGGTTTTATGACCACACAGGATAAATATTATATTTCCCACCCTTATTTGCTGGTAGAAATGATTATCTAACTATATTCTGACTAGGAAAATATAAGAGAAGGTATTATGTGTGACTTTCAAGAATATGGGAAGAAAGTAGACTTCATTCTTTCCTTCTTCCTGCTGGCTAGAATATGTACCTCTTTGCTGGAGGCCAAGCAGCCCTTTTGAACCATAAGTTGGAAACCATGTCTTAAGTATGGCAGAACAACAAGGTGGAAGGAGCTTGTTTACTTGATGTCATGGAGCTTTATTTATTTTAGCTCTAGGCTGTGATTAAAGAGAAATGAATCTATATTTTGTTTAGCCACTGTCAGTTTTGATTCTCTGAAACATGTTACAAAACCTGGTATTTCCTGATTCAGGGGGTTTCCCTAGAAAGAAGATTTGAGTAATCAATGATGATCAGGTATCTAGACTAAGTTTAAAAAGAGTTTTTATTCTTTTTTTTTTTTTTTTGCGGGGGAAGAAGCAAAGAGAGAGTTTATTGAGGAAGTACAGTGCATATATACTCTTTAGGCTGGGGGCTATTCTTTAATATTTATTATTTTCATTGTACACATCAACAGGACCCATAAACCTATGGCACACCACCAGTAGGAAATTTATTATTCTTTTACTGAGGAGGCAGGAAAAGTGATTAGGGATAGAAAAGTATTTAACATCTACATTTCAAATAAATGTTTTTCTCTTTTAAGAATTGTTCATGAGAGTGCATTTTGATGGTACTGGTACATATTGTAGAGGTTGCTAGACATGAAAAGTATGTAGAGAACAATAAGTTATTTCCATTTGTTTCTCAAATTGGGGACATCCTTTACACTCTCCCCAACTTCTGGACCTAGACATCCCATTACTGTAGCATCAGCAATTTCCTCTCCGACATAATCATCAACAGAAAAGGCAAATTGTTTGGTTTTGGCTGTAAGCCATAGATTCACAGTATTCACTGTACATTTTGGGATTTCTTTTGTGTTGTCTCTCTTTTCCCTTTGATTTTTGATAGATACAACATTGTATTTGATCTGGGAAAAATCAAGAGCCTGGATCATGGCCAGAATAAGCCCTCTAGGGTAGATGCTTAGGAGAAGTACAAGGAAATAAGTTACTGAGTCAATGAAGTGAAAATATAAAGTCAATTTTAAACACGAAGGTTCTATGCCACTAAATACCAATATCATTGCGATGTCAGAGATTTTTCTGGGAATTATTTTGCTTCTTAAAAGAAACTGAAATATTCTGTCAATATACTAATTTTTAAAGAAAGCATAGAGTCGTAGATAACATGGATATATGTATACATAGATAAATGTATGTGTAGTATATATATATGCAATAGATTAAAGACATAAATTTTTAAACAAGATAATAGAACTAATTGTAGGTATCATTATGTATAGCATGGCTTAAAAGAATACCAGAAAATTCAAAGTCCATTGAGACACATGTTAAGATTAAATCTTATAGAGGTGGTGATTGCTAGAAAAAAGAAATCACTCTTGGCCTAGCAACAGATGATCTGTAATGGCAAAATATTGGGAAATGGGAAAATGAAAAAAAAAAGGGAAAAAATATTAAATCTGATAAATATGTATGGACAAATTTTATTGTCAATAACCTTTGATTTTTCAGCAGTGGCTCTTAGGATAACTGTTTTTTTACAAAATCTTTGTTGAAGGGCACAAGATCTCAAAAACTGGATGAAAGGAGCACAGGGTACACTTGTGGGAGATTAGAGAAAACTGGTAGTAAAGAATTTTAAGTTACAGCTAATATTGCCTGTTGATTTATTCTACACTACTTCACAATGAAGTTTTTATAATTTGGTTTTCAATCACGTAAATGAAATAAAGAATTGAATAAATTATACAGATAAATCTGTTTCTTGCAAATGTGTTACTAGCTTGAATTATCTAGATGACTCAAATATTGTTTGCATTGCATATGTGGACACAATTATTTTTATATTAGGTTTGACTTGGGAAGGACGCTTTTTAGCTTTATTTCAAGTATGTCTGATATATGGAAAGTGACTCTGTGATAAATTCCCATTCTGTAAAACTGATATCTAGGCAAAATCCGGTAATTCCCTGCTACTTTGCTGGTGACATAGGGCCCGCCCATTTCATGCTATCCTGGAGGCTTTATTCACTTTAGGGAGCTTGTTGATTGCCCAGTCCCCTAACATATGCTTTCACAGGAATGCATCTCTATGTTAACTTCATTTTCCTTTGTGTAACTCTTCATACACATAAAGAAATTATTTTCCTTATACAAATGCTAATATGAATATTTTAAGGATATTTATATTGAGAAAAATCATTCAGCATGTGCACTTTTATTTTGTTAGAAAATAAATAAATGAAACAAGAAAGCATAAAGCAAAATCCCAAGGAAACCAACAAATAGGGAACTGGCAGCTCTGCAGGCAGTGCTGCCATCACTAGGCAATTCCTTCTGGAATTCTAAGCTGGCAGAAAAAATAAATAAATAAAAAAATAAAAATCAGTCTATGAATATATTATGAATCATTATATATTCCTTTTAAACAGATTCAAAATGAAGAAAATGAATCAAATATATTTTCAAGTATAACTGTTTATCTTATTCCTTCCTGGCCTGAATCTTCGTGTTATCGCTGTTGCTCTAACACAGAGGAATCAGGAGACAGATTCTGTTTCATCAGGCTCTGCTTGGGCCTCTCATCTATTTCAATTTCATTACTGACAGGGCAACATCTGTGTTTTCTAACCTTTTACATTAGTTCTTGGATTCACCTTCAGAAATTGCACAGGGAGGTATATAGAGAATTTCTTAGCCTCCTGTAATATTCTCTGTCAACCTGTTCAGGAATAAAATACTTTGATACCTATTTCCAAACCTTACAAAATTATTAATTTCTTGATATCAGGTAAAAGTGTTCTTCCACAGAATGGCTCTGTATTCTGATTAGTAATTATTTTTAAGACAACTTAGTTTGCAATAATTACATTTTCTATACAAAATAAAAGACATTGATAAGAACATCTGAAAATATCACTTTTGGTTTCTATTTCAAGATTGGTATAAAATCAGTTCAGAACTTTAAAGAATTTAGGAGTCCCTAACAAAGATCAACATTGTCTCTAAGTTACAAGCACATGTTTGTAGAAACCAGTACGTGGCTATATTTCATACTTTGGGCCTTTGCAGGCCATGTCTTCAGCTAGCCAGAATCACCTTCCGTCATCTGTTAGTCCTGGAAAACTAATCAACTTTTAAATTATCTGCTCTCCCTCCTCACTCTGAAGTGGTAACATGAAGAAACTAGTAATGATCAAAATAAAACTTATACAAACTCCAATACCAAAATTACCAACCTAATTGTATCTGTATCTCCATAATCTTCCTTCTTTCCTGTTAAATGATTGAAGTGTTCACTAAACCCATCCCCTCCACCTATTCTCTGGATCCTATTCCTTGACACTTATTACAAGACATTACTACTGCTGGGTCCCTAACCCGTCCATCTGCCATTTTGTTTCTATGCTACTCTTTATAGTAAAACTCTTCAAAATGGTTTTCATTATTAGCTGCCTCCACATCTTCCAATTGTATTTCTTCTTGTATCGATCCTAGTTAGACTTTTGCCAATTCACTTCCACTATAAAATAGCTTTTCATTGTCAACTATGAACTCCAAGTTACCAAACCCACCAATTAATCAAGCTGTCAGTTGTATTTGACCAACTCTACACTTTCAGTTTTCCTTCTACATAGATGGCCACTCTTTCTCAGTCTCCTTTGCAAGTGCTTATTTTCTGCAAAATCAAAATCATCTTTACTACTTTCCAAACCTTCTTCTCCTATGATGCTTTCCATTAGTAGATGACAATTCAAATCTCCCAGTTAATCAGGCCCAAACAACTTGAAATCAGTCTTGACTCTTTTCCTTCTCTAATAATCCACATCAAATTCAACAAATTCTTTCTGCAATACCTTAAAAATAACATTCCATATCCAATTACTTTGCATTATCTCCAATACAGACGCCCTTCTCCAAGACACCATCAACTATCAACTGGATTACTGCCATAGCCTCCTAACTCACACTCTTGCCTCTATTATTGGTGTTAAAAAAATTAGATAGGAAAAAAACTGCCCAAGAAAAGTAGCTTATAGATTATAAGGTACTAGTCAGATTTAAATATATCTGAGGTCAAATTCTTTTTGGTGGAAGTATAAAGAAGAGTTCAACTTTAATTTTTATTTAAATATTTGGGGTGCTACTTAAAAGATTAGAGAGTATAAAATCCAAATTAGTTGAAGGGAAAAAGTGGAATGAAAAAGGAAAAAAGTATTCAAAAGAAGACAAAAATGACTGAAAGCATACATTAAAAACCAAAACAAAACACCACCACCACCTGAAATGAGTGTAGAGACAAATCAAATTCCAGAAATAATCATAAATTTAAAATCTGCAATTAAATTTAAAAAATCATAGACACAAGACCACAATGAGTTTTAAAAAGCTGTTTTTAAATGACCCACTTAGAATATGATGCTATAGAAGAATAAAAAGTAACAGGATAAGAAGTCACTGTTTCCCCTAAATACTTTTCACAACCCATAATATAACATAGTTCCATTGAAACATAGATAATGACAGATAATACCATTGTACTTTTGTTCAAAATTCTCCAATGACTCTTTTGACTGATTGTGTGTAAAATCAATTTTGAGTAATAATTTAGCCTTTGAGGTTGTATGTGAGAAAGGGCCTTTCTGACTACTCCTTTTGCTATATTTCCCTTCACATTTCCTATTGTTCTCTCCAATGAAGCCATATAGTTTCCATGACAAACATGTCCCTACCTCAGGGCTTTTGCAATATTATTCTCATTGCTTGAAATGTTGTTCAAATGTCAAATATTAATTCAAATATAAAACAATCTTCTCTGACCCTATTTTTGAAAGTGCATTCTACAATTCTCTGCCACTAATCCTGTTTTCCCTATTTTATCCTTCTCATTGTACTTTTTGCCACCTGAAATACTATATTTATTTATTTTTTGTTTTTGCCTCCTCCATCAGAAAAAAAGTTCATTTGGAGATTTTATTTCTTTTGCTTGCATTATTATTCTCATTGCCTATTACACTGCCTGGCATATCATCTTCACTTAAATATTAATGATTGAATAAACAAATAAAGATCACTAGGCATATCATTCAGTACAGTTTTAGTAATCATGCTTATACCATGTTGGTGCTAGGGACATGTATAATTCAAAGAATAAAGCGATCACTATGCTTTGATTTTTCTTTTGTTCCCTCAAACATTTTATATTTCAAATTTTAGACAATGAACATAAATACTTTAAAAACAAGAGAAACTTTGTTTAAACCATTGCATGTTAGTATTGATGTTCCTCCAAAACATCAAAACTCCATGCCTAAATACTATGCATGTCCTCTTCACTCTTCCTGAAATTCTTTTTCTCCACGTATCCATATGGCCAATTCTTTGCTTCCCTCAAGTCTGTTGAAATATCACATATAAAGTGAAACCCTACTTGACTACTCTAATCAAAATAGAATCTCCCCCACTCCTACCCCAGAACTTTCCTGATTTAATTTTTCCCCTGTTTTTATCACAATCTAACATTCTCTCTGTATAATTTATTTATTATTTCTATTTTTTTTACTAAAATGTAAACTTCATGACAGTAGAGTCTTTTTATGGTTTTGTTCATTAATGAATTCCCAGCACCTAAAACAGTGTCTAATATATTAGAATGTACTCAGTCAATAGTGGTTTAGTCAGAAACTGGCACTTCTGGCTAAGATAAAGTAACTGGCTTTGAACTAGCCCTGTCACTTAAACAACTAGGAAACTGGACAAAGTTTATGAAATAAGAGTTTTTATATGTTGGTCAACAGGAAGCACAGGGCTGTGATCCCTAATAGAAGCAGGGAAAAGTTGATGAGCCCTGTGATCTGTCCAGTTTTCTGCAAAGTAGCACTTTCTGGATCATGGTTCATAGAAGGAATACCCAAGCACAACATTGTAGTCATGCTGAGCTGAGAAATGAGAGATCAGCGTTTGTGATAATTAAAGCAACTGGGATTTGAGGGGCAGAATATGAGAGAAGAGAGAGCTATGCAAAGAAGGAGCTCCAGAAACCTTCAGAAGGTTGTCCTGGGTCTTTGTCTGAATACCAAGATGTGCATATGAAGAAAAAGATTCCACAAGACCAGGCAAAGAACCCAAAATGAGGAAGAACCACCACCAGGCACCTACAAATATCAATTACCAGAATTCGAACGGGACTGAGAGACTTTCGAGTTCAGTTAACCAGAGTGAAACGATCATGTTCATCACTCAGCAAATTCCATAGAGAACGCAGACCATGGCAAAGGAGTAGGGCTAAACTAGACAGATACACAAAAGTAGATCTACACACATGATAAATATGTTGGTAAATATAAAAGACTTTTTGTCTTTTTATCTTTTTAATTACTTTGGAAGGTCATTAACTATTTAAAACAAAATAATAACAATGTGTTTGGGGGTTGTAAAATAGAGCATACACATAAGAGGTAAAATGTCCGACAATAGCAAAAAGGAACTGGGGACAGTAATAAGTTATAGGTATATATTTACACTTTAGGTCATTTGCTAAAAAAATAATAAGAAAGCCAAAGAGGAGATAAGATTTAACACTGACAATAATTAATCCAAGAGATATATTTATTGTCTCATCTCCTAGAACACCTTTAACATATGCTCTGTGATAGGCAACAAACTTCCTTTACACCTTTCCCCTTCAAGGTGAACATCATGTAAAACTTTCTCAGTAAGGGGTGCTGGAGGGAACTTGTTGCAAAAAGCCCTACTGCAGTTACTATTGCAGCCCAAGGGACCCACGGGTGCGTGGTGAGAGCGTGAGAACATCCGGTGGAGCACTGCCCAGCCACAGGCACAGACCGTGGTCACTGCAATCTTGTGGTGTTGACATGCCGATTAACCTTTCTGCAGCCCTCTCAACACAGAAATCAGAGCTCCCACATGGGGTGCATGCCCTGAAGCCCTCCTGCCCAAGCCAGTAGCTTCTGGATGCCCGCTGCAAGCGCCCATCTGTCTGACGCCCTCTGAAAACCTCCTGCCGCCTGTGCCTGGACTTCCACTGCATGCCCGCACCTTCTGTTGTTGGATGTCTGCACTCTGGAGAGTGGTCTGTTGCTTGCCCAACAACTCCAGACCAGCTCTGGCCTGGCCAAACCAGTGAACTCTGCTATCAGATGCTTGAGCCACACGTCTCCAAAGAGATCCAGACCCCTCTAACTTTGTCTTTCTTTGGATCATCTCCATTGGCCCTAAGGAAACAGAAATAGTTTTTTATATATATAAATATATATATTATATATATTTTATATATATAAATATATATTATATATATATAAATAATATATAGTCTTTTATCATAGTTAATAATTCTTTATTTTAAATTTCTGCTCTTGAAATGACTGTGGGATTTCTAGTTCCTGATTGGACCCAGACTGCTATAACAGATAGATGTCAAAGTTCATATAATAATTTTTAAAGAGTCACTTTAAATTTTAACAATCCTTAATTTAGATTTTGAGACCTATTAGAATGCCACAATCTCTCCACCTCCTCGCCTTACTCCCCACGCACAAGGAAATCTAATCAGGATCTTGGCCTACTTTAGGTAGAAGGGACACACTTAATTATAGGTACAGAGAGACAGCAGTGAGCATTTGTGACCATGGGACTAATATTTTATCCAGCACTGATTATTTTTTCTCACTTGGAATAAAGGTCAACTTACGATAAAGTCAATTTATCTACCATCTAAGGACCTAATAAAACCAACATACTGGGTTGTTTTTTTTAAAGATTTATTTATTTATTTATTTATTTATTTATTTATTTATTTATTTATTCACCCCTTGCTGCTTGTGCCCGCTGTGTCCATTTGCGGTGTGTTTTTCTGCGTCTGCTTGTCTCCCTTTGTTGCGTCATCTTGCTGCGTCAGCTCACCGCGCCATGCAGACCAGCTTGCCTTGGCAAACGGGAGCCCAACCACTTGAGCCATATCTGCTTCCCCTGGGTTATAGTTTTTAACCTGAAAACTAGTTTTCAGCTTCCTTAATTTTCTCTGAGATCCTATGTAAGGATAGATAGTTTTGCTAAAAATTTACAGCCTGAATCTGTCTGACTTTTGAATAGGAAGAGAATTTGCTGTAGGTATTCATTTAATCTCCTTGGGTAAAATATTGCCAAATGATGACTAAGTGGGTGCTACTTAAAGTGCCATCTGTAAACCAGCAGCAGCACCTAGGGGTTTTTTGGTAATGCAAATTTTCATGTCTCAATTCAGACCTCAGGCCCAGGAGGCTGTGTTTTAACAAGCCCTCAGGTAAGCTAAAGTATGAGAGGCATTGGTTTAGAACTTCTCAAATGCAGTAATTTTCTTTTACTAGGTTTCTAACCAAGTGGTCTATTGTGTAGAAACTTCTGGGATCTATCAGATTTTTTAAAATAAAGTCATTGTGAGTTTGGTTAAACAACCCCTCTCTGTCCCTGGTATTCCAAGAATGGGCACATGACTATCAAGATACTTTTCATTGTGAAGAAATTATGTCACAGGGCTGAAAGGAGATGTCCAAGAACAGATTACTTAACTCTCTCCCAGAAACATGTTGAACTAATGCCCTCAGAGTCGTTTTGTTTTGTTCTGTTCTCCCCTTCCCTCTTCTTCCTCTGCAACAACTCCTGTTTATGAAACAACACCATTCACCACCTGACAACAAAAGTGACACTTTTCCAATACAAATATAAGATGTAATCTCAGAATCATAAAAATAACATCCCCTTTTATATAGCTTTTAGCACGTCCCAATGTTATACCTTTTAAACCAAACAGCATATAAATAAAATCAGGGAAAGCTTTGTGATGTGTAAATTTCATGTGCTATATAATATGCTGGACATTTGTAGCTATTAGTTTGAGGAGGTTTGAGTGTTGTCATTCAAATTGATTGCTACTTATGTTGAGATACCTTTACTTTTATATAATTAATACTTCAGGCTTTACATAGGGGATCATGTGGAAATCAGATTATTCTGTACAAGGGGTTCTTATAAACCTCATTTATTTTTGTGTTTAGTGTTACTTGCTTTGATGTGGGTTTTGTTTATGCTGAGAAGATTAGTTCAGTGTGCAGTAAGTGAGAGGGAAAGAAGGGTGAGAAAGGGTCTGATGTTGCCATTTTTAACCTCTCTCACACTTGTCAGACCTAATGTTAAAAGCCATATTTCTTACCCTTACCAAAGAAAATAGTAAATGATCTGTTTCTTCCAGCCACACTGAAAGTAAATTAGTTACACAGCAGAACTATTTTCAAAATATAATTTCACTGTATTGTATTATTTGAATCTGCATACTGGCAAAAGAGTGATTGTCAGATTTTGTGAAATTTTGTAGTGTTAGCTTTAAAATGCGAAAACGCAGCAAAATTGTAATTATATGAACACTAAGGGCAATATTTCAAAGCAGTACTTACTGACAGAACTTTCATGTGCTTCTGCTCAACCATAATTTAGTCCCCTTTGAATAGAAAATGGGAAAAAAGGAATGATCCCTTTGGGAAGCGAAGCTTATCATGAAGTATGTTTTGTACCATAAAGTAAATAATAACAATGTTCTCTCAATATACAGTCCCATTCTTCTGAATTAGGCAAAGTGGTTTGTGAATATGATCTGGAGAATGCTCTCAGGATTTCAGTGAGGAAGGGAGCAAGCTTTATATACTTCTATTGAAAATATCTAAGAACACTGAGAACAAATGGCACCCACAGCCACAAAGAAAATCATTGATTTTCTTGAATCTGGGTCTCTTACATTATTTGTAAGACAAATAACACAAATAATACAATAGAGCTGGAAAGTTAGAAGAAATTATGTATTATGCATGGATAAGATTAAGGTGTTTGCTAGGAAAAGAAACTAGAAAAGTGATCCTACTCTTTTTGTGTCTTTTTGATTAAGAATTGGAATTATCAGTGTCTTAGTTCTTTTATGAATGGGGAAATGCTTGAAAATTCCTGAAATTGTAGAATTTTAAAATTGAAAGCACTCTTAGAAAGGCAGTTAACTAATTTTTAAAGTAAGCAAAGTAGAAATTCAAATTTACAGAATGATGTTCAGAAAAATTAAATGATGTAGCCAATGTCCCAAAATTAGTTGTGATAATCCCAGATCTCCTGATTAGCCAACAGGAACTACTTTCTCAATTTCAAGACTTTAAGAAGCCATCTTGTTCAGAAATTAGCTCTATGAAGCAAATCTAGCAAAACACCAGAATAATTTTTATGCCAAAGTTATACAAAACAGCAAAGGGAAAGGAGTATTATATTGTTGGAAGAGCTGGTTGGAGACTATGGTGAAACAAACAAGAAGATAGTTCCTCTGGAGATTTTATAAAATTTTATAAAATTCTCTCACGTGACCGTGGGGATGTGCAAGGCCAAATTCTGCAGGGCAGGCTGCAAACCAGGGGCTATGATGAAGGTCCTTGATGAGTTTCCAGAAGATGCTGGCTGTTTGACATAGAGCTAGGAATTCTCTTCCCTGAATGCTGAAATCACTTCCCTCTTTAAGGCCTTCAGCTGATTGAATAAGATGCCATTCTTTGCTGAGGGCAATCTCCTTGGTTGATTGTAGATGTAATCAGCCATCTATGCAGTCAACTCACTGATGATTAAAGTCCATGAAATGTCCTTGTATTACAATTAGCCCAGTGCTTGCTTGACCAGACAACTGGGCACCGTTACCTAGCTGGGCTGACACATTAGCTTAACCATCATAGGAGGCATTTTGGAAATGAATTAAAATCACCAGCAAAAGTAGTAATATATATTTTATAAAAAATTATTCTCCAAAGTGTTTGGAAAATAGTATTCCATAATAACTCGAAAACATACATTAAATGAGCGTTCTAATTGTTCTACATCCTTTTCATTACTTTTTATTGTCAAGGCTTTTAAATTTTAAACATTCTAGGGGGTGTGTAGTTTATATCATTGTGTTTTAATTTGCCTTTCCCTGATGATCAATTATCTTTTCATGTACTTATTGGCCATTTGTATATCTTCTTTTGTGAAATATGTATACATATCATTGTTTCCTTTGGTTATTTTATTAAAATTTAAGAGTATTATATGTAATTGTTATATAAGACCTTCATCAAATACATGTAAGGCTAATATTTTTGTCTAGTCTGTGGCTTACACTTTCATTTTCTCAATTGTATCTTTTGTAGAAAAGTTTTTAATTTTACTAAAAAAGCAATTAATAATTCTTCCTTTGTGCTTAGTGAGTTTTGTGTCTATCTAAGCAATTTTTGCCTAACCCAAGGTTAAGAATATTTTTCCCCGTATTTCTGGCTATCTGTTTTACAGTTTTCACGTTAGCATGTATGTCTATGATCCATTTCATATTGAATTTTGCAAAAGGCTTAATTCTCAGAAGGAGCTGAGGTTAAATTTTTTTCCATATGCGTATCCAATTATTCAAGCATCAATTATTGAAAGGATGTTTTCCTCCATTGAATTATGTTAACATGTTCTTTAACAATCAATTGACTACAAATTATGCAAGCCAAAGAAATGGACTCTCTAATACATTCCAGTATAAATAAGTTTATCCTTGAATTATTTTCACATTGTAATAAGTCTTGAAATCAGGTATTGTAAAGTCCCCAACTTTGTTCTTTTCCAAAATGTTTTACCCATTATAAATCCTTTTCATCTTTATATAGCTTTTAGAATCATCTTGTAAATTTCTACTAAAATATTTAGCATTTTAATTGTAATTGCAATGAATCTATGGATCAATTTGGGGGCGATTTGGCATTTGACAATATCAGCTTTGTTGAAATAATATATCCTAGAATAAATTTGTCCATTTATTTATAATGTTTAGTTCTTTCAGCCATGGTTTATATTTTTCACAATATAAATTTTACACATATTTTGTTATTTCTAATTATTTTGTTTTTGAAAAGAGTTTAAATGGTATTTCTAATTTCATTTTCTAATTTGTTTTTGCTAGCATATAGAGATACAATTGTTTTTATAATGGTTTTGCAACTTTGACAAATTGATTCAATATTTTGGGAAATTTTTTCAAGTACATTGAGTTTTTTTGTACTCGATCATCGTGTATGTGAATAAAGAAAATATTACTTCATTTTAAATCTGTAAGATTTATTTTTGTTTGTTTATATTTTATTTTATTGACTAGGACTTTCAGAACAATGTTAAATATGAGAGTTGAGAGCAGGCTCTTCCCTTGTTACCAATCTTAGGGGAAAAACATGAAATCTTTTACACCAATTAT
This sequence comes from Tolypeutes matacus, assembly GCA_026826555.1. Lineage (NCBI taxonomy): Eukaryota > Metazoa > Chordata > Mammalia > Cingulata > Chlamyphoridae > Tolypeutes > Tolypeutes matacus. The sequence goes on along the minus strand of JAKSZT010036119.1, from coordinate 20,210,790 downwards.
AACGCTAGCTGTAAGTTTTTTGTAGATGCTTTTTTATTTAAAGGTGAAGTTCTCTTCCATTCCTAGTGTATTGAAACTATTTTAACATGAATGCATGTTGAATTCTTTCAAATTCTATTTCTTCAGTGTATTGAGATGATCATATACTTTTTCTCTTAATTTTGTTAATGTTATGAGAAAATCTTGACAGTTTTTTTACATGGTAAACCAACCTTGAATTCTCAAAATCCATTTGGACATATTTTATCCTTTCTATATTTGCTGGTGTCAATTTGCAACTATTTTTAAAAAGATTTTTGCGTTTATGTTCATAAAAGATCGTGGTCTGTAATTCCTTCCTTCCTTCCTTCCTTCCTCCCTCCCTCCCTCCTTCCCTCCCTCAGTCCCCGTGTACCCCCCTCCCCCCCACTCCACCTTTTTTCCTTTCTTTCTTTTGTTATGCCTTTGGTTTGGTTATCAGGTTATTTATGGCCTTATAAAATGAGTTGGAAACTATTCTGTCTCCCTCTATTTTCTAGACAAGTTGGAGTAGGCATTGTGTTTTCTTCTTTAATTGTTGGGAATTTTCACTAGTGAATATATCTGGTCATGAAGTTTTTTCATGGTTTCAATAACAAATTCAATTTCTTTAATTATTATACTCTATGAAGATTTTTTAAATTTCCTCTTGTGGTAGTTTTGGCAATTTCTACCTTTTAAAGTGTTTTTATATTTCATCTTGTTCATTGAATTTTTGACATAAAATTGTTCTTAGTATTATCTTACATTTTTTAAAAGTCTGTAAGATCTATTGAAATGTTACCTCTTTCATTGTATTGGCCTCAAATTAATCTAATCTCTCCATTTTTCTTATTATTCGAGATTGCATGGTAAATATTTTCCTTCCTTTCACTTTTAACCTATCTGTGACTTTTCATTTAGAAGATACCTCTTATAAATAGCTTATAGTTCAGTCTTATTTTATATCCAATCTAATAAAATCTGCCCTTTAATTTGTTTAAATCTTTTGCATTGAGTGCAATTATTATTCTGTTGAAATTCAGTCTACCATCTTATTTGTTTTCTATTTGTCCTATCTATTCTTACTTTTTTTCATTTTACCACCTGTAATGGTTAATTCTATGTGTAAACTTGGCTAAGCTATATTGCCCAGTTAGTCAACCAAATATTAATCTAGGTATTGCTCTGTTGGTATTTTGCAGATGTGGTTAACATCTACAATAAGTTGATTTTAAATAAAGGAAATTATCCCCATACGCGGGTGGGCCTTAAGATTCCCTAAGGAAGAACAAATTCCATCTGTGGTCTGCAGAACCAGCTTTTACGCCAGAGTTCCAAGCCTGCCAGTCTGCCTTACAGATTTCACACTTATTTAACTATACAAGGCAATGATTGAGTCAGGGTTCTACCCAGATACACTACCTTGTATGGGCAAGTTGAGTATTTTACTATTCCTTTTGATGTCAATATTATCTCTTGCTTTTATTTTCTAGTTGTTTTAAAAGTTATGCATCATTATTACAGTGTGTCAAGTAATATAACACTTGATACACAAGAAACTTATAACAATATAATTTCATTTTACCCTAGCATGTCTTTATGCTATTATTGTCATATATTTTACTTTTATTTATTTCATAAGTCCTGTCCTTAGCAGAAAAGGACATTATCTCTGTCATTTCAGTATTTGTTTTATTCCTTTTATTTCTCTTGGTTATGTATCATATTTTTCAGCTTCTTTGTATTCCTAGTAATTAATTTTTATGAATGTAAGACATTTTAATAATATATTCTTGAATATCTGGATTTGGTTTTCATCCTTCAAATCTATGGTTGTCACGCATGGGTGATTACCCACGTTCCGTCCTCTAACATTTGCAATATCTGAAGACTTTTTGGGTGTCACAACTTGGGGTGGAAATACCTGCAAGTATCTCAGAAGCAGAGTCCAGGGATGCTTCAAAATATCCTATAATACAGAATTAGTCATCCCAAAATGCCTAAAGTGCCAAGTTTGAGAAACCTTGATTTAAATAGTATGGAATTTATTCTGGTACACAGTCAATTTACTTGAAATATCTTGACCCTTAAGGAGTTGTTTATATTCTTTTTGGGGGTTGGGTCTAGAGTAGCCCTTAGTGTATAGTCTTTTTTGGGTCTCTGCTGAATACGTTTGGTGTTCAAGGAAGTATCTTCAATCTGGTTGGTCAAACTTGGATGTCTCTCAGCATTCTGTGAGCTCTAGTAGATTTTAAGCTCAACTCCCCATACTTCCTCTTGCCCTCTGCATTTGTTATTTGCCTGGGCTCATGAAATTTTAGCATATGCATACACATCTTTGTTATCAGCCAAAGACTCACAGTGACTCCTATGTAGATTTCTGGATATCTTTTTCTGCCTAGATCTCTTCTCACTCAAACTCCCACAAATTCCAGTAGCTTTAGTCTCCCCAAAATCTAATCTCTTTTTCCTTATCTTAGCAAGACTACTGTGCTCTTCTAGGATGCTCTCATTCTTCACTGTTCTCTAACTTAACTAAAAACAAACACACATACGAAATCAAAACATAGTGATCATATTATGGTAGTTTGAGCTGTATGTACACCCAGAAATACCTGTTCTTAAATTTAATCCATTCCTGTGGGTATGACACAATTATAAGTAGGACCTTTTGATGAGGCTACTTCAGTTAAAGTATGGCCCATCTCAATCAGGATGGGACTTAATCCTTTTACTGAAGTCCTTTATAAGATAATATATTCAGGTAAATAAGGAAAAAGCTACAGAAGCAAGAAGATGAAATCAAGGAAACCCAGAAGAGAAGAGAGAGACCAGCAGAGACCACCATGTGCCTTGCCAAGTCTCAGAGAAGCCAAGATCGCTGGCAGACAGTCTTTGTGGAGAAAGCATCGCCTAGAACATGCCTGGATGTGGGCATTTTCCTGGCTTCAAAACTGTAAGCTAATATATTCCCATTGTTTAAGCCAATCCATTTCATGGTATTTGTTTCAGCAGTGTAGGAAAATTAAACACATATAATTGACCTTATTAGTTTCTCTTCTTTCAGAGATCACAGTCCTGTTTGCCTATTGTCCAAAGTCTGAAAACAGTTGTTTCCTATAAATTGTCCAGTTATCTAGTTGTTTATGGCAGAAGGACTTCATCGTCAGAAATAAAAAAATATGACCTTACTCTTAAATGGCTGCAAATTATTCTATCATATAAATGTTGAATTATTTATTTAACCTATTATATTAGTCAGCTAAAGCAGTGATGATGCAAAGCACCAGAAATCAGTTGGCTTTTATAAAAAGTATTTATTTTGGGTAAAATCATATAGTTACAAGGCCCTAAAGAATCCAACTCAAGGTTGATTTTCACCAAAGATGGTTGCTGATCACTGTGAGGATTCAGCCTTTCTCTCTCTCAGCTACAGGCTGTCATACTGTTCACCTCTCAGTACTTCCTGTATCAGTCTAGCATAGGGCTCGTTTCTGTCCAGGCTTACGTGGCTACTGAGCTGCTCAGCTGCAAACTTTTAGGCAAATGGCGCATCTCTCTCTGGGGCTCCAGGATCAAAACTGACCTCTCCTTCTTGTGTGTCTTCTTTGAGTGAGTGTCCATTTATATCAGCCCATCAAGGAGGCAGGCACTCAATCCTGAGTCACACCCTACTGATGTGGTCAAATCAAAGCCCTAATCTTTTCTCAAGTAAACGTAAAATCTTTGAATTTAATAGAACAGAGGGTATCACATCCAAAGGAACAGACCAGTTTACAAACATGTTTCTCTTTTTGGGGGATTCATAAATAATATCAAACTGCCACACCTATTCTCTAAATGATGGACATTTAGATTGAACTTATTTGTTCTATATCTTGGTGTTCTTTTTGAATTAGTGTTCTTTTTGAATTACTGTCAGGTAAATTTCCACAAACTATTTTTAACCTATTAGCCTTGAATTTAAAGATTTGTAAATTCTGGCTTATCAGATTATTCTTAAACTAGGTCTAATTGTAGTAGCAAGCAAATAATGTAGAAACATTTAATCTGGATAAAATTATTGGGCAATCAGAAAGAAAAAGTATCAACATTAGGAGCTATGGAAACACCACCAAAACTACAGCCATGTAGGACGTGCTTATGATAATTTAAGAATGCAGTATATGTCTGTCATGCGTGACACCGCATTTTTTTAGCCAAATTAAGTTACATATGATGTTTGGTGTCAGAATTATAAAAGGCACAGATCAAGATAGACAGACTATATATATATATATTATACGATATTTTGTGAAATACAAGCATTACAAATTATTTCCTTACCTCCTGGTTACAATAACCTAAAAGAATTCCGAGTCAATTGAGACTAAATAATAGATAATATTATAAATCATCAACTTAAAATACTTGGTTAATTTACTCTTATCCTTCTACCCATGTGTCAAGGCATATTGTTGTAAAAGTTTTATATCTTCCAGAATGCAGAATATATATGGGTGAATGTGTGTTGCTCAGTGTATCTGGGTGAGTGCGTGTGCATGCACATGTGTGATATATATAGTGGTTACAGGAAGGCTCCTGGACTACTAACTGCCCATTAGATGCTGATAGGTTGGGCAAGTACACATTTCAACAGTAATACATTTTATAGACTCAGATATAAAATGTGCATTTGTAGATTGTCTTGAGTTGTCAGCTAGAATGTCTTCTAAAATACGAAAAAGAAGTTATATATATGACCTGGCTTAAGGTAGGTGTATTGCTTAATTTTCACTTTTTATGAGAATTTAGGAAGATTCTAGTCATATTTATTGTCAGATTTTTGCTGTCACTTGGTCCTATGTAGATCATTCATGATGAACCCAGTATTGAAATCTCAGTATTGAAAAAATTAAATTGAATTTGAGAGAGGTAAGGGAATAATGGAAATAACTAAATTGGCAATCAGCAAAATGGTCCAATCCTGAATTGAATAATAGTGTCTTTCATAAACATGAACCAATCACTTACCTCTTTTGGGCTTTAGAATGAAATTTACGTATTTTATGTTGTATACATCATGTTAACTGTGATACCCTTTGACCAAAATAATTTGAAAAATTTATATTTAAATTTTGTATGTAAAATTTGTAATTATTGCTTTTAAAGTCAATCTATGAGAATAGTGGGTCAGTTTGATGAGTATAAAATATCATAAAAATTGGGGTATAGATAAAACTATCACTATTTACTCTTTGCCATTTTATTTATTTACTCTTTGTTATATTTACTTGTATACATGTTTCCTTAAAAGTTTTGGATAACAATTTATCCATGTCTGTTATTTTTAGGAGACCCCCATTTTCAGCCTGCTACCCTTTGGTATGTGATAACATTTTTAAAAAATAGAATTTGCAATTTCTTCATACTCTTCAGTGAAACAGACACAGCAGGAGAGGTTTTTAGTCTCAAGTTTTTCTCCAAATTAAATTACCCCAAAGCATAAATTCAAAAGTAGGAATAAATAGTTTGTTGATATTTAGTGTATGAGATTTGAGTGTGCATATAGGATATTACCAGAGGTTTTAAAAGCAAATTTTGAATTAACATTTGTGGAATGACCTAAGCATCTGCAATGGCTCCTCAGAGTCCGGTGATGTATCTTTTGGTGTAAATCTCCTAGGACCTTCCCTTAGAACTATAACATACTTTGATTCCACATATTTGTAATTTCTAAAAATGCTAAATTGCAAAAATAAATAAATAAAACATGACTGATAACTCTTCTTCGATTTGCTTTATTTAGCACAATTCCAGTTTCATAAATATATGTAGTTCTATATTGAACTTTCACATTAAGATTACTCACTGCATTTTCTAAAGAGTAGAAATAGATGAGGGATTTAAAATGACAAGTGTTGATTTAGTAGGCTCCAATGGAGAATGAATTTTCTTCTTGACTGTATGCCTAATACTTTTGGAAGGCATTGAAAATTTTGCCTGAGGCCTGTAAACATTGAACTTTTGGTTCAAAACGCTAGAATATATATATTATGTAATTCTTTATATGTGCTTGATTTAAAATAGAAAATCCTGTAGAAGTTTTCTTTATTAATCTACCTACTTTGATTCGACAGATTCTGACTCAGAGCTATGAAATGATTTGCTGATATAAGTGAGCATAATGGGCTTCAAATCTGGAAACCAGAAGGCAATTTATTTTGACTGTGCTTTATAAGGCATTCTAAACTACAAGAATCATAAAATAGAACTGCTCAAAATTGAACTTGTTTGTTAGTCCCATTTAGATTTTTCTTTGTTTTTCATTCCAATATTACCATGAAGAGTTTAGCGTTATGACTATAGTCTTAATAAACATGGAAGATTTATTTAAATTTCACATAAACATTATTTAAAGGCCAATAATAGCCATCTGCTGTTTCTTTCCCAAATATAAACCTTTTGCCAAATAACACTCGTGGTATTTTTTGCAATGGAGAATTTTCATTTTGTGCATGTGAAACAAATCTATTCCTCTGATTCTCTGGTTCTTATTTCTCTTTCATGAGTCAGATCTGATTTTCCTTTGTCTTCTGTACAAATTTAAGTATATTCTTTGTTGAGCCCAAACCCAATTTTGCCATTTTTGACTTTAAAACCACTTCCCTCTCCTGAATTCCTCTGTCTATAGAACTCAATATTTTCTCAATCACCAAGATTTGAAAACTTAGTTATTTCTTACTCTCTTACCATCTCACCCCATTCCATTAGTTAAGGTGCCCATTGCATATTTGCTTTTTGATGCCCCCTGCTGACTTTTGCTACATCCTACTTAATTAGTTTAGACAATTTATATATATATTTTTACTGTGATACAACTTTGACATCATTGCCAAATTGCTTGCTCAAATATTCAGTCCTGATCATATCATTTTACTGCTTAAAAATTTTTAATTCCTTCTTGTGAGGGTTAAGGTCATGTGTCAACTTGGCCAGATTATGGGGTCCAGTTGTTTGGTCAAGCAAGCACTGGCCTGATTGCTACTATGAGGGTATTTCATGGATTTATATAATCAGTCAGTTGGTTGCATCAATGGCGATTTGCATCTACAGTCGACAGAGATTGCCTTCAGAAGTGAAAGAAGTCTCATCCCATCCGTTGAAGGCCTTAAAGGGAGAACTGAAGATTTCAGCAGTCAGAAAGAATTTCTATCTCTACTTCTGCCAGCCAGCTTGTCCTGGGGAATTCATCCAAACTTTCATTAGAATTTCTAGCTTGCCGCCAGTCCTGTGTAATTCAAATTTGCCAATCCTCACAGTTGCGTGAGCCAATTCTTATAATAAATCTCACAACATTTACATAATATAGCTATATACACCTATAGATATAGCTCTTGTCAGTTCTGTTTCCTTGGAGAACCCTAGCTAATACATTTCCCACTGCCTACGGAGAGACTCCAGGTCAGGCACAATCGCTGGAACTATTTCGTTCCCTGAGTTTGGTCCTTTGTGGAAGTTTCAGGGAAGGAATGCCAAAGCAGCTCCTGTAATCTGGCCTCCTCACCAGTCATAGTAAGTAACTGTGACACAGTACTTTCTTTGTAAGTAGGTAGGAAGCCTACAGTTGACTGAAAACAAAAACAATGAAGAGAGTGGGCAATGGCTGATTACCTAAAACTCTAAAGTAAAGCTGCCATGCTGATGTCTGAGATACCCAAGCAGAAAAGGCAATTTTATCCAGACACTAATCAGAATGATTTCCTAAAGCAATGTTATAAAGAGAAGGCACTCCTGGACTAGCTAGCAGCTAAAGAAAGCTCACTCATCTTAGCTGGGCAATTTAGATTATGGGTACTTGATCACTGAAAGGATCTACGTGTACTAGTAGTCCTCTAATCAGGTACTTTTAAAATAAAACTTATCTGGAAATAAAGCTAAATGCAATGTATTATTATCTCAACAATTATCTTGTGAGCTGAGATATGGAGTTGATATAATATAATATATATATATATATAATATATATATATAACATAGCCTAATCATTATTCAGAATTTTTGTTCATAATTTCTTTATTTATAGCCTATGTTCCAGCTTTGCTCAACTTCAAGTCCCTACTTTGCTCCCTCTTTCTGAGTAGTCTCCTCTGGAGGTTCAGCATGCCCTTTTAGATGGAAAGGACAACCTTACCTTCAGACATCAGTTTACAAAAATGCATTACAAGTTAACAACAATAACATTTTTGAAAGATAAGATGAAAATTTTCATGTCAGCCTCAGAAGGCACTCTGAAACTTTATGTTCTCCTTCCACAGTCATTCAACATAGCTTGTATCCCTCAAATTCCACTCATAAAAGTCTATTTCCAGTTTTTCGTTTGTTGCCATAATTTTGAGACTCCCAAACCACTGTACCATCTGTCATCTGTTACACTTTTTATCTATCAATGATCTCTTGGGCAGCAAGTCTTTTTTCATACGTGACAATATAGCTCCTTGAATCAAGAGCTGTTTTGACTCTATTTTATATTTCTTTTAGGATTTAGCAGGACATCACATACTTAGTAGGTTTTCAATAAGTATTTATTGAGTTGAATGTGAACACAGGTTTATAACTATATCCAGTAAATTACATTTTATAAGAACAAAAGGAAGATTAACAGACTTTTATAAAATAAAATATCATGTATTAGACCTCAAGATGTATACAAGTCACACGAGAATTTATTCATTTGCCGCTGTAAAACTATGCTTTCTTTCGTTTTAATAAAAATAGCTGCAATATTTTGAAATTTAGCAGCTGCAAATGTTATCTTAATGTAAACTACAGTTGGTTTTTTGATTAAAGTGAAGAATAGAACACTGAATATAATTATAAACAGTTTATGGAAAAAATAAACAATATATTCTTATGCAAACATCATGACTGATACATTCTCATTAGGATTTACATTTAAATAGGTAAAATGATATTTGAAAATTTTAGTTACAAAATGCCAAAGGATAAGTAAGTTTGCCTCTGGAAAATACAATGAATACTGTGTGAAGACGTACTGTAAAATTATATGTGCAGAACACAAATATGTTACCTTGATTTCTGTATGGTCAGACAAAACAAAATAATTACATTTTTGATGAAAATGCTGAAAATAGTCAAATGATTAGTTATAAATGAAATTCATAAAGCATTAAATTACATGTCTATTAAATTAAAGAAAACTATAAGAAGACCTGTATAAACTTATGGAATGTATTCATTTCAAAATTTCATAACATTTCAGATGAACGCAAATGTCAATCCACCTGTTGCCAAAATCTAGGTGAATTTCTTCAATTGACAAAATCCTGGAAGGCAATCAAAGTTGGTGATTAACCCTGCCATTCATTTTACTGCATGACAGAAAGAAAGTTGCCAGTTCGTAGAATTCAAAGGAAGTAATTTTTGTCTCTCTCACTGCCTATGCAGTGGCTCAGAGACAGAACGTATTTTCTCTCTCCAATCCTTCTTCCAGGGCTAAAAAGGGGATTTTGGTAATATGAACAAAGACAGAGGAGGAAAAAGATCCCCTTTTTCCATAATACCTGACAGGAAATATACTTTTTAAAAATATATATATTTTATAAAATGTTCATTTTGGCAAGATTTTATGCTATGGGTCATTCTGCTCTCCTCATTACCCTAATGATTGGAAACCTGTGTTAGAGTCAAAGATGAGGAAGAGATAAAATTCTGGCAGAAAAGAGAAAGTAAAAGAAAAACAAAGACTATAATTAAAGGAGGTGAGAATTTCCAAGTGAGTAAGAATGAAAATAGCCTTTACCTGACACCAAAGGGCATGTTGAAGAAAGGGAAGAGGGCAGGAGAATTAAATAAGGAAAAGGAGCCACTCATAAACTTTCATTCTTTTGGGGACTCATATTGTCCACTTCCAGCTCTCCAAAATTTTGTCCAAATAACCTGTCATTCAAGGAAAGCCATGTCCCACCTTGCCACATTCATGTGCTCTTAGTCATGCTTCAAAGTAGGTGGGAAAGTCAAACTCCTTGTGAGATTTTGGTGTCTGCTATAGGTTCCTCACTGTAGAGATTTGGTTAGCATTGGGTGAAGTTCATGATATAATTATGTGGAGCAAGTTGCTATATGGTGCATTGTGGGAACACAGGCTCAGGCACAACAGAAACTTTCAGCAAATGACAACTTTATTACTTACACAGCACAAAGGGTTCTAAAGATCAGGGAAAGAGACTATTGTGGGCAGTCTCCCAAGGAGGCTAATTGCTCGGGTCAGGCTCAGTAGATTGTAGCCTCAGGTGCCCCACTTTGTGTGGGAGAGAAAAGACAAATCTGTGCTGCCTGAGGGTGGGGCATTTATATACCTCAGGGGGACAGAGCCCTACCACTGAGAGTTTTCACCCTGATAAGCATCTGAGGCTGCTTATTCCCAGTTTCTGGGTTTAAGGTATGGTCAGGCATTTTAATTAGAACTAACTTCTCTTCTAGGCTGCAGAATGGAAACATATTGAAACATTTGCACATAATAAAAAAGGAGACAGAGGGTGGGCAAGGGCTGGGAGATGGCCTCTAGGTGTTCCCCTAACTTCCCCAGCAAAATATTTAGCATTCGTAAATATAATGAAATGAGGATTTAATGAGTAAATTGTTTTTATAGCAAGAGGTTTTCCCAACTGTATTATCACCCTGAGAAGACAGCTATGTACCTTGTAGAGCAACCTATTATTCTGAGAGAGGGCTAGTTAAGCTGTATATGTATTGTTTGGAGATATGGATTTTCAGAAAGTTCCTGAAATCAACAATAAAGTGAGCTACAACATTCTTTGCCTGGTTTAGAATTTCCTAAAGTAGTAAGGTCTTTTTAGTGCAGACTACTTAATATTTTTTTCTTTTATTTTTTTTATTAATAAATGTTTGGCTAGAGAAGTTCTAGGTTTACAGAAATATCATGCATAAAATATATAAAATATGGAGTTCCCATATACCATCTTATAATTAACACCTTTCATTAGTGTGTTATATTTGTTATAATTCATGAAAGAACATTTTTAAAAGTGTGTTATTAACTATAGTTTATCATTTGTAATAGGGTTCACTGTGTTGTACAGTCCTATGTTTTTTCTTTTAATTCTAGTAACACAGGTACAACCTAGAATTTCCCCCTTTTAACCATTTTCACACAGAAAATTCAGTGCTGTTAATTACATTCACAATGTTGTGCTACCATCACCACCCATTACCTAAACTTTACAATCAATCCAAATAGAAATTCTGTACAATGTAAGCATTAACTCTCTATTCTAACCCAGTCTCTGGTAATCTTTATTCTAGATTTTGACTCGATGAGTTTGCTTATTCTAATTGTTTCAAATCAGGGAGATCATACAATATTTATCCTTTTGTGTGTGAGTTATTTCACACAACATGATGTCTTCAAGGTTCATCCATGTTGTTGCATGAATCAGAACATCATTCTTTTTAATGCTGAATAATATTCTATTGTATGTATTTATGTCAATTTGTTTATCCATTCTTCAGTTGATGGATACTTGGGTTGAATAATACTGCTATGAACATTGTGTGCAAATATCTGTTTGAGTCCCTGCTTTCAATACTTTTTTTCAATACTTTTGGTTATATTCCTAGTAGTGGGATTACTGGGTTATATGGTAAATCTATAATTAGCTTTCTGAGGAAATGTCAAACTGCATTACACAGTGCCTGCACCATTTTATATTGCCACCAGCAATGAATGATTGCTCCTATTTCTTCACATCCTTTCCAACACTTGTAATTTTCTGTTTTTTTTATTTTAATAGTAGTTATTCTAGTGAGTGTAAAATGGTATCTCATTGTGGTTTTCTTTTGCATTTCCTTAATAGCTAATGATGTTGAGCATCTTTTCTTGTGCTTTTTAGTCATTTGTATATACTATTTGGAGAAATGTCTATTCTTCAAGTCTTTTGCACATTTTTTTGATGGGGTTCCATCCATCTATTGTTTTTTCTTTCGTTGCTTGTGCTTAGCATGTAAAGTGGAAGAAACCATTGCCTAACACAAGGTCCTGAAAATGCTTGCATTATTGTGCCTTTCATCCCTATAATTTCTGTTATGCTTCTTTTTTAAAATTTAAAATTCCTTTTTATGTTCACACTTTGCTTCTTAATATCATTTTATCTATATATTGTCATTACTTTATATCAATATTATCCTTCATCTCCTTGAATTGGTTTAGAAGATTTTTTTGGACTTCTTTGATTAGTTGTTCCGATTTCTGTGTCTCCTCTGAAATGTAAATTTATTCCCTTAACTGAGCAATATCTTTCTGTTTCTTAGAATGGCTTGTAATTTTTTACTGGTGTCTGGTAGTTTGATGTGTTAATTTTGAAGGTCAATTTCTCCCTCTTGTTTAGGGTTTTATTGTTGATTGGCTTGTGTTAAGGTTCTTCTTTGATGCTTGGTTCAAATTCTCTGGACCCTTAGTGTAGCCTATGTTTAATTGTTCAGCTCTTCTGCCCCTGATTGCCGCTGTGGATATGTTGTACAATTTTTAGATTGCTCTTTTTTCATGCAATTGTTTCACCTCCAGGAGAAAGCATCCTTTCTTCTGTTCCTTCTCCAGGAATCTTGTCGGTTCTGTTTGTTTTAGTTCAGATTTTTCTCCCCAGCTCCTATGATTTGTTTAACATATTTCCCTCACTCAGAACTCCCTTTTGATTACAATTTTCAGTTCTGGGACCCAGCCTATCTTACAGCAGTTCAGTCCCTCCTCTGATTTTTCCATGAGGCTTTTCTGTCTGTGGTATCCCACCCCAGGGAGCCAGAGGGGATCAAACCAGAAAGTTCTGTTTTGCACTTTGTTGGTCCAGCGAGCAGAGACTAGATTGAATGTGTGTACCTCTTGCCAACAGTTCTATGGTGGTACTTTTTCCCTGGGGACACTTTGTATGTGGCACTCCTCAGCTTCTGGTATTCCACCCTGGGTCTCCGTGGACTTGGGTCCTTTGCCTGTATATATGTGGTGCTCTAACTTGCTGCTATGAGTGGCTCTATGGTCTGCATCTGTGGCAGGAGGAACCCAGACTGAGTTGCCTCTGTGTGACTCTTAAGGTGCACGGACTGAATGAAAGGGCAGTGTCTGGACTGGTGGGCCTAGGATGTAAATCTCCTATTTAATTTTGGTGTTTTCTTTACTTTTTCTTTTATTCAGCATTTGAGAAGTGCTTCTCCTGTCTGTTGTACTTCAGAATTACAATCAAGTGGGATTTGCCCTTTTATTATTTGATTCTGAGGGAAGACTTTTTCAGGAGATATCTTACATTGCCATATTGATAACATCATTCTGCCTTAGTTTTTCATCCTATTACGTGGTGAGGATACAGGAAAGTTGTTCTCAACATAGATTAGATGGTTCAAATCTAAAGTTAAGACCTACTTTATACATTATTATCTATTCTGTTTAAATGTATAGATATTTCTAATAATAAATAACATAGGTTCTCCCTTCTTCTAATGAGTGTAGTACTGTTTTCATGGCCTTAAATGATACTTTTAAAAGAGTTTAAAATTTCATACCTTGAAACATACCATACTTGAGGATATGCTTGAAAAAAAAAAGAAGTATATGTAATTTTAATGATAAAAATATAGAGCATTCAAAATACACAGCTCTGGGAAGCAGATGTGGCTCAAACAATTGAGCTCCTGTCTACCATATGGGAGGTGCCAGGTTCATTTCCTGGGACCTCCTGGTGAAAGCGAGCTGGCCCTCACGGTGGGCTAGTGCAACAACAAAAAGAGACAAAGAGGAGAGACAATGAGAGACACAACAAACCAGGGAGTTGAGGTGGCTCAAGCAATTGGGTGCCTCTCTCCCACATCGGAGGTCTCAGGATCAGTTCCCAGTGCCTCCTATTGAGAAGACAAGAAGAAGAGAAGACAAGCAGACACAGCACACAGCAAATGGATACAGAGAGCAAGACAGCAAGTGCAAAAACAACAAGGGGGGGGGAGTAAATAAATAAAATAAATCTTTAAAAAAAGCTGCATAAAAATAAAATAAAATACACAACTCTTTCAAATTATTAGAAAAATAAAGAAAAGTTGATATAAAGAAAAGACTAAGAAAAAAAAATACATAAAAAACAATTAAGCTTGAATAAATCATAACCCAACCAATATACAGAGAAATATGTATTAAAATATCAGTGAGATAATAGTTTTGTTTGAAAATTACCAAAGATTCAAATAAGAGACTATACAGTGATATCTCAAATATTTTTAATTGGAGCATGTAGCAGTTTGGCAGTTTGATATAGTTATGAATTCCAAAAATAGATATTGGATTATGCTTGTGAACTGGTCTGTTCATCTGGTCATGATTAAGTTATGATTAGGGATTTTTTTAAGCCATGTCAGTAGGGTGTTGAGCACCACCCTTGGTGGGTGGGGTCTCAAAGATGAAAGACATGGCAAAGGATAGAGCTGGAGTTTTGATGTTGGAGTTCTGATGCTAGGATTTGATGCTGGAGCCCCAGGAAGTGAACACACAGAGGAGCTTGGTTGTGAGGAAAGAGAGAAAGCCCTGAGGAGAGAAACAAGCTGTTTGCCTGATACTCTACAGGGCTTGTGGAGAGAGGCAAAACCTAGAGAGCCCCCATAGTCTACAGCTGACCTTGTGGAGATAGCAGAGGAACTGAACCTGGAGATAAGCAAACCCTGGGAAGAGAGGAACCCAGGAAGCCTGAACCCTCGCAGACGTCAGTAGCCATCTCGCTCCAACACATGGCAATAGTCCTTGGTGAGGAAGGAACTTATACTTTATAGCCTGGTAACTGTGAACTTCTACCCCAAATAAATACCCTTTATAAAAACCAACCAATTTCTGGTATTTTACATCAGCATCCCTTTGGCTGACTAATACAGAGCACTTATCCATTATTGATAGGAATATATATTGCTGAAACTATTTTGGAGTACAGTTTAGCAATGTGTATCAAATGCCTTATGCACATATTTGATTTCTAGGAATAGTCCTCTACATAGTAATCAGAGATGTATATCAGATTTGTGTTCAAGAAGTGTCTGATAGAATTGTTTATACATAAGGAGAGTTCCAGCCATCACAACTGCATTTTTAGAAGCAGGATATAGAACAAATGAAGAGGAAAGGCAATGAACTTACACCTACTGTCTGTTATGAGCAGTACCAGGAAGCTTTATCTTACATCTTATTGTGCAGCCCTTAGTCATATTGCCTGAGAGACTAGGAGATGTTTTTATTTTAGGTAGTCAAATGTTCAGCTGAAAATCAGAAATTCTCTTATAATGTAAGAAGGTGAGTCTCTCACCTTACTTTATTACACTGAGCAATTAACTCTAATTTCCTCAGCCTCTCCAATCTACTCTAGTGTCTCCTTAAGCAGAGGATTCTTTAAAGTTTCTGCCCAACAAAAAGGTTATTCTTTTTTTTAAAAGAAAAATCCTACTACTTCTATAGAATTTAAATTGCTCTAACCAGCTTGTTAAAAATGCCATTGTTTTCCCTTTATAGATGCATGGTGAAAGCTGCAATTCTAGACTAATCTGTTTTTATTTTTAAATAAAAATAACCTTTCATAACCATATGAACACATATGACTATAAGAGTGAATTCAGGAAATAAAGCAAAATGCTAACAATGATTTATTTTATGGATGCTTTTAACTTGTGCTCTGTATTCAGTGCATTTTCTAAAGTTTTTAAAATAGCTATGTATACAAAAAGCTAAAGAGAAACATCTCTTGCTATTTATTATATTAGGCAATAAATGATATTAATTCACTCATTCATTTATCATTTATCCTGTAAAAAATATTTAGATATTTTTATATTATATGTGCCAAATATCCCAAACAAATAAGTCATATCTCTGTTCTCAAGGTAATTACACTACTCTAAAGAAATGTTAAATTACTGTAGAATGACTAGGAAGCAATAGGTGGAGGTGTGCATAGGTTGGTATTATAGTAATAGGCAGATTCGCCCTACACAAATTGTTTGGGCCAGAAAACTATTTATATTGAGTCTAAATATTTGAAAAGGATGGCAAGAGCTTCCAAAACACTGGAAACTACCTGTGTGAAGGGGTGAAAACCAGTAGGTTTGAAAAAGTTATCTTATTTCAAAACTGCAAATAAATTGATTTAACTAGTGGTACGTGTGTGTGTGTGTGAGTGTGTGTAGTAGTTGGATTAATGCTAGAGAGGTTTTCAGAGTCCCTGTAAGGCATCATGTGTTTTTCCAAGAAGTTTGAATTTGTTCTGAAAAGTTTGTATAGAGATTAAAGATTGCAAGCAGGTAATATAATAATGTTATAATATTTCCGCTTTAGAAAGTATCACATCTAAATCCCCTTCAGAAAATGGTCCAGGTCTTCCTGTATATTGAAAATATTCAGGGAGGCAGATGTAGCTCAAGTGGTTGAGTGCCTGCTTCTCTTGTATGAGGTCCCGGGTTCGATTCCTGGTACCTCCTAAAAACATACACATGAAAAAACCAAATCTCATTAGAAGTGGATGTAGCTCAGTGGTTGAGTGCCTGCTTCCCATGTACAAAGTCCTGGGTTCAATCCCTGGTACTTCCTAAAATTAAATATATATATATACACACACATATATTCATACATATACAGGAAGAATGTAAAGTCAAGCTAACAAATAAGTTTATTTGAAAACCTTACAATGTCATTGTAGTCTCATATCTTTAGTTCATAATATGAGAGCAGGTGTTGCCTCCTTTGAATAGCCAGATATGAACTCAATGTTCATTTCAGTTGTTTGCATTTCAGTATTCCATTTAAACAAAATTCTGCTAGACTTTGCACAGACTTCCTACTTCTAGTTCAAACCTTTGCATGACTTATCTTTCAAACCCAGAATACTTCAACACAGCACAGCTTATCTCTTAAGTATACATGTACAACATATGCATCGCATACCTACAACTTATCTCTTAAACCCAGCAGTGTACATGCATTCATTTCACTCTCCTGTCCCTGTTCTTCCTCCTTCAATCCTTTTCACACCCTAAGAGGACAATATGTTTCTAAATGAGAAATAAGGTTAGTAGTGGTGTAAATAACTGTGTATTGGGCAAGCCTGTAGACAGGAAAAGCAATTTCACAAAATAAAAAATATATTAAATTGGAAGATCAATTAAGTATAGGCAATATCATAAGGTAATAAAGCAATTTGGCATACCATTCTATGACTAAGTATTGTTTGTCTTGGCTTTTTTTCTTTCATCAAAATTCAGGGTAAAGATGTAACATTTCTTCATGAAGCACCTTGCTTTTAGGTTGCAGATATTCCTCTATTTTCTCTCGTATTCAAGGACAGGCAAGTTACATGGGCTGTGAAGCATTGCCTAGCTTCCTCTCTTGCCCATGAGAAGCCAAGTGGCAAAGACAAAGAAACATAAACAACTAGACACACAAAGAAAACCCCAAACTGCATGTATTTTTAAAAGGTCTCAATCCCTGTATTACTCAGGTTATCCACAGAGCACATATGGCCAATTATGGGTATTCCCACTATTAACAATAGTATCATTATCCTAGATTTACACCTGAAGAACTTGAAATGGCAATTCCGAAAAGTTAAATAACTTGTCCAGTTTCACATTGGTACAAAATAGCAGGATTAAAGTTCTATTTTTTTTCACTCCAAAAGTTGTGCTATTTTATTATAGACATTGTCAATTTAAATAATATTCATCAGCTTTCTTGAGATATTCTCATTTTTACCTAAGTATTTAAAATATTTATATGCAATTGACCTAATGTAGGTTAAACATGAATTGGAACCTCCTTCTCCAATATTAGGTTTGATTTTTACAAATATTGCACTTCTGGAAGAATTCCAGGCATTCCATGTAAAACCATCTAATAATATGACTATGAACAATTTTTTTTCTAAATAATAAATATAAGTGCTATTATGTTCTTAAATGATCTGGGCATTCTATCCAACCTTTTTTATTTTCCACTTACTTAAGGCTGTATGAATCTGAATTCTCTGAATAATTTAAATAAAAAGTTAAAATGTTTCATTCATGTTAGACAAGTGGTTTGCAAAAATTCTTTCTTGTAAGGAAGTGAGATTATTGATATCCCTGTGAGTAGATCCCCAAAAGGTTAAGCACAAATGTGCAATTTCTTTTCTTTTCTTTTTTTTTAAAGCCAAGTGATTAAAAAAAATTTTTTTTGTAAATGTGTATATAACATAACTGCTGCCATTTTAACAATTTTTAAGTGGACAATTAAGTGGAATTAATTACATTTACAATGTTGTGCTACAATAACCACTGTCCATTCCTAAAACTTTACCCCTCCCCCAAAAGAAACTCTATATCTATTTTTCCCTTTTTAAAAAAATACTTAGATTACATACATGTTACACAAAAAATATGGGGATTCTTATGTGCCCCACTCCCCACGTCTCCCACATAAACATCCTTCATTAGTGTGGCACATTCATGTGTAATTTCTTTTTAGTCTCATGTCTTATTCTAAAATATTCATGTGGATTTTGTGTTCTATTCCATAATATATCCTTGTTTGTTTAATAACATCTGTTTTAAATTATTTACTATCTGGAAAAAATTCTCCCTGTTGTGTTGGTTTATGAACAAGTTTCTATTGCAGTTTATTATGGGAAATAAAACAGTCACAGTTTTCCATGCATTGTTGATTGAAAGTACTGTTTCTTAAAAAACAATTTCTGCTAAGTAAATTGGCTGTGAGCCATCCTTATCATTTAGTTGAGCAATGAATGGAATTATTGTATCTTGATTATTACCTTTGTCATATTTTTATTTCTCTTATGCAAAAGAAAAACAACTCAATTTTAAGTTTGAAATCCCTGAATTGCTTACACCCCATCAAGGTAGGCCATTGAACACCTATATAGGAGAACAAGTTTTCAGAATCCTTTTTCTGGAATGTGATCACATAATCCAAGAGGTATACATCCAAGTTTGAAAAGCACCTTCCTGTAACATTAATCCCAGCAGAAGACCTTGTGATTATGCTAAAACATGCTGTCATGGAAATGGAGAATAAATGAAAGGAAAGGTCATTTAAATTAATACCTTTATCTTTGTGAAGAACTGAATTTGAATTAGGAATACAGAATGACTTTACAAGACTCCAAATCTAAGAGATCAAGAAGATTAAAATATTATTAATGGGAATGGAAAAGTGAAAAGGGGAGCAAGTTTCTAAAATATAAGAGCTCTTGTAAGATGATATAAGTGATCTAGCTAAAAACAATATATTACTGGAATAATTGAGGCTCAATGTCCTTTAAAAATCTAGCTTAAGCATTGCTCCAACGGGCCAAATCTAAGTTTCTTTTTTTTTTTCCTGTTTTAGGAATTTTAGAACAGAAAATGAGATTCCTTCTGTTTACTGTAGATTGGGCTGTCATTTTGCCAAACAAATCAAACTGTACTTGCCAAAATGATGAAAAGTCACTCAGTTGTAAGTGGTCTTTTATCTGTTTTATTTTTCCATTATTTTGCTTTCTTGCTTATTTGACAACCAGTTTATACTTATACTGTGCCCACTCCCCCCACCATCCTTCTCATCCATGCCTCTGCTGAGGATGTAGGGTTCCGTTTTGTGTCACATGACCCTTTTGTCTTGACCATAGGTTATTTGGCCAGATGTGGTCCTCTTACACAAGGAGAATCAATGCAGAAAATTTTTTCCTAAGGCTTATGGCAAAGGGATGATTTGACTCTAACGAACTCCTCTTTTAAGAATTTGATTTTTTAATTTAGGGATCTAGTTAAATGCCTATATGTATGAAACATATAAACATATATGTTTAACATATTTTGCTCCTAAGACCCCATTAAAGTGATAGTAAAGGAATAAAAAGGTGCAAAGAAATAACAATAAAGTCCCTGTATGTGCAAGACACTATTTCAATATATTTCTTAGTGACAGAAAACAGACTGAGTTGGGGTTTGCTGAATAATGAATTAGAACATTGGGGCTTGCAGCCAGAGGAGAAATCTAGCCTACTTTGCAGAAGCTCAGAGAGGCTCTGGATAGAGTCACTGTAGGAGCTATAGAGAGGGAGAGGTAAAAAGCTGGCAGAATCTTATGTGGGGGTAAATTCATGCGCAGTGAGCTAGTCCATGCAATGCTCCAATTTTCACCTTCTCTGATCCCTTAGGAATTTATCCTGATGTAAGAGTGAAGTGTGGATGTAACTGTTTTTTTTTCTTAAATTGTTACCCAATTGTCCTAACAATTGTTACATAGCACATTTTTTCATCAGTGATTTCTACACTTTTCTTTGTTTCACTGATTGCTGTTTTCATGTACCAGTATCACAGTTTTAAACATTAGAGATGTACACATTTAAATAGCTGGTAAGTTTAGTTTCTCATTGTGGCTATTCATTTTCAGAGGTTTCCTGACCATTCTTGTTTGAATATTTTTCCATATTAACACTATGATCAGTTTATCTGTCTACAAAAAACGTGAAAGCAAAAGTTGTTCTTTATGCTTATTGAGGTTATATTATGTTTATAAATTGCATTAGAAAGAACTGGCACTTTATGATATTGAGCCTTTGTATACAAGCACATAGCATAGCTTTACATTTGTTCAAATATTCTTTGTAACCTTCAAGAGTGATATATAACTCAGGATAACTTGAATGGGTTTTTGTTTCTTGCAGTCAAGGAACAAGACAAAATTAAATATCTATTGATTATATGATCTGTTAAAATTATAGATTTAGGGTCTACAAAGAAAATTTAACCTAATTTATGCTAATTCTTTAATCATAAAGATGATGAATCTGAGCACCACAGCAACTTGCTCAATGCAACAGATTTTATGTCAGAATAAAATTCATTTCTTGTTTAGCATTTATTGCCACGGGCAATTAATTTTACATGAAAGACCAAGAAAATATATGCCAAGTATTTATTCAATTTAAATATTTTTCAACTTTAACATCAAACCAATAGATTATTTATAGCACTTATGTATATTGAACTCATGAACTATGTATGAATTATTGATATTTTGACTATAAAAAGCAATTTTTAATGTATATTTCTCACTAGTACATATCAATTCACTTAATATATTTTATATTGCATTGACCAACTATACAATTCAACAAAATCCTGACCTCCAATTCATGTCTGATCTAGTTTTTCCCATTTTAGGCCCTGTATTAGTTAGCCAAAGGAGTGCTGATGCAAAATACCAGAAATCTGTTGGCTTTTATAAACGGTATTTATATGGGGTAGACGCTTACAGTTACCAGGCCATAAAGATTAAGTTACTTCCCTCACCAAAGTCTGTTGCCACATGTTGGAGCAAGATGGCTACGGACGTCTGTGAGCGTTCAGGCTTCCTCTTCCTCTTAAGGCTCCGTGGTCCAGTTTCTTCCAATATCAGCTTTAGGCTGGGTTAAGTCTTGTCTTTCCTGGGGCTTGAGTCCTCTCTGGGCTCAGCTGCTCTGGTCTCTCCACAAGGTCAGCTGTAGACTATCAAGCTCTTTTGCCTCCCGGGCCCCTGCATTATTTAGCCAAAGGGGTGCTGATGCAAAGTATCAGAAATCTGTACTTTGTTTATGGAGCCTTCTCTGTTCCTCTGTGTTTTTCTTCTGTATGTTTACTTCCTGGGGTTCCAGCATTAAAACTCCAACTAGCTCCTGTGCCTTGTCCTTTTCTCTGGAATCCTCGCCCACCAAGCTGGCGGAGACTCCATGTCCTACTGATGTGGCCCAATCAAAGCCCCAGTCATTATTTAATCAAATAAAAGTGAAATCTCTGAATTCAATACATTCTAAGGGTATCACTAGCCCAGAGGAACAGACCAATTTACAAACATAAGCAATATTTCATTTTGGAATTCATCAATAATATCAAACTACCATAGGCCCTTCATAGCAAAACATCTTGAAAGAAAGAGTTGTTTACACAGACACTGTCTCTATTATTTCTGACCTCTAATTCTCACGTTAACTCACATAGCTCTGGCTTCTGCTCCCCACCATGTCATTAAAATTCCTGCCTAAAAAGTCACCAGTGACCCCCCACATTGCTTACTATAAATGCTCACTTTGATGTCCCATAAAGCCCTGTGGGGTTCTTGAACATCTCTTCCAATTCAATAAGCCAGTATGAATTCTTGCTCACTATGCTAAAACCACACTGATCCTCTAAGAGTTTCTAGAATATACCAAGCTTCCATCTGCCTCATGGACTACTTGCTTACAGTTTCCTCTGTCTGAAACACTTCTCTTATTCCTTACACAGCTACTTTTTCTAATCTTTCAGGACTCAGTTTATATATCTTTTAAGAGACTCTTCACTGATCAATTACCACATATAAAAGGAACTATCTTCTCCTCATGCATTATCTTGGATCCTACTCTCTTCACTTATAATATTTATCTTCATTTGTATTTCTTTGCTGCCTTATCTATTGACTAATTTACCATTATATTCCTAACATCTAGTAAAGTAACTATTAGCATTAGTTCCTCAATTAATACTTTTGCATCAATCAATGTATATACAGCTGCTCAATTAAGCATGTACATGTCTTCATCTTTTAAGGAAAACTTGATATTTTAAGAAATTTGCCTAAATTTAATATATCTCAATTAAATATGTATGCCTTCACCAGCAACTAGAGATCCAAACTGATTGAAAGAATGCTTTGTTACATGCTATGTATAGACACCTTAAGCAGGTCCCCTGACTCTTTGAGAATTTTCTTTCTAATCTTTAGAATGGGACTAATAATATTATAGGGTATACCTGTTGTTTTTGCTACATGAAAGCAATTCCCTCTTTTCTTCCTGTAATCACTCTTTTATTTGTCTTTGGGGAACTATCACTCCTCCTTTACATGCAGTCTTTGTGGAATTATCTATCAAGATGTTCAGTCTTCTTTTGACCCAGCTAACCAGACTCTCTTGACTGACGGGAAACAAGGTTAGAACATGGTTGGGGATACTACATCAAAAGAATAGTTCTCTGAAGAGATTAGACTAGATTTCATTGTGTAGGGTTCTGAAAAATATTTGAAAGATTTGGAATTATGTTAAAGTCCCCCAGAACAAAAGAAACAAAATAAAACATCCAGAGACAAGAAGATAAGATGTTAATAAACATTAACGTAAGTAATGTGACCCAATTTAAAATTGCCTGCCCTGCGACCATAAAATTTAGAGCTAGTCAGCTATTTTAAGAGTCTTCCTATCATTTTTTATGCAGACACATTCTCCTATTCTACTGCAACAATAAAGTTATTGCCTACCCAGTAGTTTCCACTGTATACAGCAATACTAGATCTTGGAACTCACCTTGTACAAAAACCTAGGAGTTTATATTTTTCTTTGATTCTTTAAAGTGTTGAATATCCTTCTAA
Source organism: Tolypeutes matacus (assembly GCA_026826555.1). Classification (NCBI taxonomy): domain Eukaryota; kingdom Metazoa; phylum Chordata; class Mammalia; order Cingulata; family Chlamyphoridae; genus Tolypeutes; species Tolypeutes matacus. Next base: position 20,187,344 of record JAKSZT010036119.1, on the reverse strand, counting down.
TATTCTTCTTATATTGCTTATGTTAGCTATAGTTTATTTTTATGGCTTGCAATCTAAAAACTTGCCTAATAAAAAGAGTTATATAGAAGAGATGAGATAATGCATTAAAATACTTTTTGAATGGTAAGACACTGTATCCATAAAAACTCTGCTAATTAATTACATGATTTATCATCCTTTTGTACAGAAAACAAGATGTCAATATGGATAATAGATATGTCAAATCTTAAAATTAATGTGCTTGAATTTAGGGTCTTCTAAATCAGATTTTGTAAATAAATAAATCTTTCTATATTACCTGATCAGTTCTGAAATAAGGAATATAAAGGCCCTTATAAAGAAACTCGAAGACATTTTAATTATCCATCACTCATAATTCTTACTCTAGTTAACATAGTTATCTCAGCTTTTTGGCTGAATTTACGTGAGTGTTTGTGTTCTGTTTAATCACATACCTATATCAAATATCTAGTTAGAAGGAAAGACAGATGAGGACTCTTTACAGTAAACATAAGCTAATCTAGAAAGCAAACTGTATTAGTCAAAGTTCTCTAGGGAAACAGAATCAATAAGAGATATCTGTAATAGTGTGAGATTTTATAAAATTGTCTCACATGAACATGAGGATGCACATGTCCAAATTCCATAGGGCAGGCTGCAAGCCAGGAACTCTGATTAAGTCCTCAATGAGTTCCCCAGGAGATGCTGGCTGTCTGATGTAGAGATGGATATTCTCTCTCTGAATGCTGACATTACTTCTCTTTTTAAGACCTTCACCTGATTGGGTGAGACGTCACTCATTGCTGATAGCAATCTCCTCAGTTGATTGTAGATGTAATCAGGCATGTAAAATGCCCTTGTGTTACTATTAGACCAGTGCTTGCTTGACCAAACCACTGGGCACCATTACCTGGCCAAGTTAACATGTTTGCCTAACCATCATAGTCTACCCTTTGTCAACTTGGCAGCCATATACATCAATTTAAACCATGTTTAATCTCTAATTAAAAGTGATACCAGACATATATATATATATACACACACAATATATATATATATTCAAAAATATATATATTCATCTAACAACACAAATATTTTGCATACAACTGGAAATGTACTAAATCCCTCCAAAATACAGTACAAGCTTGGGTAATATTCACTCTTAAACTTGACATCTTTAAATGCTACATTATGAAACTAATGCAACTTATATCATATGATAAGGGACATAAAATAAAGATACTCATTTTAAGTACACATACAAACATACTCATAACAAAGCAGGGAAGAAATATTCATGACCGTTACAGTCCTCTTTTCTATAGCTGGTCATGAGGTCAAAATTCATATTTATCACTACTTTCTTCCACTACCCATTCCATGTTCCCTTTTTCCTCAGCAAGCCCCTCAGCTGGCCATGGTTCTTTGCCTTGTGTGGTGACACAAACTTTCATGCCTGAAGATTCTGGGCCATTGTTACTCCTGCCTGGACTGGGTTGTTGAAGTTTTCCATTGATTTTAATCACAGGGCATGGCAGTATTAAGAGACATCCTAGGGGATTTGTATTCCAGGCAAACTCTTCTTTTTCTCCATTGTGTAGGTGCTGTCATATTTCCCCTTGATAGTCAGTATCAGTCACATCAGCAAGTACAGTAACTCCCTTCTTGACTGTTGATGCAGAGGCATGAGGAACCCAAAGTGGCCAGATGGCGGTCTTTACCAGTTCAATAGAATCATTGTGTTTCCTTGTGGAAACACTCCTCCTTTTGGAACTAAGAACTCTAGACCCCCAGAACTTAAAGTTGTAGGGACAGGAAGCAAAAATTTTCCTAGTGAATCACTAGGGGTAATAGTGAGTGGTGCCACTCTCATTTCCAGTCCTTGATTCCTGGACCTGTGCAAACTGGCTATGGGAGTAACAGCACCATAGAGTGGATGCTGATTTAGAGCACACTCAGTCTCCTGGAGAACATTGCCCCAGCCCTTCAAGGTATTATACTTAGATAGCATTGTAATTGGGTCTTTAAAAGGCCATTTCACCCTTTTCCTGACCTTGATTCCTGGACCCGTGCATTCTGGCTATGGTAGAAACAGTACCATAGAGAAGATGTTGATTTAGAACATACTCAGCCTAACATTGCACCATACTTGCAAGGTATTGCGTTTAGTTGGCATCACAGTTGAATCTTCACAAGGTCATTCGACTGTTCTGTCAAGCCAGCTGCTGCTTCAGAATAATGAGGGACATGATGAGACCAGTGAATTCCATGAGCATGTGCCTAATTCCACACATCATTTGCTGTGAAGTGAGTTTCTTGATCAGAAGCAATGCTGTGTGGAATGCCATGGTGGTGAATAAGACCTTTGGTAAGTCCATGGATGATAGTTTTGAAAGATGAATTGTGTGCAGGAAAGGCAAACCCATATCCTGAGGATGTATCTATTCCATTTAAAACAAATTTCTACCCAGAAGTTGTCCAATGTAATCAGCCTGCCACCAGATAGCAGGCTGCTCACCTCAGGGAACGGTGTCATATTGGAGGCTGAGTGTAGGTCTCTGCTGCTAGCAAACTGGGCACTCAGTACTGGCTGTAGCCAGGTCAGCTTTGGTGAGTGGAAGTCCATGTTACTGAGCCCATGCATAACCTCCATCCCTACCTCTATGGCCACTTTGCTCATGAGTCCATTGGGCAATGACAGGATTGGCTGGGGAATGGGTCTGACTGGTATCCACAAAATGAGTCATCTTATCCACTTGATTATTAAAATCTTCCTCTGATGAAGTCACCTTTTGGTGAGCATTCATTTGGGACACAAATATTTTCATGTATTTTGCTTACTCAGAAAAGTCTATCCATATACTTCTTCCCCAGACCTCTTTGTCAGCAATTTTCTAAACATGTCCCTTCCAAATCCCTGTCGATCTAGCCAAACCATGGTCAACAGCCCATGAGTCAGTGTTCAAATGCACTTCCAGCCATTTTTCCTTCCAAGCAAAGTGAACAACCAGTTGTACTGCTCGAATTTCTGCCCACTGGGGGGATTTCCCCTCACAACTGTCCTTCAGAGACATCCCAGAAAGGGGCTGCAGTGCTGCAGATGTCCACTTTTAGGTGGTACCTGCATATTGTGCAGAACCTTCTGTAAACTAGCCCAAGTTTTTTCTTCTTCAGTCAACTGATTATAAGAAACTCCCCAAGAGGATAGCTATGGGCTGGGAAAGAGAAGATAATATGGCAGGAGTGGTGGCCACGGGCATTTGTGCCTCTTCCTCATGGAACTTACTTGTGCCTTCAAGGCTCACTCAAACCCTATCTCTTATAAGCCACTTCCATGTCAAGATGGAGTGCTGTTGTACATACCCAACTTTATGATATAGCAGGTCAGACAACACCCAGCTAAAGATAAGCAACTCAGGTGTCATGATAACTTGGTAGTCCATGGTTAAGAATTCAGTTTCTATTAAGGCCAAATAGGCTGAAAGCTGTTTTTCAAAAGGAGAGTGGTTATCTGCAGAGGATGACAGACCTTTGCTCCAAAATCCTAAGGGTCTGCATGGTGATTCTACTATAGGGGCCTGCTAAAGCTCCAGACAGCATCTCTGTTTCCTGCTGACACTTCCAGCTTTTGGATCTGCTGGATCATATAACTCATGTGGCAGTGCAGCTTTCACAGCAGCCTGGACCTTTTGTAGAGCTTCCTCTTATTCCAGCCCCCAACCAAAGCTAGAAGCTTTTCAGGTCACTTGTCAAATGGGATAGATTGGCATTCCAAAATTAGGAATAGGTTGTTTCGAAAATCTAAAGAGGCCAACTAGGAATTGTTCCTCTTTTTTTGGTCATAGGAGGGGCCAAATGCAACAGCCTATCCTTCACTTTAGAAGGGATACCTATTCATGTCCTAAATCACTGGCCACCTAGAAATTCCCCTGAGGTGACAGTACCTTTATTTTTGTTGTATTTATCTCCCATCCTCTCTGGCAAATGCATTAACAGTAAGTCTAGAGTAGTTGCTACTTCTTGCTCACTAAGTCCAATCAAAATGATATCATCAATATAATTGTCCAGTGTGATGTCTTGTGGGAGGGAGAGATGATCAAAGTCCCTGTGGACCATATTATGATATAGGGCTGTAGATTTGATATACTCCTGAGGTAGGACAGTGAAAGTATATTTCCAGCCTTGCCACCTGAAAGCAAACTGTTTCTTATGGTCACTACTAACTACAATTGAGAAAAAAAAAATCATTTCCCTAATCAAGAGCTGCATACCAGGTAGCAGGGGATATGTCGATTTGCTTAAGCAATGATGCCGCTTCTGAAACAACAGCCTCTTTGGAATCACCACCTGGTTAAGTTTACAATAAGCCACTATCATCCTCCAAGATCCATCTGGTTTTTGCAGTGACCATATAGGAGAGTTTAATGGGGAGTCAACATCTCTGCATTCTTCAAGTCCTTGTTGGTGGCACTGATATGTATAATGCCTCCAGGAATCTGGTATTGTTTTTGTTTTTTAATTTTTTACTTTACTTATTTTATTTTTATTTGTTTTTAAAAGATACTTAAATTGCATAAATGTTACATAAAAAATATAGAGGATTCCCATATGCCCCACTCACCACATCTCCCCCATTTTCCCTCATTAACAACATCCTTCATTAGTGAGGTGCATTCATTGTAATTGGGGAACACATTTTGGAGCATTGCCACTAATCATGGTAAAGTTTACATTGTAATTTACACTCTCTTCCACCCAATTCTATAGGTTATGGCATAATATATAATGACCTGTATCTGTCGTGTAATGTCATTAAGGAAAATTCCCAAGTCCCCAAAATGCCCCTGTATTACACCTCTTTTCCCCTCTCCCTGCCCTCAGAACCTCCAGTGGCCACTGCGTCTGCATCAATGATATAATATCTTCCATTGTTAGAATCACAATAAGTCTATAGAAGAATACCAGTAAGTCTACTTTAGTCCATATTTCATTCCACAAACCTGAGAATTCTGGGACAATGATGTCCAGTCCACCTCTAATTGAGAGGGGGCTGTGATCCCATAGGGCTGATAGATGAGACTCTCTGGCTTGCAGTTGTAGCCTCTCTTAGTTCTTTGGCATGGTAGTTGTCCATCATCACCTCCTTGTTAGTTGTCCAGGGTAAGACCAATGAACTGAAGAGTAGGGGTTGCAACTCCATTGAGATTCAGGGCCCAGTTGGAACATGGACAGCCCAAAGATTTAAGTTTCTTGGGTGTACACCTACCAACTCTAGTACTAGTTATAGGTTCAAATAGAAGGACAGAAGAGCTGTGTGTAGAGAAACCACAACTGAGTCCAACTCTGTCACACTGGAGAACATAAATTCCAAAGTAGGGCCCACTGGCAAGACACCAAACTCCTGAGCTATCTGCCCCAACTATAGTGTCTGAATGTTTCCAGAGCCCTTAGAAGTCCCGCTATTTGTGGTAGTATCTACTTTGGCAGTCAATGAGATCCTGCTGAGACATACATAAGCATAACCTCTGGAATGACCTCCCAACTCACTTTGAAGTCTCTTAGCCATATAAACTCATTTGTCTTTATCTTTTCCCCATTTTAACCAAGGTCTTTTTCAGTTGCTAGTTGGTGCTTGGGAGTAATCCCTCAGTGCCAGGAAGGCTCATACCCAGAAGTCATGTCCCATGCTGGGGAGAAGGTAATGTATTTATATGCTGAGTTCGGCTTAGAGAGAGGCTACATTTAAGCAACAAGAAGGCTCCCAGGAGGCAACTCTTAGGCACCCTATAATACTAGGCTGAGTTTCAATTTCAAAAGTAAAGGCTCATAAGCACATTCATCAATATTGAGGGCCCATCAATGGACCATCCTCCTTCACTAGTCATTGACCCTGTACTTGGGGGATTCTTGCTGTTCCATTAGAGAATGTGGTAGAGATCACCAGGATGGGAATTTTTTTTTTAAACTTTATTTTGTACATTTAATAATTGAAAATATAAACAATTAAAAACTAAAAAGTAAACACAGATTAATATATACATTTCTCAATTAAATGTAATGGATACATATAAATTTTTTTTGAATCAAACAATATGTTACACAATATATTTGGTTCATAGTAATGCATTCATACTGTATTTGCCCTTTTGTGTCTGGCTTGCTTCACTCAATATAATGTCCTCCAGGTTCAGGATGGGAATTTTATATTCCTTTGGTTATCATGTGAATCTCCACCCACTGTGACAATGCCCCATGAACATATAAACACATTTATATGCCTTAAATATATGCCCAGGTGAGCTTCCTCCCATGTATCCCCCATCATTGACACCCTGCACCAGTGATCCTCCCCTGCCACAGTTTTAACCTTCCTATGATCTAAAACTTCTTCACAAATGAAGCCAATAAAATAGCCAAATACAATTAATAAGAAAAAGAAATAATAATGATAGTTTTAAAAATAAGAAATAAAATACAAAAAAAATTTTTAATAAAAAAATATATAAATTTGGGATAATAAAAAATACTGAAAAGATATTTAATTTTTTTTGACATTTACCTTTTATCGCTGTAAGACCTCTTGTCCTATATGTACATTGACATTTTCTTCTGTTTATTCCCCAGTGTCTTACATTTTTCATTGTGTCTTCAAAGAAGTTTTAGTTTACAGAAGAGTCATGTATCAAATATAGGGTACTACCATATAATCGACATCCTCCCCCTTTTCCCCTTTCCCCTATTAATACCATTTTATACATGGATGGTACGTTTGTGACAACTGATGTACAAATATTGAAACATAGCTACTAACCCTGCTCAATTGTTTACATTATGGTTTACATTTTAGACCATACACTTTTATAAATTTTGATGTAATTTAACATGGCCTGTATCCATCATAGAAACATCATGTAGAACACTTTCATTGCCCCCAAAATGCCCCTTGTTCCATCTATTCTATTCCTCCCTCTCCCTCCCCTGGGGGCCCACAGCAACCACTAGGCTTCACTACTTGAAGTACATGATTCATAGTTACTTGCAACAACACTGAGGGCTTGACACACTGGTCTGCCCCAGGTACCCCTGTCCTGAATGCCTCCCACATATGACACCCTAAACAAATAACCCTCACTTGCCATATTGCCAAATTTCAACCATGTACTGCCAATTTCCAGTGTTCACCTGCTCCCTCCCCCAACCCTCCCCCCAGTTCCATGGACAGTCCAACTCACCCTCATCACCCTACCCACCTGACAAACCAGCATCGCCCAACCCAATATTATCATTGCACCACTATCATGCCCCTCGATTGCACAACTATGCACTTCTACCTTATCATAGATTTTGCCCATTTGGGCATTTGCTCACAAATTTCTTCTCTCTTTATATTTCCTGTAAACCTATCTTGCAGACTCTAGCTCTGTGAGACTGCTCAATTCATATCAATGAATTTATGTAATATTTCTCCTTCAGTGCATGGCTTGCTTCACTCAATATAATGTCCTCAAGATTCATCCATGTTATCCCATGTACTAATACTGTATTCCTTCTTGCAGCTGAGTAATATTCCACTGTATGTATATACCACAATTTGCTTAACAATTCATCTGTTGAAAGGCATTTGGGTTGAGTACAACTTTTGGCAATAGTGAATAATGTCTCTGTGAACATTGGAGTGCATATATCTGCTCGTGTCCTTGCTTTCAGTTTTTCTGGGTATATACTCAACAGTGGAATTGCTAGATCATATGGCAGTTCTAGAGTTGGTTTTCTTAAGAACCACCAAACTGTCTTCCACAAGGGCTGCACCGTTCTACATCCACCAGCAGGGGATGAGGATTTCCATTCCTCCACATCCTTTCCAACACTTGTGGTCCTCTATTTTTTTAATAGCTGCCAGTCTAATGGGTGTAAGATGGTATCTCATTGTAGTTTTGATTTGCATTTCCCAAATAGCTTGTGAATATTTTGTAGTTTTGATTTGCATTTCCCAAATAGCTTGTGAATAGCATTTTTTTTTTTCATTTGTTTTTCATCATTTGTATTTCTTCTTTGGAGAAGTATCTATTCAAATCTCTTCCCCATTTTTAAATGGGTTGTCTTTTTATTTTTGAGGTGTAGGATTTCTTTATATATGCTGGATATCAGGCCCCTATCAGATATATGGTTACCAAATATTTTCTCACATTGAGTAGGCTGCATTTTCACTTTCCTCACAAACTCCTTTCAGGTGCAAAAGTTTTAATTTTGAGGAGGTCACATTTATCTATTTTCTTGCTCATTTTTCATACTTTGGGTGTAAAGTTCATGAAACCTTTTCCTAATACAAGATCCTGTAGATGATTCCCTATATTATCTTCCATGGTCTTTATGGTTTTGGCTTTTATATTTAGATCTTCAATCCATCTTGAGTTAATTTTTATATAAGGTGTGAGATGGTGTTCCTCTCTCATTCTTTTGGATATGGATATCCAGTTCTCCAAGCACCATTTGTTGAAGAGGCCATTCTCTCCCAGTTTAATGGGCTTGGTGGCTTGTCTAATATCAGTTGACTGTATGTGTGAAGATCTATATCAGAACTCTCAATTTGGTTCCATTGGTCAGTACGTCTATCCTTGTGCCAATACCATGCATTTTTGACCACTGTAACTTGTAGTATGTTTTAAAGTCAGGTAGTGTGATTCCTCCAATGTCATTTTTCTTTTTCAATATGTCTTTGCCTATTTGGGGCCTCTTGTCCTTCTAATTAAATTTCATAGTTAGTTTTTCCAATTCATTAAAAAAATGCTGTGTTGATTTTTAAAGGGATTGCATTAAATCTGTAGATCAGTTTGGGTAGGATAGACATCTTAATGATGTCTAGTGTTCCTATCCATGAACAAGGAATATTCTTCCATTTATCCAAGTTTACTATGATTTCCTTTAACAGTGCTGTGTAGTTTTCTGCATATAAGTCATCTACATCTTTAGTTCAATTTATTCCTAAGTATTTGATTCTTTTCATTGCTATTGTAAATGGGAGATTTTTCTTGATTCCCTCCTCAGATTGCTCATTATTGGTGTACAGAAATGCTACTGATTTTTCACATTGATCTTATAACCTGTGACTTTACTGAACTCACTTAAAAGCTCTAGAAACTTTGTTGTGGATTTCTCAGGGCTTTGTATTTATAGTATCATATCATCTGCAAATAGTGAAATTTTTACTTCTTCCTTTCCAATTTGGATGCCTTTTATATCTTTTTCTTTCCTAAATGCTCAAGCAAGTACTTCTAACACAATGTTAAATAAGAGCAGCACTGTGGGCATTCTTGTCTTATTTCCAATCTTAGAGGGAAAGCTTTTAGGATTTCACCATTGAATATGATGTTAGCTGTGGGTTTTTCATATATACCCTTTATCATGTTAAAGAAATTTCCTTCTATTCCTATCTTTTATAGTGTTTTTATCAGGAAAGGGTGCTGTATTTTTGTCGAATGCTTTTTCTGCATCTATAGAGATGATTATGTGATTTTTTTCTTTAGATCTGTTTATGTGTTGTATTACATTGATTAATTTTCTTATGTTGAACCATCCTTGCATACCAGGGATGAAACTCACTTGGTCATGGTGTATAATTAATTTGATGTGTTTTTGAATATGATAAGCAATATTTTGTTGATGATTTTAGCATCTAGGTTCATTAGAGAGATTGGTCTATAGTTTTCCTTTCTTGTGGCATCTTAAAATGAATTAGGCAATGTTCCCTCCACTTTTACTTTTTGGAAGTTTAAGCAGGATTTGTGTTAGTTCTTTCCAGAATGTTTGGTAGAACATTCACCTGTGAAGCCATCTGGTCCTGGGCTATTCTTAGGTGGGAGGTTTTGATGACTAATTCTATCACGTTACTTGTGATTGCTCTGTTGCATTCATAAAATTCTTTTGACAATGTAGCTGCTTGTGTGTTTCTAAGAATTTGTGTTCCTCTAAATTATGCATCTTGTGGGCATATAATTTTTCAAAGTATCATTTTATGATACTCTTTATTTCTGTGGGGTCAGTGATGATATCCTCTTTCTCATTTCTTATTTTATGTATTTGCATCTTCTCTCTTTTTTTTCTTTGTTAGTCTAGCTAAACATTTGTCGATTTTATTAACCTTCTCAAAGAACCAGGTTTTGTTTTTGTTTATTTTTTCTAGTGCTTTCTTATTTTCAATTCCATTTAGTTCTGCTCTAATCTTTGCTATTTCTTTCTGTCTACTTCTTTTGGGGTTAGTTTGTTGTATTTTTTCTAATTCATCTGGGTGTGCAGTAAGGTCTTTGATTTTAGCACTTTCTTCATTTTTAATATAGGCATTTATGGCTATGAATTTCCCTCTCAGTACAACTTTTGCTGCATCCCATATATACTGATACATTTTGTTGCCATTTTCATTCATTTCTAGGTGTTTACTGATTTCTTTTGAGGTTCCCTCCTCGATCCACTGTTTGTCTAAGAGTGTGTTTTCTGGCCCTTACTGATTTCCAGCTTCATACCATTGTGGTCAGAGAAATTACTTTGTACAATTTCAATCTTTCTGAATTCATGGAGAGTTGTTCTGTGTCCTAGCATGTGGTCTATCCTGGAGAATGATCCATGTGCATATGAGAAGAATGTATATCCTGCTGTGTTTTGGGTGTAATGTTCTGTATATGTCTATTAGGTTCATGTCCTCTAATGTAAAATTCAAAGTCTTTGTTTCTTTATTGATTCTCTGTCAAGATGTTCTGTCTAATGGTGATATAGGTGTAATAAAGTTCCCTAGTATAATTGTAGAGGTATCTACTTCTCCACTTAGTTTTTACAGTGTTTGCCTCATGTATTTTGAGGCACCCTGGTTAGGTGCATAAATGTTTATGATTGTTCTTTCTTCTTGATAGATTATCCCTTTTATTAATATATAGAGTCCTTCTGTGTCTCTTACAATAGTTTTGCATTTAAAGTCTATTTATTCTGATATTAGTAAAACTACTCCTTCCCTTTTTCGGTTATTGTGTGCTTGTAAAATTATTTTCCAACCATTCACTTTCAACCTCCTGCATCCCTGGGTATAAGGTGGGTTTCTTTTAGAAAGCATATAAATGGGTCATTTTTCCTTATCCATTCTGCCAATCTGTGTCTCTTGACTGGTAAGTTTAATCCATTAACGTTCAATGTTATTACTCTCAAGAAATTACTTACATTAGCCATGTTTGCTTTAGGTTTATGTATGCCATAAGTTGTTTTTATTTCTCTTTTTGTCTTTTTAGTTGTTTTTACACTCTCCTCCAACTCTCTTTCTCTCCTGTTTTTTCCTTTTGACCTGCTGAACTCCCTTTAATATTTCTTGAAATGTTGGTTTCTTATTGACATGCTCTCTTAATTTCTGTTTATCTGTGAATATTTTGAACTCTTCCTCATTTTTGAATGCCAGCTTTGCTGGATAGAGTATTCTTGGCTGGAAGTTTTTTAATTTTAGTACCTTAACTATATCATACCACTACCTTCTTGCCTTTGTGGTTTCAGATGAGAAATCAACATTTATTCTTATCAAGCTTCTTTTGTGTGTGATTGTTCTCTTTTCTCTTGCTGTGTTCAGTATTCTCTCTTTGTCTTGAGGATTGGACAATTTGACAAATATATAACTTGGAGTAGGCCTGTCTTGGGGTATGCTGCATTACCTGGACATGTACGTCCATATCCCTTAATAGGGTTGGGAAGTTTTCAGCCATTATTTCTTCTAACACTCCTCTGTCCCCTTTCCTTTCTCTTCTCCCTCTGGGATGCCTTTAATGCATATGTTTGTGCATTTCATGTTGTCATTCAAATCCCTAAGTCCCTTCTGGATTTTTTCTGTCTTTTATCTATCTATTCTACTGTCAGTTTGATTTCAGATGTACTATCTTCCACATTGCTGATACTTTCCTCTGCCTGTTAAAATCTGCTGTTATGTGCTTCCAGTGTATTTCTGATTTCTTGGATTGTGCCATTCATCAGCATCACATCCATTATCTTTTTATGTATGTTTACAATGTCTTCAGTACATTCTCCCAGTGTCTTTTTTTTATTTTTTTATTTTTTTTATTTTTTTATTATGGGTAAAAATCAAAATTCTCACAATACATACAAACATTTGCAAAATGATATATAAATATATATGCATATATGTGTATTTGCTTACAAAAATGTTATTTATATATATATATATACATATATTTTAAGAGGTGCTTAGATTACCTAAAATATTACACGGAACCCACTGGGATTCCCATGATGCCCACCTCCCACACCTCCCACCACATCCCACACAAACATCTCTCACAGTGCGGCCCACCAACCTCAATGAACTTACACATCCTGGAGCCTTGCCACCAACCATAGACCACAGTTCACACTGTAGACCACACTCTCTCCCACTCAGTTCTGAGTGGTGTGTGCTGATTTAAAAT
>JAKSZT010036119.1:20075843-20164895 GCA_026826555.1 Tolypeutes matacus | reverse complement strand
GCCCGTGGCTCCAAATGGCCGTTTTATTTTTTTTTTCCGTAACCGCGGGGCTCAGCCGCCTGTGCCAACCTCCACCGGCAGCCTCAAAACTCACGAATCTCCACCGTTCGGTCCACGCCGCCGATCCACGCAGATAGATGTCCCTAACCTCTCACTCCACGTGTGCACAGCACAGACCCCCGGGCAGGACCCTGTCCCCAATCCGCCTTGCTCTGGGAGCTTGCAGTGTGCGCCCTCCTACACCAACGCCATCTTGCGGCCACCTGGAAGGTTTAAATATTCTCCCAGTGTCTTTTTAATATCCTTAATCTCTTCCTTCACTTCATTAAGTTGACTCATGATATTTGTTTGGCTATCTCTGATTAGTTGTTCCATGTTCTGCATCTCCTACTGGTTGTTAGTTTGTTCATTGGACTGGACCATATCTTCCTATTTCTTAGTATGGCTTGTAATTTTTTGTTGGTGCCTAGACATTGGTTTATCTTGATGGGTTTATTCATTTAATTAGCTTCTCTCTGTATTCTGAGGTTTTATTTTTTTGTTGTTTTTGTGTGTGCAGTAAAATTTCACTTTGGCACTTTGTTCCTCTTTATCTATTTCCTTGTTGTCTATGTTCCCTTGGGAAAAAAAAGATGAGGATCGGAGAAAAAGAAAGACATAAGAAGAGAAAAAATTATAATAATAATAAGATAAAAAGGTAGGAGAAGAACTTCACAAGACCTAAGAAACTGAAAAATTAACACAAGTAAGAAGTACAGAGGGTTAAGATTAGAAAAGTGGAATAGAAACAATGAACAAGAAACAGAATAGAGAATAATATATAGAAGGAATTAAAAAGCTGGAAATGTGAGAAGAGAGGAAAAGGAAAAAGAAAAGAGAGAAAGAAAAAAGTAAAAAAATAAAGAAAACAGAAAAAAGGAAAGAGAGAGAACTAAAAACAAGAAAAATTGGAGACCAAACAAAAAGAGGTAGAATGAAAGAACAACAGTAAACAGAAGATATAAAGATTAAGGAGAGAAAAGAAACAGCATAGGTAAAGAAAATCGGTAGAAAAAAAAGAACACAATACTGAAAACAAAAAAGCAGAGTAAAAAAGGAAGGGGAAACACAAAAAAACAAGAAAGAAAACAGCTGTGATTCATTTTGAAAAAGGAGAAAGAAGAAGCAAAAAATATTAAAAATAAACATGGAAAAATTGCCTTCTTTCTTAGACCTCTAGATCTTCTCTGACTGCTGGTGTTCAAAATAAAAAAGAAAGGAACTTTTTTTTTTTTTTTTCAAATAAGAGATCCAAGAAATGCTGGTACAAAGAGAATGTCTATATTTTCCCTGTCATAAAGTTTTAGTTGGACCCTGATAACCTTGTGTACCTACTCTCATACATGCTAGGCTATATCTCATAGGGATCTCATACATGCTAGGCTGTAATTCTTCCACTGAGCTAACCTGTCTCTTTAGGTTAGTTAGCCTTTCTGAAGGCTATCTACCCCTTTTTACCTCAGGCAGGTTAGATTCCCTGCAGCCATCTGGAGTCCTACTGATCAGCTGCCTGTCTCCGCTTTCTCTCTGATGTAATTCCTCTCTTTATCTAGGTGGCTGGTCATGACAGCCTGCCTGAAGGTATCCCCTTCACCTCTCCCTGTCAAGTTAGGGTCCCTTCCAATGTTCAAGGGTGGCCCAGCTGGCTAAACTCACTGCAAAGAAACCACTCTCCACTCCCCCAGACCCCTCTTCCTCACAGGGGATCTGCTGTCACGCTCCCTTTGGAGCAGGGAGCCAGTGGCTCCACCTAGACTATCTGCTCTGAGGGTGGGGTATATGTGCAGCTTCCAGCCACCGGGGCAAGAAACCCACAATTTCCCCCTGGTTTCCCAATCTCTTCAATAACCTCCTAGATGACTCAGAGCACTTTCCTGTACTTTATATATCCAAAGGAGCTGGAGGGGAGGAAGACATCTGCTCTCTTCTCAGTTAGATACAATTCACCAGGAGTTTTACCCTTGCTTGATATCTCAGGGGTTGGGGAGGGGAGCCCTTCCTGGCAGCTGGGAGGTTTAATAACTCATGATTAGTTGTTTTGGCTTCTTCGTCTCTCTGTCCTTCACTCTCCTGGTAGTTGAGAATCAGTGTCCTGGACTGCTGTACCCCAAAGCAGGTCCCCAAGGCAGCCTCTGGCTCTTACTCCATTGTTTTAGTGAGAGCTGAGCCTTAGCTGCCTAACCTGTCAGCCATGTTCCCACAATCTTCATGGATGAATGAGATATGGCTTTTGATTTACTATTTTACTAGTTAGGGGCAGGTCTAGTGGCATCCACTTGGCTTTTCCTACCATAATAGCTCTCACTCCACAATTCAGGTAACCAATTTGGGATTTTTTGGGATTTACTGAGTATGGCTATTCCAATTATGCATTCTAGAACTCGGGAAATAACCACAGAATGTGTCTGGTGACCAACTGGACCCAATGTGAGATGGACATGATCTAATACTCCACAGTCACCCAATCTCCATCAGTTCTTGCTCTGACTGGTGGACCACGGTGACATTTTGTGTCTCCTGGAATTAATGTCACTTCTGAGCCAGTCTCTAATAAGCCTCGAAATGTTTGATCATTTCTTTTCTTTTTCCCTAATGCACAGTTATCCTGGTAAAAGGCCATATATCTCCTTGGGGAAGGCTGGGAGAAAGATAAATAGTATAATATTTTCCCTCAAAGTGACCCAGCCTTTCCCTCATTCAAGGGGGCTCTGGGTTTGTACACAGTCTCAAATCTGGGAATTGATTAAGGTGTCATGATCTGTTTCTATAATTCAAGTTAGGCTTTTGTTCTCTGACCTAGAATACTTCTGCTTATGTAGAACAAGTAGGTGTTTAGAAGACTGCCCTTCTATTTTACTTCTAGATACCCCATGATCTATTAGCCAACACCATAGGTCAATGCGACTCACACTGTATTTATTGCTGCTTTGAATCTGTTTTTCATTGTGGTAGCCATGCCCACCTTGTCTTTAGCGATTAAATGCTGCCACTTGGCTTCTGCCTGCCTGGAATCCAATCATCTCTGAAGTGTTTAAAGATCCTAATCCTAAATCTGACCTACAGAGAAAAGCAACCACAGAGCTCTTCAGGGAAGATGGAGTTAGTCTTACAAATTTATCCCTCACAGTCCTGGTGAAAGCTGTTTCCTCTAGACATTACTGGGGTGGGTGGGCAGGTCTTACATGATAAATCCATTCTAACATTCCTAACTCTCTAAGCCTTTGGATCCCCTCATCTACATCTATAGTATTCCAGGGCAATTCTGGCATCTCAACCTCAGGAAGCAGCAGCCATGTTTTGGTCCATGTTTCAGCCAGCCACCTGAACTGTTACAGCCCTTTCTAACCCGTTGAACTAAAACACTGAATCCAGAATCTCTGCTTAGTGGGCCCATATCAATAAATTCAGCCCGATCCAACTATATATTCCTTCTGCTATTATCTTGTTTCTTTAATATCCATTCCCCTGATTTCTGTCTATATAAATTGGAAAACTTATGCAGTACTTGTGGAAAATAGTGTACTTTCTCATGGTTCACACTTTGTACTTCGCCTTTGGGGACTTGTGACTTTAGTCTAGTTATTGGTCTGGATGAAAAAAGGGGTGTTGGGGTGGGTAGTAGAAGCATTATAAGTATCTTGCAAGCCAATTACCTCAGGCATTCCATTGCAGTTTTATCTGCTGAGGCAAGATTAGTCTCTTCAGGTGGAGGTTGGATGGCAGACACCTCCGGGCAGCTGATTGTTGGATGGTTTTCTACTCAGTGCAGGGTAGAAGTTGGGTGGTTCTCTCCTCAGGGTGGGGAGAAGATCAGGTGACTGTATTCTCAGGGCAGACCATTACAGGTTTATCTGGCAAGGTCTCAACAGAATTTAGAGCTTCAATGTCCCCACTGCCATGACCCACATGTCTTCATCTCAATCCTCATGATTCCATTCCTTCCTAATCAATGCCTTTCCTTTAAAAGCAAACACCCTGCAAAGTTGAGATTTTAGTTTCCATTGTAACTCTGCTACTCACACAATGAGACTCTGAGTCTGGTTTACAGAGATCTCAAATTCAGCATATTTAGGAAGAGCTAACCAACGTCATTGTATCTTTTAACACCACAAAACTCTTTTAAGGTGTTAAAAACACTCTCACCAAGGACCTTGCCTCTTATAAGCATGGAAGTAGCTGTATCCAGTGGTGATATATTGCGTACCTCTATTGACAACTCATGGCATGGACTGTCAGTGGCCTCTTGATTATTGGAAACAGAGTTATTAGTGCCGTTGAATCTAATCAGAGTAGAGAGTCAATTGCAAAAATCCTAGAAACAATTCAGAAATCATATTTTTAAGATTGTTTCTCAAGAACCACTTCCAGTACCAAGCTGTATTACCCAGGATTCTCTAGGGAAACAGAATCGACAGAGGATATCTGTAAATAATATGAGATTTTATAAAATTGTCTCACATGAATGACTATGGGGGTGGACAAGTCCAAATTCTGTAGGGCAGGATTCAAGCCAGGGGCTCTGAAGGTCTTCCATGAGTTCCCCAGGAGACACTGTCTGTCTGAAGTAGGGATGGAAATTCTCTCTCTAAATGCTGAAATCACTTCTCCTTTTAAGGCTTTCACCTGTTTGGTGAGACAGCAATCATTGCTGATGGCAATCTCCTCAGCTGATTGTGGATGTAACCAACCATCTATGCAATCAACTCACTGATGATTAAAGTCCATGAAATGCCCTTGCATTACAATTTGCCCAGTACTTGCTTGACCAAAGAACTGGGCATCATTACCTGGCCAAGTTGACACATTAGCCTAACCATCACACAGGCTTAAAAATAATCCAAAAGATTTCTATGAAACTTTATTTCTAAAAAATATTATGGTTTCTCTTAAGTGAACTTCCATTCACTTTTTCTCCCAAAGCCCTTAGGAGATTCAAAAGCTGTTTTAGTTCAGAGGTAAAATAGAGAGGCTGCACACCTGAAAAGCAGATGACCCAGGTACAAATGAAAGGTAGAGCAGCACAGCATGAGAATAAGCATACGGCCAGAGATCAAGGCCTCAGACATGAGGAAGAAAGAGAAAAGATTATAGAGGGCATAAGGACTAATGCCTCAGGATTTCAAAGATATAGCTTTCATCATGGTTTACAAGAGAGAAAGAAGAAAGCATTGGGGTTCAAAGCATCTCAAAATCTTTGTTGCTTAAACAACCCTCCCTTCCATCCTTTTATTTGACTGCTAACAGCAGTGCATTTTCAGAATCATGGAGGGGGCTTAATATCACAAACTCAGAATAGCCACTATAAATTTCTTAGTATTTAAGAAATTGAAAATTCTCAGAGAAAAGTATTGACCTCTGCATTACTTTCTAATCTCTGGCACTTTCCATTTGATAAGCCTCTCCTGAAGACAAGGAAAATTCTGAAACAGGAGTGATAGGATATAAATCAATGAAGAAAGATGGTAGAATGAAAAGAGCTACTGGGGAAGTGTTTCTTGCATATGCAGAAATAATAATATATATCAGCCTTAGAAAGTGAAACCAAGAAGGAGGCTTTCCTCCCCAATAGGGGTATTTTAGATCATCAGGGCGATGATATTCAGCTAAGATCTGACTTGGATACATAAACTTAATGCTAACTCTGGCTACTCCTATATCCCTATCTGTTCATGTTCTTTCTTCCTTTTTGCCAATAGGATAAGTTTTGTCATGAATTAAGAATAATTGAAAAACAACAAGGTAATTTATATCTTTCCTTCCCCAGGCCTGTGAGTAGGGAGAATTGAGCATTTGTGAATAGCATTGAGATTGTAAATAGAACTGGATGGAGTAGCTCTCTTTCACTCTTTTTTCACAGTTTTGTCAAGAAATAATTGGTACTGAAATATCATTTACCTTTTATATCATTTAGCAGTTCAAGAAATGAAGAAAATAAATTAAGAGTATAATGAGATTCCTTGATATTTTTATGATGTAGCTCAGTTCAGCAAATAAAAGACCAGAGAGTTCTTTGCCAAATACAATGTGTACACACCAAGGTATCTTGTAACTATGATTGCTCAGAAAACATAGCCATCATGGAAAGTTGCACTAGGTTTTCAAAGTTCAGAATTCTAATTTAAATAGGATTGAAATTTTCTCCAGGTTTTCTCATTCTGATTTCATTTTGTTTTAGCTTATATATAGTCCCTTAGTGGTTTTGAAATCCATTTTGTCTGTGTATTTTATCAGCAAATTTGGAAGGAGAGTCAAATGACTTTGTTTAGTTTTCCATGCATTGGTGCAAATGGGTAGAAAACAGTGGAACCAATCTTGTTAACAATTACTTAATCACACATTATTAACTAACTAAACCTGCTTTTGTAGTTGGAAAGATTTTATTATTAGGTTTACGGTTGTGTGTGTTTCATAATTTAAGCCGTTGTTATTAAATGGTTAGGATCTTGTATTCTGTTTTGTGAATTTGTTACCTTTTTCTATGGCTGGGAGTTATGTTTCTCAGAATCTCCTTCCCTGTATGGTTCTAGCTTATGGTTAGGCAAGAAAAGAACTTATGTACATTTTGGAAAATGGAGTTGAAATAGAAGCCATTATTCTCAGAAGATTGTGGTCATCAGACACAGCATCAGCAGTCTCCAGCTTCTGCTTTGTCTTCAAAACTCTTGGCCCTGGCAACTAACAGAGACCTCAAGCTAATCACCAAGGTCTTGGCTGCACTTTGCTGAAATAAAGCAATTTCCAAAGACCTCTGCCCAAGTTTCCCCTTTGTGGTACCACTTTGGCAGCTAGATATGCATGGCTTCTGGGATTTTCCTGAACCTCACACCTGTCCACTCACACAGTACTTCAGTTGTTATAGTTACTGACTTTCTTTGATCCTTTGACATCCCTCTAATCTAGAACTTTAGTTCCTCAGACACTTCTATATCTGTATAAGTTCAAATTCCTTCTTATGGTAAATGGCCTTTGCCCACAATATTTTTCGTGGCTCTGGTTTCCTGACTGAACCCTGACTTATGGAGCTATTCTGATCAATTCCAAGGGAATAGACCCTTATTCTGGAATTGGTTCTTTGATCTAATTAAACTTAAAACATTAATGACCCCCTTGAGTAATTATCTCTTTTAATTACTCAAAGGCTAGAGCCTATAGAAAGGTTTGCTTTTGATGACCATCTGGCTGCTGCTATTGAACATTACAGTGGCTCAAAAGCATAAATATCCTTTTTGTTACAGTGGGATTGTTTGTTCATAAGTTCTGGAGAAGTTAAAGGAAGATAAGGATGAATCCAGTGCTTTGAATTCCAAGCTCAAGACCAGAGTAAGCAATCAGAAAGCTTCTATGATAGTCCTTCATGAAATCCTTGCCCCTAGCTGAAAACCATACCAAAATCTCTACCTGTGGGTTGCCGAATCACAGAGTAAATTAAAATTGCAGATCTGTAGAGTCTTCCACATTAAAGTGAAAGTATTGACTAGGAAAGAGTAACATGGGATTTAGGACATAAGGGTAGATTACTATAAAGTTGAAACCTTAAATTCTGACAAGGTTCCTTTGCCAGTGTGCACCTGGAGGAAGAAGGTAGCCAACTCTTGTCTGAAGAAACTGTAATAACCCTTTTTAAGTAAATGCTTGGTAAGTGTAGTCATATGAAAAATTTCTGTTTTAGTTGTCTGCTTCAGCTACTGGGGACAAAATACCAGAAATAGGTTGACCTTTATCATAGGAATTTATTAGGGTAAAAGCTTACAGTTTCTGAGGCTATGAAATGTCCAAATCATGGCATCATGAGATTCTATCTCACCAAGCTTGGCTGTGGGGGATCCTGGACTCCTGCCATGTGGCAAGGCAAAGTGGTGGCTCTGCCGGTCTCTCTCTTCCTTCTCCAGGCTCACTTTCTCCCCATGCTCAGCTGTGGGTGATCAAGTACATGGCAGGGCTTCATTTCTTCAGCTTTGAGCTGCTCCATGGCCGTGGCCTCTCAGGGACCTCTTTCTGTGCCTCTGTGCTCCACTTATTCTAGCCTCCAGCCTCTTAACCTCTTGGGGTTTCTCTTTCTTTGACTGCAGGAGATCCTGGAGTCCACTCTCACATGTCAGGGTGAAAAATGGCTGCTCTCTTTCTCTCTGTGTTTCTGCTTTCAGTTTTCAGTTTATATAAGATTCTAGCAAGAGGGCAGAGACCTGACCTGGGTCATGCCTCACTGACGTAATCTAATCAGAGGCCCTCAATTAATCTAATCAGAATTTCCTTTAACTGAATCTAATACAGGCAAAGGGTCCCACACCCACAGGAATGGATTAATTCAAAGAACATGATCTATTCTGGGATTCACAAAACTTAAACTATCACAATGTCCCTCAGATATATCACATCCTAATCTCTTTAAGTTTTACTTTATTAGAAAAAGAATCTTTGCAGATATGATTAATTTAAGGATATTGAGATGAGGAAATAATCCTGGATTATCCCAGTGGATCATATGTGCCATGGACAAAGAAGCAGAGAGAGACACAGGCTGAGGAATCACCTTTCCATACTGAGTTGTCCAAGAGAGGAACTTGCATGCGATTCAGAAGAAAGAAGTGAAGTGAATGCCATTACTCTCAGAAGGTTGTGGCAGCCAGAAAAATTTATACAGAAGTCTTGCAGGCTTTAGCTTCTAGATCATCTGCCCCACTTCTGGTCTATACAATAACAGGGTCTCAAGCATAGAGTGAAATTTCTACAGAGTTGACCACTTCCAAAGACCTCTTGCTGAGCTGTCTTCTTTCAGGACCACTTCAGCAGACAGAACAGCATGAGTTTAGGAATTTTCCTGCAAACTCTGACCTGCTCAACCAAACCAGTGCTCAGAATGTGATGGCAAGTGACTTTCTCTTATTCTTCAACTCCTGTCTTCTTGACCATGACTTCCTCAAATCTAATTTCCTTTTTCACCATAAGAGTTTTAGTGTTCTCTTTTCCTGACTGCACAATGACTGATGCTATTACTATTTTTAAGAATCTAGTTCATAATACTGATTCATAAAACTGTTGCAGTCCGAGATAGCTTCTATATAGACCACCATTATCACATTTTCATGCAATGCCATGGATAATAAAACTTTGTCTTAAAAGTGGTCACCAACTAAAAAAGTGTTTTTCAGTAAGTAAAAAAAAAAAAAAATCAATAATGTAAATTATATTATGGTTTTAGAGATTAATTACAATTTTCTCAGTGATTTCTTGTAAATAACTATCATTAGCACTTGATTGATACATGTATATCTACTAATAAGCCTTTTACTACACTTATAACTGTTGGTTTTGCTATGATTTCAGATAAGTTTCCTAGTGATATACGATGGCCTGGCTAATGTGTCAATTCAGCCAGGTAATTGTGTCCAGGTGTTAGGTCCAGCAAGCACTGGGCTAATTGTAATATAAGAGTATTTATGGACTTCGATCACCAGTGAGTTTACTTCATGGATCGCTGATTACATCTGCATCGATCAGGGAGATTGCATCAGCAGTGGGTGACACTTTTATCCAATTAGTTGAATGCCTTAAAAGGGGAAGTGATTTCAGCATTCAGAGAGAATTTTCCAGCTCGTCTTTGGACAACCAACTTCTCCCAGAAACTCATTAAGGACTTTTCATTGGACTTTCTTCGGAGCCCCTGGCTTACAGCCTGCCTGCAGAACCTGGACTTGTGCATCCTCACGGTCGTGTGAGAGAACCTTATAAAATCTCATATTATTGACTGATAGCTCCTGGTGATTCTGTTTTCTGGGAGAACCCTGACTAATACATACAAGGCTATATTAGTTTGAAGGTAAAATGCCCAATTTCAGGCTTGTGGGTTATTATAGAATTCAGTGGTAGATTTAATTTACTTATGAGTCCAATTCCTAATTCTTTTGAATGTTTGAAATCCATCTGACTATCCAATTTGAAAAGTCACTCAAACAGAAAGTGTTAACTTTGAAATAAACAAACAAAATTATTTTAAAAAATCATTAAAAATTACAATATACAACAGTTTTTTTCAAATGTTCTAAAGTTACTAGAAAGCAGGGTTTATGAGTTACCTTGATCTTAGACAAGAAAATTCTGTTTATCTTTGATATTTACATAATGCTGTCCATATTGTATTTAATGCTTTGCTTTCCTAAAATTAGCTTTGAGAGAAATATCTACTGCAAAGTTCATGACTTCAGAAGATGCGTGAAGTGAGGTGAGTGGCACAAAACAGTAGGTAGTAAAGCACCATACAAGTCAATGAACAACAAGGTCAATTACTTCATATCTACTTGTGGTTCAACACAGCTGGAGTGAAAAAAAATCATAATGCTCAACTGGCATTGTGCAGCAGTGTAATGTGGAATAATAAGGGAGCTGAAATCATCAATTTAAAAAAAATGTCTGGCTGGCAAACATAGAAAACAAAGGCAAGTTTTCTGTCAAAAAGAAAGATGGGGAAATTTTTCATATGAGAAACTCAAGGATGAAATACAAAAGTGTATGCCCCACACTCCTTTAAACAACAGACTGGAATACTGAGGGTGCTGTTAAATTCTATTTTAAACTTTCCTTTGAAAGCAGCAATCTCTTCTTCTCTGCCATTGCCAATCCTCTGAGCAAAAATAGCCTCAGTCCAGTATTTTTTTTAATTTTCTTTTTATTAGAGAAATTGTAGGTTTAGAGAACAATCATACATAAAATACAGGATTCCCACACATTACCCCACTACCAACACCTTGTTTTGGTATGGAACATTTGTTACAATTGATGAAAGCACATTTTTATAATTGTACTATTAACTATAGTCCATAGTTTAACTTAGGGTTCACTGTGTGTATTTTAGTTCCATGGATTTTTAAAATTTTTATTTTGTTACCATATATATAATCTAATATTTCTACTTTTAATCACATGCAGATATATTTTTCAGTGCTGTTAATTGTGATCACAATATTGTGCATCCATCACCATCAACCATTACTAAAACATTTTTATTGTTTAAAATAGGGAACTTGTACATTTTTTCCCCCACAATATGTTACTTGGAAAAGGGACCTTGTACATTTTAAGAATTAATTTCCCATTCTCTATACTCAGCCAATGCCCTGATACCTATATTATAGATTCTGATTCTATGAGTTTCTTTGTTCTAATTGTTCAAATCAGTGAGATCAAACAAGATGTGTCCTTTTGTATCTGGCTTATTTCACTCAATATGATGTCTTCAAGGTTCATCCATGTTGTCGCATGTATCAGGACTTCATCTCTTTTTATAGCAGAATAATATTCCACTGAATATATGTATCAAATTTTATGTATCCATTCATTGATTGATGGACACTTGGCTTGATTCCATCTTTTGACAATTGTGAATAATGCCACTATGAATATGGGTGTACAAATATCTGCTAGAGTCATCGCTTTCACTTCTTTTGGTAATATACCTAATAGAGGGATTGCCAGGTCATATGATAGCTTTATCCTTAACTATCTGAGGAACTGCTGAAATGTCTTCCACAGTGACTCCACCATTTTACATTGTCACCAGCAATGACTGAGAGTTCTTATTTCTCTGCATCCTCTCCAACACTTGTTATTTTTCATTTTTTTAATATCAGCCATTCGAATGAGTATGAAGTGATATGTTATTTTGGTTTTTATTTGCTTTTCCCTGATGGCTAATGACATTGAACATCTTTTCATGAGCTTTCTGGCCATTTGTTTATCTTCTTTGGAGAGATGTCTATTCAAGTCTTTTGCCCATTTTTAAATGAGGTTGTTTATCATTTTACTCTTACATTGAAGGATTTCATTATATATTCTGGATATAAACCTTTATCAGATACGTGGTTTCCAAATATTTTCTCCCATTTTGTAGGTTGTCACTTTATTTTAATGATAAAGTCCTTTGAGGACCAAAAGTTTTTCATTTTGATGAAGTTCCATTCATGTATTTTTTCTTTTGTTACTTGTGCTTTGGGTGTAAAGTCTAAGAAACCATTGC
Organism: Tolypeutes matacus; assembly: GCA_026826555.1. Taxonomy (NCBI): domain Eukaryota; kingdom Metazoa; phylum Chordata; class Mammalia; order Cingulata; family Chlamyphoridae; genus Tolypeutes; species Tolypeutes matacus. The sequence continues at coordinate 20,152,846 of JAKSZT010036119.1, read as the reverse complement.
CTAACACAAAGTCCTGAAGATGCTTCATTATGTTTTCTTCTACAAGTTTGATAGTTCTAGCTCTTATATTTATGTCTTTTATCCACTTTGAGTTAATTTTTGTATATGATGTGAAGTAGGGATCCTCCTTTTTTGTTGTTGTTGTTGAAAATTGAGACCAGTGCTCCCAACACCATTTGTTGAAAAGACTATTCTTCCCTAATTGAGTGTTCTTTACTATCTTGTCAGATTCCATTAGCCAAAAAAGGTGAAGGTTGATTTCTGAGATCTCAATTTTATTCCTTTAGTCTATGTTTCAGTCCTTGTGTCAGTACCATGCTGTTTTGATTACTGTGGCTTTGTAAGTTTTAAGATAGGGAAGTGTTAGCCCTCCAAATACAGTCATCTTTTTCAAGATGGCTTTAGCTGTTTGGGGCCCCATGCACTTCCATATAAATTTGATGACAGGATTTTCCATTTCTGTAAAGAAGGTTGGTGGAATTTTGATTAGGATTGCATTGAATCTGTAAATTACTTTGGGTAGTATCAACATCTTAACAATACTTAGTTTTCCAAGCCATGAACATGGAATGTCCTTCCATTTCTTTAGGTTTTCTTTGATTTCTTTGAGCAATTTTGTATAGTTTATTGTATAAAATTTCTTTACATCTTTGGTTAGATTTATTACTATATATTTGATTCTTTTGTTGATATTGTTAATGGAATATTTTTCTTGATTTCTCCTTCTGATTGTTCATTACTTGTGCATAGAAACACTACTGATTTTTGGGTGCTGATCTTTGACCCTACCACTTTGCTGAATTCATTTACTAGCCCTAGGAGCTTTGTTGTGAATTTTTCAGGGTTTTCTGTATATACTTGCACAACAAATAGGAAAGGTTTACTTCTTCCTTTCCAATTTGGATGCCTTTTATGTCTTTTTCTTGCTACATTTCTCTGGCAAGAACTTCCAGTACAATGTTGAATAACAGTGGTGACAGAGGGCATCCTTGTCTTGATCCTGATTTTATAGTGAAGGCTTTCAGTCTTTCATCATTAAGGAGGATGTTAGCTGTGGGCTTTTCATATATACCATATGTCATGTGGAGGATGTTACCTTCTAATTCCTATTGTTCTAAGTGTTTTTATCAAGAAGATGGTCTGTCTTTTGTCAAATATCTCTTCTGAATGATTTGATCATGTTTTTCTTTTCCTTCATTCTGTTAATGTGGTGTATTGCAATATTTGATTTTCTGATGTTGGACCAACCTTGAATACCAGGAATGAATCCAACTTGATCATGATACATAATTCTTTTAATATGCTGTTGGATTCTATTTACTAGTATTTTTTTGAGTGTTTTTGCATCTATATTCATAAGAGATATTGGTCTGTAGTTTTCTTTTCTTGTGGTATCTTTATCTGGCTTTGATATGAGGGTAATGTTGGCCTTGTAGAATGAATTAGAGAGTGTTTCCTCCTGTTTTTTGGAAGATTTTGAGTAGAATTGAAGTTAAGTCTTCTTAGAATTCTTGGGATAATTCACCTGTGAAGCCATCTGGTCCTGGGATTTCCTTTGTTGGGAGGTTTTGAGAACTGATTCAATCTCTTTGCTAGAAATTGTTTTTTTTTTTTTTTGAGTTCTTCTATTTCTTCTTGAAATCATTGTAGGTAGTTTGTGAATTTCTAAGAATTTTTTCATTTCATCTAGGTTATCTAATTTATTGATATATAATTATTCATAGTATCTTCTTATAGTTCTTTTTATTTCAGCAGATCAGTAGTAATGGCCTCTTTTCATAACTTATTTTCATTATTTATATCCTTTCTCTCTCTCTCTCTTTTTTTTTTTTTGTCAGTCTATCTAAAGATTTGTCAATTTAATAGAGCTTTTCAAAGAACACATTTTGGTGTTGTTGATTCTCTCTTGTTTTTTGTTTGTTTGTTTTCTATTTCACTGATCTCTGCTCTTATCTTTGTTATTTCCTTTCTTCTACTCACTTTTCATTTAGTTTGCTCTTCTTTTTTTAGTTCTCCCAGTTTTGAGGTTAGATCTCTGATTTGATGTCTCTTTTTTTAATGTAAGCATTTAGGGTTATAAATTTCCCTCTCAGCATTTCTTTTGCTTCATCCCATAAGTTGTATTTTCATTTTCATTCTCCTCAAGCTATTTCCTAATTTTGTTTCTAATTTCTTCTTTATCCCATTGGTTGTTTAAGTGTATGTGATTTAATTTCCATATATTTTAGATTTTTCCCTTTCTCCCTCTGTTAGTTATTTATAGCTTCATTCTATTGTGTTTGAACAATAAACATTGTATGATTTCAATATTTTTTAATTAATTGAGACTTGTTTTGTGACCCACATATGGTGTATCCTGGAAAATGACTGATGTGCACTTGTGGAAGAATCTTTATTCTGTTTTTGTTGGGTGCTGTTTTCTATATGTTTGTTAAGTCTAGTTGTTTTAGTGTATCATTCAAGTTCTGTACTTCCTTAGTGATCTTCTGACTAGATATTCTATCCATTATTGAGAGTGATATGCTAAAGTCACCTATTATTAATATAGAACCATCAATTTCTCCATTCAAATCTGGCAGTATTTGCTTCATATCCTTTGGTGCTCTGCTGTTAGATGCATATATATTTATAATTGTTACATCTTCCTTTTGAATTGTCCCCTTTATCAGTATATAGCGACCATATTTGTCCCTCATAACTATTTTGACAAAGGCTATTTTATCTGATATTAATGTAGCCACCCAAGTTCTCATTTGGTTACTATTGAATGGTATATTTTTATCCATCCTTTCGCCCTCAACTTACTTTTATCTTTGACTTTAAAGTGAGTTTCTTGCAGACAGCATATAGTTGTGTCATGCTTTTTTATCCATTCTGCCAATCTCTGCCTTTGCCTTTCCCATAATTCATATATTTTTAATCCATTTACATTTAAAGTCACTGATAAGGTGGGACTTGCTTCTGTCATTTGTTATTCAGCCTTTGTAGGTCATATCTTTTTTGTCTCTCACTTCTGTAAATGTCTACTTTTATGTTTATTTGATTTTTTTGTCTTGTACCATATTAATTTCCTTCTCATTTTTATCTGGGTATATTTTTTCATCTGTTTTCTTTGTGGTTACCATAGGGTTAAAATTTAACATCCTAAATATATAACACTCATATTTGGTTTGATACCAACTTAACTTCAATAGCATGCTCAAACACTTTTCCTACACCGCTCTGCCCCTTCATCATTTTCTTTTACTTGTTATCACTTGTATATTTGTACATTATATGTCCAAAAACAGATCATTACTTTTTATGCATTTCCATTTTAGAACCTGTTGGAAAAAAGAAAAGACATTGCATAGCAAACAATACAATACAAAAGTACTGGCACTTATAATTACCAGAATTGTTTCTTTTACTACAGGTCTTCATGTTGTCTTTAAGCTGCTTTGAACCACTGATTGGTGTCCTTTCCTTTCATTCTAGAGAACTCCCATTAGTATTGCTTGTAGGGCAGGTCTAGTGCTGATGACTGCCAGCAACTTTTGTTTAGCTGAGAATGTCTTAATTTCTCTATCATTTTTAAAAGAATGTCTCCTGGATACAAAATTCTTGGCTGGCAGTTGTTTTCTTTCAGCACTTCAAGTATTTCAACCCATTGCCTTCTTGTCTCTATGGTTTCTGATGAGAAATTGTTACTCAATCTCATTGGAACTCCTTTGTATGTAACACATTGCTTTTCTCTTGCAGCTTTGAGAACTCTCTCCATGTCATTTGAATTTGATAGTATGATCATTATATGACAGGGTGTATTTTTCTTCATGTTTATCCTGTTTGGTGTTTTCTGGGATTCTTGAATATGCATATTCATGTCTTTTGCTAAGTTTGGGAAGTTCTCTGTCATCATTTTTTAAAAATATTCCTTCTGCTCCAGTCTTTCTTCTTTTGGGACACCCATAATGCATCTATTGGTATGCTTGATGGTGTCTGAGAAGTGTCTTTGGCTATTTTTATTTTAATATTTTTTTTCTTTCTGCTTCTCAGTCTAACTCATTTCAAGTGTCTTGTCTTTGAGTTTACCAGTTCTTTATTTTGCCAGCTCTAATCTGCTCTTGAAACCCTCCTTGTAATTTTTCATTTCCGTTATTGTGGTCTTCTCCAGTAGTTCTGTTTGGTTCCATTTCAAAATTTCTATTTACTAAGACTCTCATAATACTCATTCATTGTTCTCCTGATATCCTTTAGGTCTCTGTATTTTCCTTCATCTCCTTGGGCATTTTTCAGATCATTTTTTAAAAAGGCATTGTTCAGTTTGTCCACATTCTTACCTTGTGCATTTATGTTTTCTGGATTTTTATCCACTTCCTTTTGATGAGCCATTTCCTGCTTCTTTGTCTTGTACTCTTTTGTTGTACACTGTACATTTTAATATTTTAAAATGTTAACTATGGGATTTATTACCTGATATGTTGGTGTCTTGATTTTGTAACAACCTTGTGATAAGACAAAGATTTTCTTGAGCTTCCCCTCTTCTAACAGGAAGGTCTGTCCAAGGCAAATACAGTGTGCAGGATTTTCCTTATCTTTCTGAGCCTCAGTTTTGTCCTGAGTTTTTGTTTAATAGTTGTTTTGGAGTGCCCCTGTTTATAAGATTTTGATTTTCCTCTCTGTTTTCCAAGAGACATATTTCCCTCTTTGAGGCATTTGATACTGGTAGGCCTTTGCCCCAGATTGTCTGACTCTAGAGTTTCTTACACTCTTTTCATGCCTCAAGTTGCTTTTGCCTGTAAGGCAAATTTTTGATGAAGGACACAACAGAGAAGGCTTTCCCAAGTCAGTCTTTCCTGCCCAAAACAGTCCCAGACACCCATAAAGTGCCCCCAAATTGCCCTGAGGAGGAGATCAAGAAGGGCACCTAGTGCTTCTTTGTTGACTCCCCAAAGCTGAGCTTTCTTGGCCTGCTTAGAAAATGGAACCCTTCAGATACCTGTCCCTCATAGCCTCGAGGGAGTGCTTTAATTCTGCACCACTGTTGCAGTTTCCCTGGAGGGCTGAAACAATGGCTGCTGCTGCCTCTGTCCAGGCAGGCTGAAGCAATGGCTGCCCATAAAGCTGTGCCCTCAGCAATCTGAATTTGCTAATCAAAAGTTGTGATCTGTGATCAGCCTCCCCCCCCGTACTCAGTTCTTGGGGAAGAGGATTTTTATGTCCCTTTCTGTCACTACGAGATAGCCAGGCACTCATCCCACAGCAGCCTGCTGTAAAAGTGGGAAATGTGTACTGGAGGCTGCAGAGCAGACAGAACAATTTACTATTCTTTACCATAATTCACCAGCTTCTTCCTTCAATCCTCCATGGATGCTGTATAATGTACTTCTGGCCTACAGAGTTTCAAAATAGTTGTTTCAGAAATCTCCTGCTTTAATAGTTATTTTGGTGGGAGGACTGAGTCCTGGAGCTCCCTACTCTGCCATCTTCCCACAGTCCCATCAATCCAGTATTTTTAAAGTTGGCAATCTGAATACAAATCTTGTTTGAGGACCAATCATAAAAACTACTTTACATAACAGTTGCTTTGATTATGCTAATATTTCTTAGAGCAAATATTTCAGAGTAAGTCTCAAATAGCCAGGGTTTTTGTTCTGTTTTGTTTGTTTTGCTTTGTCTTTTCTCTGTAAAACAACTTATAACAACACATATAATTGAAAATACACACATTAATATAAAATTTTGGGATTGAGTGAATGTGTGAGGTATGGAAATTTTTATACAGTGAGAAGTCTTGTATAAAGTAACTTCAACACTGAGAAATATCATGCTCTTGATTAAGATGCTGTCTTTCCCTTTTGTGGCTTCATAACTGCAAGTGACTTCAATGTACGTAACGGCACTCTAGGTTTTGAATTCCTAACCATGGATTCAGCCTTGATGCCCAGGGAGAAAAAAATGCCCAGTGACATTAGTGAGAGATTTACTTGCACTAACAACTGAAGATGAATGCCTAGGAATTGCTTTGTTCCTAACCAAAACACTCAGAAGGTGTACACATTTTTCAAGGAGTCAAATCTATCCTCTACTCCACCATCAATACTCTTTGTACTTGTCTGGGACTTTAAAATCAATTACAGGAACATTAAAATGGAGCAATGCTCAGCTAATGATGCATAATGTTAGAGTTATGGCTCTTTGCTTTTGTCTTCTTTGCACATTTGGGTTTTGAAGTGAAAAATCAATTAAGATGACTAGCAAAACACACCACAGACATTATGAAGAAGTCTTTTTCTTCTCTTTAATGTGTTTTAGAGATCTTCCCAATCATTAACTAAATCATATTTAGAGAGCCTCTCATATTAATTGTCTCATTTTCACCTTTACAGATGAGGCAATTGACTTTCATTAAAGAAAATGCATTTGTCGTTTTCAGGGACATTCGGAAAAGACCATGTGGGTGGGCATCTATCCAGTTTAGAATCTCTTCTGGAGAGAGATTCTCAAATATAAATATTCAATAAAAGAGTAGAGCTGTCAAAACACATTCTTAAAATTTATATCCACAGGTTGGGTCTGGATTTCTTATTCCAAATTCACAGAAATTTGAACAGAGAAATTCAAACATGTTTTCTTATTGTTAGAGTGCTTTGTGGAAGAAAAAAATTAGAAGCACAGATCCCAAGAAAGCATGACACATAAACTAAAACAAAATTTTGGTAAAACTTCTTTGTTTTAAGAGAAAGAAGGATGGCAATTGGGCAGAAAAGATATAAAATGGTAACTCTTTTACTATATTTATGGAAAAATCTCAACAATTAGACTTTGATTCTGGTTTCTTTTATTTAGGATGTTTGCATCATATTTAGAAAACCAAGAGATTAAAGTCAATCTTCTGGCAGAATAAATGGCAAGCCTTCAGTCAGCTCTTCATATTGTGTTCAATATTGCATATGCTAGTGGTATGAATAAATAATAAAATATGATACAATATCAAGTCTATTTTCCATTTATATTCATAATTTTTACTTATATTCATTCTACTTTTTCCTTAGCCATATGCAATTTCTTTCCAGCTTTGCACTTTCAGTCTATTTATATGACTTATATGAATAGCGGCAGTTGTGTTTCCCATTTCAAGTTGATTTCTCCTAAATTTAGGTAAGTTGTCCTTTCTCTCTACCTTCTGATTTATCATCATTGTCTATGTGATTGATTTTACTGTATGAAGGTTTATTTTAAATGATTTCCAGCAAATAAGATGTTACAACATTTACCTATAAATTATCCTTTCTCTTTGTACCACAACTGATTAATTATGTTTGCAGTAAAGGGTATCAGGGCTGTGGAAAGAATGGAAGGAAGGGACAGGAAAATGATTTCTAAAACTTCAGACTTTGGATTCCTATCAGCTAGAGGCACACTGCACAAAAGAAAGTTCCCAGAACTACATAAGGTCTAGTTTCCTCAGTAGAACAAAACTGGAACCAATCAAAAATTTCCTTTTAAAACTGATTTTTTATTTTGTAATGATGCACTATGCATGGTCTCTAGGAAGTGTTTTAGATACAGTGAGTCAAAAAAGGCTTTTTGTCCCCTAGGAAATCAGAACCCCAATATAAAAAGTTACATATTCCTTTAGCTTCTGGGATGGTGTTAGGCAAACTTTGTTGTTCTCATTCTGTCTTGTAACATGAGCTAGATTTCTGACAAGCTGTCAAGCTGCCTAAAGGTTTGCATATCCTTCTTCCATGTAGGTGATGAATTCCCCAGTATGAACTGAAATGGAAATATATATATATATATAAACAAGATGGAGAATATCAGGGAATAAGATAATTGAAGTTTTTCTGATCATCTAATCCTTGCCGAGAGAAGAGATCATCTATTTAACAGGACCTTTTATGAAATGTTTTGCAGTGTGATTGGTAGCATGTGAGAAGGAAGGCTCTTAACTTAGGCTGTTCTGTGCTATTTGTAAATTTGGTCCTTGAAATTTTGGAACAGACATATAAAAGATGATGGCTAAATGATTTGACAAGATTATTTTGTAGTCATATATCTCTGAATAAATATTTTTGGCCTATTAAACAAATTTCAGGGTTTTTTTTTTTTTATTTGCATTTTATTCTTTCCCTTTTCTATAGTAACAGCTACAGAAAATTGTGATTAATTAATTTTTCCCTTCAAATTCCTTTTGGCAACTTTACGTTTCTCTTTATTCCACTGTTTAGGTTCTTGTTATCATTGGTATGACTTGACTTTACTTGTATAAAAATGTAAATATCTTGTACTGTGTCCTATTATGAAGAATGAATAACTGAATTGGAAAAAAAAGGAACACAATGATATATTGTTTTGAAATGGCTTTGGAGGGTTTCCAGGACCCATATAGGTGAGGGTTTTGAGGCACCTGCATGAGCCATGTGTACTTTGGAAGGTTTCAAAGTGGAAGACATGGGGCAGAACTGTATTAGTTTCTAAAACTGATCCTCATTCTAGCTTCATCTTTCTGTGAGTCCTGCAGTCACCAATTAACCTACAAAGTGAAGTGTTTCCTTTCTCGTTTTTAAATATGCAAATAATGCCTACAGAAGAAATTTGAAGTAATAATAAAAGGATAATGATTCTCATTAGCTGAATGGGACAGTGAAAAGCCTAAAAATTCTCTTTTTAAAGCCTTAGAACTGTGATCTTTATTTACAACAATCACTGTATGTTTTGGTTGTGTTAGCTCCTATGTGAAAGAGGCTGTCTCTCACTTCTGCTGCAGCCCCTGCTGCTCATTCTAAACTGATCTTGGAGACTTTGAACTGGACTTTGTCAGCTGACTGTTGCTCAGTGTGGGAGGTTATTACAGGGAAAGAGGGAAAACACCGGGGATCCAGCAGACACCATGGCTGTAAAACCCCACCCAGATACCCCCTGCTACAAAGAGCAAAGCCAGAAAGATCTCCCCAAGACCCTAACCACGAGGTCCCATTTGGAACTCTTTCTGGCATCTAAAGGAAGCTCCGGATATCTTCAAACAAAAGGCTTCACCACTGGCCCCCTAAGAACTAACAGTTGGGGCAACCAATCAGAACAGCAAACAGCTGGGGCCCCTCCCCGACATTAGGAAAAGGGAGGAGGAAAGGTTGTAAACAGGCCTAACCTGGGCCCCACGTGCGCGTCTTACCCTGTAGCATGCCGCAACCCATGTCTCTAGTTGTGTACTTATCTCATTTCTAATTTTCTTGTTTCTTAATAAACTCTTTACTCCCTTGCCTACCCTATGGCATGTTCTTAAATTCTTTAATGTGACATAAGCCAAGAACCTAGAAGCCCAGAACCCAGAGCATTCCACTCACATTAGTACTTTTTTGGGAAAACACACACACATCTTGAAAACACTAAAATTGTTGCACTCTTTTAAAGGTATGCCAAATGGAATAAAAGTGAAAATGGAAAGTGTGGTACTCATTAGTGTGTATGTTGTGACAAAATGCTTTTGTAGACATGCACTTTTGTGTACTTTAGCAATAAAAAAGCTCACTTTTTTAGGTGGCAGGACTCTAAGGGCTGAGCACATGATCTTTCACATATATTATTGTTTATTGTCCTTATGGACAAACTTAATAAGTAATAGTCAATAATGTCACCGTCACATCTTCCCACTCCTAACCCCTACATATATTGGCTTAGCAAGCCTGCCTTATGGTCTATTAGGCATAATAGACAACTGAATCACTCTGCATCTGAACAGGAACTTCCTACAATTACTTGGGATCCTTAAGCCTCTCACTTGAGGATGGTGACTGGAAATAAGGACTCCAGGTCAACAGAAATGTTGCTACTCATTTACACTGCCAGGGGCTGTATAATTGTGCTTGTGGTCTTCACAGATATTATTTCCTCATAACATATTAGCTATGAAGATATTCTCATCATTTTATAGATGAGAATACCGAGGTTCAGCAAAGTCATATGGCCAACATGTGAGAGAGCCAGGACCAGACCTCAGGTGCTCTGGCCTCGAGGCAGCGTCCAGATTTGCAAGACTTCCTGGTTAATTTTGTTCAAATAGAAGTGAACTGTTCCTATTTTCAAAAACCAAACCAAAACAAACAAATAAACTGAAAATAAACAAAACAAAACTATAAGAAGAAGCTGAGGGAATTGGTCTAAGGATTAATTGTTATGAGTTAAGTTAAAGTTAATATGATAATAAAAATACACACCAACACTTCAAATTTAAATGTCCCCAATGTCTTTTTATGCCAGAAGACCTACCATCATCAGTACCTAATTGGATAAATAAAATGAGAACAAATGTCTGTTTTTGTCCCCTGTTGGATACTAAAAGTCCTCTCTAGATCCAAATTGCTGATATAGTGAACAACTACATTTTCAAATCCCACCGAAAAGCTTAAGTTGAATTGTTAAATGCAAAGGAGCTTTCTTACCATAATGAAGCCAGTACTTCCATTTATAATTTATCAATTTCATTGTGTTTCTATGTATAAATATCCAAAGAGTTAATACAAGTAAAAATTGCTTTAAAGCTCTGCTAAATATTTAAGTAGCTTTTGGTATGGTATATTGATGCAAACATAGTATAAAGTTTACAACATAAACTAAACTATAAGAAAGCCTTAAAAGCTATAATGGTTGGTAAAACTATATATGTTTTAATTTGCAATAACAAATAAATCAGGATATGACAGTAGTAGTCCATATTTTAAACTTGTTTTCTTTGTATTAAAAAACAATTATTTTTTTCTAAATATTTAACAAAAAAACTTGTATCTTTCCTTTGAGCTTCCAAATATATCTGACTCCAAATATGTTTAAAAAAAAAAGGATCCAAAACTAGAAACCTTATAGTCAGTGCTAAAAGTAAAGGCTTACAGTCAAATAATAAAACCACCTAAAGATTCTCTGTAATTTAAAGGAACCTCAGAATCTTCTAATTTATTTAACTGTTCTTCAGTCAAGAATGGCTTTTAAAAATCCCGTAAGCAAAATCCAGTGATGCCAGGTTCCTGGTAATAATTTCCAGCTGTGACAGCCAATTTTCTACTCTTCTCCTCTTGATTCCATTATCGCAATAAATTTTTTAAAAAAGGATCATGTTAATGAAATTGAAAAGTCTTTAAATTTGTTTCTTAAGTAAATATTCAACTTTAGTGTTCAGGAACAAGTCTTTGCTTCTATCTCTGGATTCATAGCTGAGAACTAAGACTCACTGTGTTGGAGTAATACTCTTAATTTTTATTGATGGCTAAGCAGTATTATTTTTAGTAATTTGATCCACATAGATTTCAACTCAGTATTTTAAGAATTAAAAACTTGGGCCTGGAATTAGCAGTTGGATTTGAATCCCTGCTCCACCACTCACTAGCTGAGAGGCTTGAATAATTTCAGTAACTTCTCTAAGCCCCTTGCCACATATGCAAAGTGGCGATAGCAATGGCACTAAGCTTATCCTTTTGTTGTGAGGATTAAATGAGCTAAGTAAGTGCCCAATCAATTACCCCATTTGTTTATTCATTTAACACACACAGTTTAATTGCTTTTGAATTCTCTTCTCTGTATTTTTCTGCTACACCTAAAGCTACCATTTCATCTTCATCCTTTTCCCAGGGCCTAAGAACCTGAAAGAGTTTCTACACTCATTGCCTTTTACTACCTGGGTACTTGCTCACTCAGGAGCAATCACTTCTCATCCTCCCTGCAGCCTAGCATCTGTCTCAGGCACTCAAACTGTTTTGTCATAGATCTCCAACCTTGCAGGGTGGTGATGTTGTTAGTCTTCATGCCTCTTGACTTGTCTGCCTTGTGGATTATTTAGCTAGCTTTTTGAAAGGCATGCTGTGATTTCCATGGCAGTGCACTTGCCTCTGACTCTTCCTTCTTTAAACATATTTGTTTTTATAATCTATATCATATTTTTCTCATGTCCCTGGTTCCATTATAGCAACTGCTGATTCTTCTTCTTGGTAGTTTATGTGTGGCTTGCGATGTTTTTTTAATTTTGATCTATTTTTCAATGGGAGTAATGATGAGATTTTCATGTGTCCTGGAATGTGCTAGGAATCACATTTATGGGGTAATTCCAAATGTACCTCCTCTACTGAGGACACAAGAAGTGGCCTTATTTGGGAGCCATGAGAAAGGCAATAAGTTTTAAACTAGTTTTTTAGTTAATTTCTTATCTTCAAGACCTTACGCAGTGTGGGTGGCATAAACTGGGCTATAGACACTTTGCACAAGCTTAGAATATCATTTATCTCAGGTGACTGTCTTTCCATCTTTCTTTTGTGGAGAATGTATATAGTTATATACATATCATAACCCCCCAGTTTATTTAAAGAGTTTTAATTCCATAGTGTCTGTTTAGTTATTCTTGATTATAATTTTGTTGTCTTCAACAAATCCTAACTTCAATTTTATATCAATACTTAAAAGGTTTTGGAAGTTCTCAATGCATTTTTAATATATTTTAAAAAAAATCAATATTTTGGTAAATGTTTTTGACTGGTTTATGTAGAGTCACCTCCTCTATATCCAACAAACATGCACACAGACCAAACATATTGTAACAATGAATAAAATATATTGAAATTCTTAAAATATAGCTGAGCTTAAAATTAAAAAAGAGGATCCCCAGGGTCCAGAAATAAATATAAAATATAAATTATAGCTTGGAGAGGGAACTGATACCAGTTGGCCCAAATAGATATAGAGATCAGATAAAGACTTTATAATCTCATAGCTGGAGGTTCAAAGGGATTAAATTTTACTCCCAGCCTTTGAGTAAATGTGTGAGTAAATTCAAATTAATAAATTGAGTTCCATATTATGTAATGTCCCAGCTGATGGCTGCTGCTTTACTTAATAACTCAGGAATACTATAATACATATAATAAAGGACTAATTTCTTTGCTATTTGATAAGCTCTGGCAAATCAGTAAAAGGAGAACAACTAGTCAAAAATATGGAAAGATAGGGAATATGCAATTCAGAGAAAAAGAGTAACAATTACAATACAAAAAGCCAAACTCCTCATAAAATAAATTAAGAAATTCCAACTTATGTAATAAGAAGATATTGATGTTCATCTGAGATTAGCTCAGAAAATTGGTATTATATTGGTATTAACCTGAAGAAGTAGAAACTCTCATACACTCTTGATAGGAATTTAAATTTATGCAACTTTTTGGAGGCATATTACAGAACATGAAAAATATTGTCTTTAATGGCAAAATTGTATCTGTAGTAATTTTTTTAACTTTTTATTTTGAAATACTTTCAAACTTACAGGAGAGTTACAAAAATGATATAATCCATACAGAGTACTCCAACATACCAGTATGTCCCTCAGATACCAAGAACCAGCAATTTAAACATTTTATCACATTGCCATAGCATTTTATTTATCTATCCATCAATATATCAGTCCATCTATCTATCTACCCACCCACCTGTCCATCTGTCTGTGTGTATGTATGTCTCTTACTTGATCAATCCATTTTCTGAACATGCAAGTGTGGATTGTATATATCATGTTCCTTGAATACTTAATACTGTCACATACATTTCCTAAGAACAAGGAAATTCAATTATGTAACCATCTTAAGTACAGTTACCAAGTTCAAGAAATGTTACATTGATATATAACTTCTAGTTTATATTCCAATTTTTTACTTATCACACACAAAAAATGGTCTTTTGGGCCTTTTTTTCTCTATTATTAGATCCTGTCCAAGATCACAAATTACTTTTAATTGACATTGTCTCTTCAGTTGCTCATTCTTTTTTTTTTCAATTGTGGGAACACATAAAATATAAGGTTTCCCATTTCAGCCACTCCCAAGTATACCATTCAGTGGGATTACTAATATTTACACTGTTGCAGTAGTTTCACCACCTTCCATTCCTAAAATTTTCCCATCTCCTTTATACATTATAAGTCTAAAACCACTGATTTACCATTACATTTTATGCATTTGACTTTTAGATTCTACAGGAAGTAAAAAGTTGAGTTACAAACCAAAAATACAATAGTACTAGCATATATATTTACCCATGTCATTACTCTTACTGGAGATCTTTGTTCATCCAGCATTGATCTATTGTCTTGAGTCCTTTCCTTTCAACCTGCAGAACTTTAGCATCTTTTGTAGGGCCAGTCTAGTGGTGACAAACTCCCCCAGCTTTTGTTTAGATGGGAATATCTTAATATCTCCCTCATTTTTGAATGGCAGTTTTGCTGGATATAGAATTCTCAGTTAGAAATTTTTTTGCTTTCAGCACTTAAAATATGTCATCCTACTGCATCTTGTCTCCATGGTTACTGATGAGAAATTGGCACTTAAACTTATTGAGGTTCCCATGTACAAGACATGTTATTTTTCTCTTTCAACTTTCAGGAATCTCTGTTTATCTCTGGCATTTGACGGTTTGATTATAACATGTTGTGGTCTGCATCTATTTGGGTTTATCCTGTTTGGAATTTATTGAGCACCTTGGTTGTGTATATTCACAGCATTCATTAAATTTGGGAAGTTTTCAGGCATTATTTCTTTTAATATTCTCCCTGACCCTTCTCTCTTCTTCTGAGATTCCCACAACTCTTATTTTCGGACACTTGTTGGTCTCACACAGGTTCCTCAGGCTTCATTCTTCATTCTTCATTCTTTCTTCTTTCTGGTTCTCAGATAGTATGATTTCAATCATCTTATCTTCAAGTTCACTGATTCAAGCTCCAATCTGATGTTGAATGCCTCTAGGAAACTTTTAATTTCTGTTACAATGGTCTTTAGCTCTGTTTGGTTCCTTTTCATAATTTTCATCACTCTACTGATACTCTGTTTGTATTCATTATCGTTTTCCTTATTTCCTTTAGTTCTTTGTCCAAATTTTCCTTTAGCTCTATGAGCATATTTAGGACCATTTTTTATAGGTCTTTGACTGTCCCAGGTCTGGTCCTCCTCACTGATACTTTCTAATGTTTTTATTTTCTCCTTTGTTTGGGTCATCACTTCCTATTTCTTTGTATGTTTTGTAACCTTTCACTGAAGCCTGTACATCTTGATATTTTAATATGTTATCACTGGAATTTAGACTCTAGGTCATCTGTTCCTCAGGCTTGCATCCAGCTAGTATTATAAAACTTTTCTACCATTTTTAATATTTTCTGCAATGATAATATATTACATTAAAATGAGAAAACACCACTTTTCAAACGAATTGTTCAAGTAATCAAATGTAAACCTCAGATTGGAAGTACTACTTTCTTAGCATTTTACTTTACTCTCATAAAAACCCATATTTAAAAAAAGCTATATTCTTCTAAAAGAGCAAATTTGCTAACATTGAAAAAAACTATCTCCATTAAAGCAAGACCTACTCGTGTTCTAATATCAAAATAATAACACTGAGTGTTGGCAACATTCTATATTATCATGGTATAGTCTGATGGAGGTGATTTTAATTATCTAGACCAGAAGTGTTTAGCTTTAGATGGATATAAGAGGGGTTGTAAATAACCCCCCCAAAAAATTATATTAAAAATAGTACTTTATGGCACTTTGCTCTAGCTTTAATCAGATTATAAAGTATTGTGACTCTCACAAATTCCAAATTTTAAGGACTATTGGATAAATGCCCATGGATTCATACTTATTTAATTTTCATAAACAATCCAGTCTTTGTTCTGAAACTAATAAGGATGCCAAATAGCTCAATTCTGTTTCCAAAAACGTGGTGAGGTGTTATTAGATTATCATGATTTTTGTTTTGTACATTTCTGTATTTTACACATTTCTATGACCCATAAATATTAAATTTCAAACCAGAAAAAAATGTTTTTTTAGCAAAGTAAACAAACCAATATTCACTAGTATATTTCAATTTTCATGCACTTTTCTTCTCTTCTCTCCCTCATTTTTCCCATTGCAGATGAACGTGACTTGGTGAAATTCTCAAAATTAATAATAGTTAACTGAGGCCCCAACACTAGAAAATTGTTTCACTGTATCTTCCCTCTCTTTTTACCACATCCAGGCAGTGGCTTCGCTTTGGGTGCTGCATACATTCTGGAGTTTAGACAGGCATAATGCCCCTTGACAAGCCACAGGTCTCCACTGTGGCTTCATGGTTTGGAATCAATTTAGTTCATTGTTTCACTTTACCCCTTTGTAAAATGGGAATAATAATAGTACCTACCTCCTAGAGTGGTGATTATTAACAGAATGACTGTGAGTAAAGTGCTAAGAGCAGTGTCTAGCATATTGTAAACACTCCATAAATATCCTTCCCCTTCTCCTGTTCCTTTTCCTCTTATTCTTCCTTTTTCTTTTTTACCTTACCTCTTAGAGTAACACATTGTCATGTTCTTTTTTCCTTTTTCATCTGTTCCTGTGTTCCATAAAAATTCATTCATTTTGTCTTGTTACTTCAAGGATTAACTAGTTCCAGTGACGTGAAGAGAAAGCATTTGTCACTCATATATTTTCTCTTTATTAAATCATATAGTAAGCTGATGGATTAATTTGCTAGCTGCCTAAGAAGTGCTAAAATAAAAAGATAGAAATTAAGCTTGGAGCTTTTATGTCCTATTGAAGGCTGGTCAGAATGCTATATATGCGGAGGGAGCATCTTTCAAAGCACATCGTCTTATGTTTGGTTGTTAGCTATAATCAACTTTACCACTAACACTCCTATTAACACTAACACCTTTTCATTTGTATACTACTATTATTAAAAATAAATGCTAACATTTATTGACCACTGTGGTAGGCCTCCCCAAGAGTCCATGACTTAATTCCCAGGTGAGAATATGTCACCCAATATGTTAAAGGGACTTTCCAGATGTTTTAAAATTAAGAATGTTGAGATAAGGAGGTTATCCTGGATTATCCAGGTGGAAATGGTGCAATCACAGGGTACTTTATAAAAGGTAAGCAGGTAATCCAAGAGACCAAAAGCAATGTGATGAAGGAAGCAGTGAGAGACTTGAAGATGTTATACTGTTGGCTTTGAAGATGGAGGAAGGCACCAAGAGCCAAGGAATGTGAAGCTCTAGAATCAAGAAAAGCAAGGGAAAAAATCCTTATCTCAGACCTTCCAGGAAAAAAACCAAAAACCAAAAAACAGAAAAACAAACAACAACAACAACAAAACAGGCCTGTTGATATCTTGACTTTAGCCCAGTGAAACTTATTTTGGACATATGACCTCCAGAACTGTACAAAAAACATTAGTTTGTGTTGTTTGAAAACACTACATTTGTGATAATTTGTTACAGCAGCAATAGGAAACTAAGACATTCACTTCTTATGTGTGAAGCTTTTTTGTGCTCTGTACTAGTTATGAATAATTTCAATACTCATAACAATCCTATGATGTCCTGGCTCTGGAGTAAGAGTACCTGGTTTACCTACCAGGTCTACTCCACCTCTTAACACACAAGTGCACACCCAACCCTGACTATTTGATGGGAGTCCAGCAGCAAGTTTTCAGAGACTATGTTCATCATGAGAAGATAAAGCACTTATTTATGCAAAGTGGAATCTTATTTTAGATTAGATAAGTTATACTTTAAACCATTTTTAAGTCCACTTTATTCCTTAATATGCAGACTAATGAATTAAAATTCCAAACTAAATGTCATTTTCTATAGTATGGGTAATTGAATGAAGACATATTCCAAGCTGGTTTCTAGATAGATAGATGCCAAGGAAGAGAGAGAATTGAACAACAACAAAAAAGTTGAAAATAAAATACAAAGCAGTAAATTCTCACATATTAAAGATCTAACTATAGAAGCAATCTCAGAAATGAAAAATCTCCAAAGGTTGCAGAATTCCATTTTGAAATTTGTGGAATATTTTGTCCTGAAATATGAATCTTTTACAGTTTCATTTTGACACATGCAGATAAGTTCCTGGTATGATTGCATTTAGGGAAAAGTTGATGGCGAGGTGTTAAAATGTGAAAAGTGACAGAGATCCTTCAAGGACGAAAAAACACATCAAAATCCCTATGAGAGAAGACACAGGGAATATAAACTTGGTAGGCAGAACTTTCATTTCTCTCTCTTTTACAAAAGCATCACATCCTGAAAATCGTACCGACAGTGAGTAAGGAAAGGCCAAATTGTGTGTTTCTCTAACAGAATATTAGATGCAAAATATGGGCTGTTTCTACATCCTCTTGATTTGCATTAGTTTTGAAAAAATATCATGCACAGCCTATGAATATTCTGATTTTTAGTACATACCAATGAATGATTTTTGTAAATCATCACAGGTGGAGATTTTTACATGAGCAATCACACTGCTGTATTGGAAACAATATGGCATATAAGAGAGGGAAAGAGGTGATATGGTTTTGTAAATGTGGGGAGAATGATTCTTATTCACAATTTAGCTATGAACTGTAATGACACTTGAACATGGTGTATAAAATAAAGAAGAGGCATGAACATTTTAAATTGTCACATACTTTTATACACCCTTTGCAAGAATTCTCACCTGCATGCCAAAGAATATGTATTCCAATAGTTCTGCACTTGTCAAACAGGGATAGATTTATTACAAGCAAGGAATGGGCTATTTTGAATCCTAGATTTTCTGAAGGAATTTGCATCTCATCAGTATTTTGGCTGAGACATTCAAGGAGAGGGCAGTGAAAAACAAATGAGATCTGATGAGATTGTGTTTGGAGCACCCACTAGGAATGTGCCAGCATTTAGGAGGTTCCTAGCAATTGCACAGCGATTCCTCCAATATTTTGGCAAAGAACTTCTTGTTCAATTCATTTTCCACATAGCATTCTTCCTGAAGAAGATTATTTTGTTATTTAATGTTTATGTACTTGATAGATGGAATTGGATCTCGCGATTTAAATTTAGTTCAAGGCAAAAATTTCACAATTGCAAATTCTGTTGTACTTGGAATGCTACATTCCCTCTAATAATTCTAATAACTGGATTTATTCAGTGCTATAAATGTCTTAAAAAAGGTTAGATACTTTATCAGCATTATCTCTAATCTTAATAAAAACTATAATATAGGTAGTGTCTTAATACCCATCTCAGCACAATTTTACATTAATATTTCCTGTGTAATTAGTTTATGGAATAAAGCTGAGTGGCAAGTGCTTTTATGAAAATGTTGTATTTGAGAGTTGAATTTATTACAAAATAATAAACAACATACATATCAAACGGTAAGGATATAGGCTGAATATTGAAACAGAGAAATTTTATTTCAAATGAAATCGTTGCCCTTTATTCTGTTTGCAAGTTAGCCTACGAGTCCTAGGGATATACAGATTTCTATGTTCACACTGCAACATTCACAGGTATTCTAGGATTTCAATGCAATATTTTAGTACTCTTCCAAACCATGCTGGACCCATCATTAAGTCAGAAGAGTAGTACTTTTCAAGAACCAAGTCTAGAAAACAGTACCCACTAACTTTGAAGGAAAACAGAAATTTTCTATTAGGTTCATATCCGGGTCAGCTGCCATCTTTCCTTTCTTCCATTGCTGTTGCCCTTCTCCCTTTTTCCGTTACCTCTGGCTTCACTGCCCTTAACTCCTGACTTCATGCAACCACAGGCATACCTTCCACTTTGCAGCTTTTGCCTGCTCTCTAGTATAAGCACAAAGCTTCCCTGACTGTTCAGACACTAAACAGTGACTAGAGAGAGGCAAATTAAATTCATTTCCTATAAAGCATTTCCTTTTACTGGCAGTTCGTTCTTTCCCACACATTCAGATTAAACTAGCTTTCCTGCTTCATCTCTAGCAAGTGTCATTTTAGGCATTTTTCTTGTAGCTTTTGTTCCTCCAAAAAATCCACAGACTTCATTTCCTCTGGTACTTCTCATTAGAAAACCCATATTTTCTTTCTATTCGCAGTTTTTCTGTGGTATTACATCATTGTCTCTATTTTAAAGGTAAGGTTACTGGCTCAGAGTAGTTCTCATCTGAAAAAAATGGAGAAATTCAAGTGCCTAACTTAGGAGATTGTTGTGAAAATTAACACTCAATAAATGTTAGCTATTGATACTATTTTTATATTCATTATTAAGGGTCTCAGTCGAATAGCTAGTAAATGCCAGTGTTGGTATTGGTGTTGTGTATTTTTTTCTTACCCCCACTGTAATTCCCTTTTTGGGGAAACTAAATTTTTCAGAAACTTACTATCTGATGATACAAAACTTTCAGGTGGATGGGGTAAGATGGACTGTGGCACAACCATCTTCAACATATTTGAATCAATCTTAACTCATTGATTGTGAAACATTACAAAATAAAATAAGGAAAAAGCCAAACAAAAATTTATTGGAATAAAATCAGTATCTAATATATTTTAGCTATTTGGTTGCATCAAGGTGGACTGTTATTGACAAGAAACCTTATTTGAAAAAGGAGTTCTTTCATTTGTTTTCCAATTGTTCTTTTGTTTCTGTAGGCAGAGTCAGTTATGTGTGATGTTAGACCTGATGCTGCCACTTAGAAGCTATTACCTATTGAAGCTTAATTTCTTAAACTGTAAATTAATGTTCATTAAAATGGATTAGTATTAATTGAGCACTTACTAAGTACTGAGAAGAATTCTAAGCATTTTATGTGGATTTGCTCAGGTCATTTTCACAGCAATACAGCAAATCAGAGGTCTCAATCCTAGATGAACATTAGAACCACAAGGAAATTCTTAGTAAATAAGAAAAAACAAGAATCTTGTGGGTGGTAGAGTCATATTTTTTAAAAGTTTCCAAAGTGATTCCAATGTGCAGCTCAGGTTGAGAAACAATAAAATAGTGATGGGTACTGTTAATTATCCCATTTTTACAAGTGAGGAAACTGAGAGGTTAAGAAATGTGTTGCACCATCATCACTTGTATTCTGACACTTACTCCCTTGATTTTCCTGCTACTATATTGATCACTCATTTGTGCTCAGTGTATTAGATTCCTATAGCTGTTGTAACAAATTAGCTTAAAACAACACAAATGTGTTATCTTACAGCTCTGGAAGTCAGAAATCTGAAATGGGGCTCAATGGGCTAAAAGCAAGGTGCCAGCAGGTCTATGTTCTTTCTGGAGGCTTTAGGAGGAATCCGTTTTTTTGCCTTCCTCAGCTTCTAGAGGCTGCCCATATTCTTTAGTTCAAGGCCCTTTCCATCTTCAGAGTCCGCAATTGCTAGTCAAGACTTTCATGTATTGCATCACTCTTATACTGACTCTTTTTGTGTCTCCTGCTTCCACTTTTAAGGACCTTTTTGATTTCATTAAACTGGCTGAGATAATCCAGCATAATTTCCCCATTTTGAGGTTTACTGATTAGCAAATTCATCTGTAATATTACTTTCCCTTTTCCATGTAACAGATGAACAGGTTCTGGGGATTGGGACATGGATATCTTTGGGAAGGTCATTATTCCACCTAACACATTTTCCTTTAAGGATTCCTCTCTTCTCCAGGCATCTTTATTAGTGTATTTAGAGCTTGGTACTCTTCTCTCTCCTATTTTCTCTCTTTCTTTTGGTGATTTCATCCTTAAAAACCTTAAATACCATCTATAATCCAAAGAGTCCCAAATTTCTATCTATAACCCCCAATTTTTTTTCTATCCACCAGGCTTAGATATTAGCAGGCATCTGCTAATACTCAGTGTATCCCCAAAAGAAATCCTGATGTGTTTCCCTCACCTATCTCCCTCATAAATCTGCTTCACCCCATAGCTTTCCCCATCTCGTATGATGGCAGTACTAATTTTCCTGTTTGCTCAGGCAAAATACTTTAGAGTCATTCTTGATTCTTGTCTTTCTCTCACACTTCATAAACAATCCATCAGAAAATCCTGTTGGCTGGATCTTCAAAATGCAGGCATACCCTGCAGAAAATCTCCTCAATTAATGTTTTCCTGGTAAAGCAATCGCCTCTTGATTTTTAAGTCAAACTTCTGGGAAATATGTAGATCTCTTAATACAACATTTTTCAGGTAAGTTTTACATAGGGAAAATAACATATCTACAGCCACAAAACCCAAATAATAAAACATTTCTTAACATGTTGATAAATATTTTAACAAATATTTTAACACATTTTAAATGAATATTTTATAAAAATGATATGTGGAAAAAATCTTTAATGTTTTCCAAATGCAATTTGTAAAATGTCAGAATCATGTGGAGCATTTTAAAAAGAGTTTCTACAAAGGAAATGGGCCTTTCAGATTGTTCTGGTGCTAACAGGTGAAGTTACTGACAGAACAGTGCTTTGCCAACATCCATATTAATTATTTGGTGATCACAAAGCTTTTTACATTCTGACACGATAATTTATTACTCATATACAGTTTTATTTAAGCTATGTTTTAGTTACTATGTTTTGTTAATGCATTTTGGTTTTAGAAATTTAAAGTAATGAGAAATGGCATTTTTGTGCAGAAAAGTCTGACTTTCAGGACTAGGTTACTTATAAAATTCTCATATATCCAGAATCTGACCACTTCTCAGCACATCCACTGGCTCTGGTCTGGTCTGAATCGGCATTATTTCTCATTAGGTTTGTGTTACTTACCTTGCCAACATGAGTTTCTGTTTCTAAAATGCTCTCCACACACCCAACCCACATTCATCTGTTCTCATGACCACCCCTGGTCTAAACCTGTCAGTGGCTCCTATGTCACACACTGTAAAAGTCAAAGTCCTTTCAAAGGTTTACAAAGCCCTATGTTCTCGTCCCCCCACTTTTGCAGCCCTGACTCCATGTACTTCCTTCCCTCTAGCTAACTCTGCTCTAGCCACAGAGACTAATTCCATATTTCTTTAACACTCCACACACACTCACACTCTCCTGCGCTCTCAGCCTGGAATGCTCTCCTTCCTGTTTCACTGGGCTGAGTCCCACTTCTCTAATCTTTGCTCAAGTCTTACCTTCACCACGAGCCTTACCTCATGACCAGCCTATTTAATATTGCAGTCTGCTATCTCCACTACATTCCCCATCCTGATATCCTTTAGCCCACTTTATGTTTTTCTTTTTTTTTTCCTGTGGTAATTTATATTCTCTATCATGCTGTAGGATTCACTTATTTATGACATGTAGTGTTTATATGCTTGCCTTCCCTCAGCTATAAAGTCAGCCTCATGCTGTGACAGCAGGGATTTTTGTTCACCAAGGAATCTCGAGCACCTAGAACAATGTCTGCTACATAGTAATGATCAATAAATATTTGTTGAATTAATGATTGAATTAATAAGTGAATTTGGTCAAGATGGCACAGTACTAGTGGAGCTAAAATTGAACACAGCAGTCTGACCTCTGACTCCATAATCCCAAATACTTTATTATATTTTTTATTTACTATGTATTTAATCTTCAAAACAATTTTAATAGGTAATATATTGTATATTTGATATAAAAACACTAAAATAAATGTATTATAGAACTATTTTTTAGAATAGAATAAAATACCTTTTACTGTGAGAAACCATTTCATTTTCAAAATGAACTGTTTTTTAATTTTTAATTTTTAAAGAAGCTTTAGATTCTTTAAATTTTTTGAGGAAAGTTCTTGGAATTAAATATAATTACAGATTCACTAATTTTCCTTTTTGGTTTCAGTTTAGAGTATAATGGATTAGATTATAATCAAAGAAGGTAAAATGTTTTGAAGTACATTTTAAAAAAAATCCTTTAAACACTGAAAAGATTTCTAAATATTTATGTTCTTAGTAAATATACGTGAATAAGTCAAAGAATAATTGAAAGTCTTATCAAGGAACTAGTTATCTAGCAATATAATTTTTAAGGATTGTGTTTATAATAATATTCAATATTAAGCCAAATTATCCTTTAAAATGTATATTTAGAGATATTTCCCTGTGTATTGATTACTGGAATTTTTCAGTGTGTAATGGTGCTAAGCAAAGGACAAAATTAAAGGATTCATTAGTGTTTCAAGTTTGAGGACATTATTTAAAATCTTTTGATAAAGTTTGTTTCATTTATTTATTCTGAAGATATTTATTGAACACCTACTATGTGTCGGACACTTTGCTCATGGTTGGGATACAAAGTTTGGAAGGTTAGAACTCCCAGTCCAAAAGAACCCCAGGTTTATAGGGTAAACACAAGTGTAAATAATTATAGTATATCATGATAAATATGACAATACAGATATACACATGTAATTATGTAGTTTTAGTGAGGGGAACACTAAATCTCTGTGAGTGGTTCTGTTATAATGTCACAGGGGAAGTAGAGTTGAGTCTCAAAAGATAAATAAGAGTTGTCAGGTGCATAATACCTTCTATGGACAGTGTAACTTACATTCAAAGGATTTGGAAGAGCAAGTAGTTCACTGTGCCCATGCCTTAGTACAAATGTCAAGGGAGAGATTAAATTGCATAGCTGGCCATGGGCTACCAATTCTTGAAAATATTTGAACATTAAAGCTGGGTTTAAGTAATTTTTAAGTAGTGTGGTAGGTTGAAATTTATGCCCCAATTTAAATATTTTCTTAATCTTAATCCGTGTGAATGTGGGTGGGAACCTACTGTAAATAAGAACTTTTGAAAATGCTAATTTTGGTTAAGTTATGGCAAACTGAAGCAGAGTGGGTCTTAATCCAGATTCCTGGAATATTTATAAGTAGAAGGCCATAAAGAGAAGTAGGAAGTCAGTAGGAAACCAGAAGAGAAAGGAGAGGATATTGCCACGTGACAGGAAAGCCAAAGAACCCCAACCAATGCCAGAAAGCTACAGTCTTCAGGGAGAATGCAAGTTTTGCCAATATCTGGAGTTTGGAACTCTCCTAGGCTCAAAACCAGAAGCCAATAAATTCCCATTATTTAAGCCAAAATCTTTTTGTGATATTTGTGATAGCAGTTCAGGCAAACAAAAACAAATGATTTTCCTTATTTAGCTAGAAATTTAGCTAAGTCAAAAGTAGCACTGCTTATTTACAAAAAGGGCAGATATTCACACATGGCCCATAATAGGGTATTGAACTATTTCTATTTTTCTTATTCAAAATTGTGTTGTAAGTAAAAAATAGCATTATCAAAATATAAATAGAGGTACTATGAATAAAATTAAAAGAATAAGTAAGTATAGGTACTATATGTATAAAGTATAAATGGAGTTAGGTACTCTGGATTATTTTAGAAAATACCTTTAAAAGCATTGTGTTTTGTTTAAATTATTTTTTCCTGCAATAAATCCTTTGATTAATGCATGTGTCAATTCATTAATTCCAACACCATATTTTTCTATTACATGCCAAGCATCATATCAGAATATATGGAATTGACTCTACAGTAATGAGATTTATTTTAAATACTATACTCAAACTTCCATATCTGATGAGGGTTTACCACTGGGACTCTATATGCTTACTTAAAAAAATGATGCTATTACAAAAATTGTTTTATAATTTTATTGGAGGTGGAATTGCCATAGAAGCAGGTTATAAACCAGGAAACCAAATTAGTTTTTCTTCTTTTAGATTTATCCCAGACCCAGATGCTAACATTCAGCCTGATCATCAATTTTATTCCAAACTCCTGCCTCCAGATTATTCTGAGATGTTTTGAAATTTAATCGGCTCCCATGGGACAGACATTTTTTCACCATTATAGATATTTAAATGAATGTGCTGTATACATGGAGAGCAATTCCCACAGAGAAGTTATCTAAATATTTTGAGTAATAACATCTCTAAGATAAAATAAATGAGTAGTCTCCTTAAATGAATACTTCAAAGGAAAAACATTCATATAAATGTGTAAGTATTGGTTTGCTTGTTAAATTTAATGAATGATATTTCTTTAGAACTATATCTATCTGTGTAACCAGGAAGCATTTCAATCCAATGATATTTCTTTCAAACATTTTGCCTGAATTGAAAATAAATGTAGCTATTTTGAGGATGCATTACTTTAAAAAGCTATATCTGACCATGTGTTAAAAATTGTGCATGGTTTTCATAAAATGTAATACTTCCTATTTACTAAAATGTCATTAAATTTAAGGATATAGCAGAACCATTCTATTTAGATTTTTAAGTACTCTCCACTTTCTGTTGGTATATTACAAATTGACATTCAGCCAAACTATTAGGTCTCTCTGAATCATAACAGAAGCTTCTTGATATTAGTGAAAAACATTTTCACTAATTAAGTAGTGCTTAGTAAGTCAGTTGTTATGTTAGGTTCTCCCATTTCTACATGATTGAATTAGAGTTCTGGTGTAATTTGAGAAATCAAATTGCTCTTACAATTCTACCACAGGTTAATTTGATTTTATATCAGAGATTATGTCTCTTGATAAAAGCCACAAGGGACAGTCTTCCTGTGACCAGTTGACTTATAATAATTATAATTGCTTTCTTTTAAAATAAATACTAAATGCCAGAATTTACTCTCTTCGGTTGTTATTCAAAGGAATGCCCATCTTTGAAATTCTCCTGTCCAAACAAGCACATGGGGATGGATCTTGTAAATGCCATAAAGGTCTCTAATCAAATGTTTAGAGTATGATAATAAATCAAGTCAAAAGGAAATTTTACCACAAGATTATAAAGATCTCATATGTATAACTAATATTTGCTAAAGTGAAACATAATTGGAATATAGCAATGGAAGAATATATCTTACTTAAAAATAGTTTTTTGTTTTTTTTTTTTTTTTTTAATAGAATAAGAGGGTGAGCAATGCATGTCAGCAGAGGATACCATTCTATACAGAAGAATACATGTGAAGGTGAAAGCTGGGCTGAAACTAAATGGAGGGCATAAATGATACTGCATAAAAGAGCTACTATGAAGTCAAGATTTGAAAGGTTGTTATTGCAGTAAGCTTTTGTATATCCAAAAATAAGAGAAATCTCATAAAATTTTCATTTATACTGCTGAAAATTTCTTTGCTGGCAAAGTAGACAAACTATTCAGGGAAATTACTACACTGAAGCTAATTTTCATCATCAAGAAAGAACTGACATGTAACAGTTAAAAAATGTTATAGAAAGTATTTTGTGATTTCAGAGGCCATAATAAAAAAGGAAAAAGATGCTGGACACCTCAGTTATGATCCTTAAATCAGTGGCTTCCACACAGGGCTCTGTTCCTATGAGCACATGGCAGATATGTTGAAATATGGATCCTCAGGACCCTCTTCAGAGAAGCTGGATTCAGAATCTCTGAAAGTAGAGAAGGGGATCTGTAGATTCAGTATTCCAGCATTATCCTTCAGTGGAATTAGATTTCCTAGGTAATCTTGCTGAGCACTGGTAGAAAGTGTGTTCCTCAGAAGGAAATCCATTTCCTTTGGCCTCCCATACTTCAGCTCTCCTGGGATATCTGGGAGTTTCCCTGGCCTTTTGGATGAAGAAAGGCTTGCGTTGAAAGGGGAATTGAGGAAAAGCATTTTGTATATTTAAAAAATAGCACTCATACCAAAAAGAGATAGCTTCCCAATATTCTGCAATCCTTGGTCTCTTGTTTGTTTTGTTTTTAATGAGAGTGACAGACAGTGGGACAGAAAATAAATCTCTTCTTACCTACTTTCAGGTAATCAGACAAGGGTAGCCTAGCACAAGCATGATATTGGCTATTTTGCAATCCAGTTCTCTCAGCCTTTTAGTGAAAGTAAATCCTTCCCATGTTCTGGCAATTGGCTGACTGTCAGTCACAGTTTTATGCCTTGGGAAATTTTTTAAATTTCTGTCTTTTATGTGTTTATTAGTGGAAGCTGGAAGCAGATGCATCAGGGACTACTAGCCTGATCCTATTTTAAACCTACCTCTGCCTCATTGATTCTTTGTGACAGGTACAATTGTTTCACTTTCCATCGTCTTCCTTCTTGAAATACCCTACTGACCACAGAGAAATTGCCAGTGAAAAGATCAGAACGGTGAATATTCTATTTGTATGTATAATTTTTGGCTCCTGTAAAAAATGTAAAATAAAATAATATTTTACATATGATTTTTGGCTCCTGTAAAAAATTTTTGGCTCCTGTAAAAAATGTAAAATAAAATCATATTTTACATATTTCACATAACATGACTGCATGTTAGAGGTCTTAGCTAAATGGGGTCAACAAATACAATTGGACTTGATAGTTACCTTGTTATAAGCCTAAATCTGTATTTTTTACTTAAATTTTATAGAGTATCTCTGTTTACATTATTTCATTTGAAAGCATTGATTATATCTTTTAGTTCCCACATTATAAAGCAAGTATGATAATATGGGCTCAGAGAAGATAAATAACTTGCCCAAGTCGATACTTTGAAGACTTCAATGTTTTGTTTTGTATTTTTATCTGTCCAAAATGTACTGTTCCTTAGTATTTGAGAATAACTGAACCAAATACTCATTGTATGTATATGTTATATTTTGATCACAGCATGCATATATATGCACATATAAACTATATAAACTACTGCATCTTAAACAAAGGTAAGATCAGTCCATTTTTATGTATATTATTAAATTTTAAAAATTAAATAGTAGTTTCTTGAAATCTGGGCAAATTGTTTCTGGCAAGATTTTTGAGGTCTGAGAATGTCACTAGAAAAAGAATTTATCTTGTTTCTATTTCCTGATATCTGCTCCATATCGTTAGGGAAAAGACAGATGACTGCAGGCTATATAAATTACAAGCGAATGGTAAGTCAATTTGAATATAGAATTTCAGTATTTTGAATATGAGTTA
This sequence comes from Tolypeutes matacus, assembly GCA_026826555.1. Taxonomy (NCBI): domain Eukaryota; kingdom Metazoa; phylum Chordata; class Mammalia; order Cingulata; family Chlamyphoridae; genus Tolypeutes; species Tolypeutes matacus. The sequence continues at coordinate 20,124,139 of JAKSZT010036119.1, read as the reverse complement.
TTGTGTTATTCCATTGTCAAAGTGTTATTTATGCAGAGCTGTATGCACCATCACTTCTTTCCTATAATGAGACAGTTTCATGAATTCTCTTACTGTAAAAAGGACAATACCAATTAAATACTTCATGGGTTAGTACAGTTCCTTAAAAGACATGTCAAAAATGGTCAATGTTGATGAATTTCACAAAGAGAAAAAAATATATTTTTTGGTGTGTATCCTGGCCAAGCCAATTAAAGAAAAGTTTGGAGTTAGGAGATATGTATTCTTGTACCACTGTGCCATTTACTCACTTTTGCCATTTACTAATGTATTGAACTTGCTTTATCTGTCTTCCTTGTTTTTAAATTAGATTGTGGAAGTTAAAGGGGACTAGATGGCTGAATTCATACTCTAGTCTCATGAAGCACCATTGCCTTGTGATTGGGAAAGTTGTTCTGTTGCTAAATTCAAATGATGCAGATCTTTTTCCAGTTTACATGAAAAAAGAAAGTGACATTGGAATAAGAGTTTTTTTTTCCTGTAAAGATTTCTACCATAAATTGTTCTTAATCCTTTAGTAACAGATACGTCTTATTTGCTAGTATATAGCAGTAAATGAGAAAATTAATTAAGAAGTAGTAAATTCGTATTAGTTTGAACTGTAGAAAAGGGAAACTCTGGAGAGCTCATCATAATTTCATGCATGCCATAATTTCTAGATTGTGTCAAGGTCTACAAGGAAAGAGACTGATTATGTTCATCACATAATCCCTACAACTAACCTACGGCCTACAACAGATTAGGGAAGAGTAACTCACTGAGTTACCAACTTTATACTGAATAAATGCAATATCATCTTATGTACTGATATAATATGATATTATATATCAGTCACTCTACCTAGAACTTTGCATGTTGGCTATTTAATCCAAATAAGTGACAGCAAAGGATTTAAATCCCTGTTTTTGCTTCCATGGCAGATGCAAATTCCACCATTCTATACCAGTAACAAAACTGGCCCAAATGTACATAGACGTAAATGTATCAGTATTACTTGATATTCCATTAAGAATTTGGTGTTCTTCAAAATGATATTTTGAAAATGATCATAATTCTCGTTACTAAAATTATTGACAGCTTATAAAAGGCACTGTGTTTATTGCCTTATAAGCATTTTATCTTTGATTCAATGATCGACTTTATGAGGTAAGTACTATTGCTGTCTTCACTTTTCTTTCCTATTGTCCATATCTTTCTTGCTTTGTACTGTGTTCAAACCACTTCCAGATAAACAAATTAGTGGACTTATCACCTTATCAAGGATGTTTTAACTTATTACAGAAATAGTTGATGTAATTACATATGCCAATGATGTAATGCATATGTTAATATAATCTGTATTTTAGCTATCATTTATTAAGTACTTATTATGTGCTGATAATTTGCTAGTATTTGATATACACTGCTAGAAACCACACTACAACTATGTAGAGTCAGCATTGTAATTCCTAATTTACATATCAGAAAACAAAGGCTTAAAGAGGTAATATGACCTTTCCTATATTACAAAGCTGATATGTTTTACAGCCAGGTTTGTCTATACATGATTTTCCCCTTATGCCATTCTGTTTCCAATAAATAGTTAAAAAGCATATGCTTGCAATATTTTCATTGTGTAAAGTCATCATATTGTATTAGAAACGATATTGTTAAAAGCTAGAATATACTTGAGGACAGTGCATGGGCTGGGATGATATTGTCCTTTTGGGAAACATTTCATGACAAGGGAATAGGTGAAGGAAAGATAACAGAGAAGATAAATATTCTGTAGAAGATAAATTCATATGGACAAATTACAGAACATATGAGGAAGTCAGGCAGTGAAATACAGCCTGCTGATCTGAAAGATGGAAAAAATCCACATCAAGAGAAACAGACAAGAGAACAATCAGAAAGAAAAGATATTAAAATATGCATTCAAAATGTTTTCAAAGTTATAGAGCTAGGACTAGTATCTACAAAGTAAGAGCAGGAACTTATAGAATAAATACAGGCAATTATAAAAAGGATTCTAGAAGAAATTTTAGAAATTAAAAACAGAAATATGGTAAGCAGTATCAGCTGCAAAGCAACAACAGGATAACAGTTTAATTTATGGATATATGGGTATATAGTAGACTAGACTCAGATTAAAAGAGATTTAGTAAATCATAAGCTAGAACTAAAGAAATATTTTAGAACACAGTACAAAACAACAAAGATATGGGCACTAGAAAGAAAAGTTGAAAGATTTTACCTATGGAATATTATGGGTAATTCTGTAGCTATCTAATCCAATAGCCATTCCCCAGCCCTTCTCGCTTTCTAGGAATACACTCTAGGGGATATAAAAATAGACAGATAACTTATTTTCTAAGAGTCCCTTGCAATAGAAGTGGCCATTGAACAATTTCTGGATATAAAATATAACCCTACTTAGGCTGTAGGGTTTTGAGTATTTTGCTTTCCGGAATATACGAATAGATGCAAGACGAGACACCTAGGCATTGCAACTACCCTTCCTCCATACTTCAATGCACATACAGCACTTTAATTTGTGTCAGATACCTTGCAATCATGAGACAAACAACATAAGAATGAGTACTTAACACCCTAAGGAAGACAGTGGAAAAATAAAAAGAACTTTATTTATTGATTATCTCTTGGTTATTTGTTAAATAAACATTAAAATCCTCACGGTAAAGTACTATTAATTGGGTGGGTATTCTGTTATTTGCAAATGAAAGTTTTCTCAAGTGATATAAAGATAATATAAGAAGCTCCAACATAGGTCCAAAATAGATGTTTTAGAGGTAGGGAATAGAGAAAATGCCAGAGAGGTAATGTCTCAGAAATAATCATCTATAAAAGAAGATACAGGGAGAAGCACATCCAGAATATGAGGAGTTCAAAGAATTTTCTCCCCAAACAAGCAACTATAACTCATGTAAATTATAAAAGACAACCATTTGAAGTATCCTGAAATTATCTAAGTGTACGGCAAATACAGAGACAAGTATTCAAAAAAATCTATTAAATCGTGGTAAGAACAATGAGAGTCTATGGAATTTGAGCTGCAACCTGCTCCTCCAAGATTGCTGTGATAGAAGCTCTATTCTAGGTGGGTATACTAAAAAGCACAGGGCTCCCTTTCAACCCTGTTCCCAGTCCAGGGTGAGAGTTTCTACTAGAGAAGAACAAACCACCGGCATTCTCATAGCCTTCTGCCCTTTTTTAGCAGAAGCTCTATTGTAGGCAAGTGCATCCAAGAATTGTATTGATCACTTTTTCCATTCCATTCCCCCTCTCAGAATGGAAGTGTTACCACAGGTATTGCAGGTAAAAAATACTGGGCTTCATTTACCCCACCCACAGTTCATTTGTATGGCAGAAGTTCCATGTCAGGAAATACAAGCTGGTAAGTTTATGGGCTGCCAACCCACCCAGTGCCCTGCTCATGGAGCAGATATGTCATTTCAAGAGAAGCAGGCCAATGTCCCTCCCCCATCTGTGGAAGAGTGGCAGACTTCCAGCCCAGGGTAGCAAGCAGGCCTTATGAATAGAGAGCACTGTAGCTCTCCCTAAGAGGATTGACTTTATTTGGAATATAGTATAGGGAAGTTCAAGCCTAGGGGTGCTGTCAAAAACAATTCAGATTTAGGTAGTTAGCAATTTAAGAGGAGGCTAGTAGTTTCATGATATCAGTGTGTGAAATGGTAGTCCAACTAGAAGTTTAACAGGGAGAATGAGGGATAAAGACAATCCTCCTAAGTTTGGAGCAAGCTTCAATGACTTGTCTTACGGACCTTACCTGCAAAAAGTCCTGACTTTAATTGGATAATGGTGTAGAGCAATCTATATCTCAGGTCATTGTCGAAAGCAACGGAGTGATGAGTTATTAATAAATGGAGGCTAAAATCTGGGTGTGATACCAATAAAGGCTGATCAGCCAGAGGCTTATTTGGGAGTTCATGGAAAGAGAGAGTCAAAAGAGTCCTGCTAAAACGACTGTCATCACTTGGTTTGGGGAATCAAGGTGACTTTGTGGAGGCTCAAGGATATACAGGCTGAGGAATGGTTTGAGAGGCTCTACACTGAAGGGAAAATAGATTTCAATGAATTAGCATAACCAAGTCCCTAAACAAATAAATAAGCAAGTAAGCAACCAAAATAGCAAGATCCAGGGGACTGGGGGATCAATAGCCAAAGTTATTACAATATATTATCTAAAATGTGAAAGACAAATGAAAAAATATTTCTACCCAAAAATCTATACACAAATATTCGTGGCATTATTATTCATATAGCCAAAAAATGAAAGCTATCCAATTATCCATCAACTGATAAATGGATAAATAAATGTGGAGTGCCCATATAATGGAATTTTATTAACCAATAAAAAAGAATAAATTACTAAATTACTGGTCATAGTGCAGCCTGGATGGACCTTGAAAACATTATGCCCATTGGAAAAAAAAAAAACAGTTACAAAATTCCACATATTATATGATTCCATTTATATGAAATGCCCATATTAGGCAAGTCTATTGGGACAGAAGTAAGATCAGTGGTGGCCTGGGGCTACAGATTAGGGACGGGGAATAAGTGCTCATAAATGTGGAATTTCTTTTGGAGTTTGATGACTATATTCTATAATTAGGTTGTGGTGATGGTTGCACAACTCTGTGATTACCCTAAAAACCATTCAATTGTACACTTTAAATGGCTGAATTATATCTCATAATGTTGTTAAAGAAGATATTAAATCTCAGATTGCTTAGCCTTACATAGTTGGGTCAGTTGATTATTTTTAAATCCACACGTAAACAAATCGTTCTGTTAAAACTGTAGAACAGTGGGTATTATTCAGCAATAAAAATTCCTGAAACCTGACAGATAAAAAAACATAAATTTCAAAGATATGACAATTAGATAGACAAGAGACTGCTTGCAAGCAGGAAATGATACCAGAAGCAATGTGCAAAGAGAAAACAATTATGAATCTAGTATTACAATCCAGTTAGGCTATTATGTAAAACTAATAGCAAAATAAATATATTTTCAGGCATACAAAGACTTAAGTGTTTCCTACTCATAATTTTTTCCTGAAAAATTACAAAAGGATATTATGTATCCTCAATATTAATCCAGAGAAAAGGAGCTGCATAATAAAAAATAGTGAACCACAATATTATAGACAATGGTGATGAAAATAAATACTGAGACAATTTAATAGTCACAGAAATAGGATAACAAGAAAAATTTGTTACATGTATTTGAAACGGGCTGTAAGTAAATTAATTGGCAGTAACAGGAAGTTGTGAGCTCAGAATGTTTAAAGGAAAGTTAAAGTATACTATTTTCCTTGTTTGACGGAGAGAGGAAATAAGATATACTGTTATTTTTAGACTTTCTTATATTAAATTAAATATTGGTGCTAAGGAATTTAATAAATTCTCCCAGTAATGGTGAGTAATTTAGAACAACCCTACCACTTATTACAATTAGAAAAGCTGAAAAAATGGAAACAAACAAACACACAAACAAAAATCTTTGAAGGCATGAGAACATAAGCAATATAGTAAAGAATTACTGGACCAAGGTCCAAAAAACAGAAATGCAGAGTGTTAAGTCCTATTATTTCTTCTATAAGGAATTTTCTGAGTCTAGAAGGAAGCAAGCAAGAGACTGAGAAATTGAGTTGCATGTTTAGCAGCCTCCTGGGGCTAACAGGACACAATACAGAGACCAGGTCCTGAAAGAAAAGTCAGAGACACACACATTTCACCTTTAGACCCTGAAAGGCTACCTTCTATAAACAGAAGAGAAAAAGGAGAAATTGGTTCCTTACTGGAACTTCAATAAAGATGTGCTCAGAAGGACATTAAAAAGAAGAAAAGCTAAGCTGTAAGTATCCATCTCAATATATAGGGGCTCTACTTTTGAGAATATATCCTAGCTGGCTGTTTTTCTATTTCTTGGACTGCAGTAAACATTTCATCTTACCTTGGGATATAGTAACACATGAGTATAAATGTTAAATTGACAAACTTGTATCATGGAACACAATTTACACTTACTATGTGTGCTGCACTCTAATATTTGCTATTTCTTTCTTATCTAATTTTTAAATAATGGCAATGAACAACTAAATTAATTTTACACCTTGCTGCTGACTCACAACTCACAGATTAAAAAGACTACAACAAAGATCTCCTCATGGATGGGCATGAACAGAGATAAGTATAGAAGAACGTTTATAATTGGAGACAAATTAAATTACCGTCAATATTGAAATGAACTGTATACTTAAAATATGTGCATTTTATTGCATATGTTATGCCTAAAAATGATTAAAATACAACATTAAAATGAGGACCAACTACAGATGCAATAGAATTTTGAATGATAACATATGGTACCTGTGATGATTTGGAGTTATATAGCCCAGAAAAACATGTTCTTAAACTTACCCACTCCTGTGGGTGTAAGCCTCTTGTAAGTAGCATCTTTTATAAGGTTATTTTAGTTAAGATGCGTCCTAGCTGAATCAGAATGGGTATTAATCTTAGTACTAAAGGCCTCATAGGGAAGGCCACAGGGAGAGAGAAAGCCAGAGGAAGCAAGCCAGAAGCTGAAAGTCATTGCAACCCAAAGAAAAGAGAAAAGCCAGGAGAAGCTGCCATGTGCACTGCCATGTTACAGAAAACCCAAGGAACAAGGATCACCAGCAACCAGCCCCAGAACACCAGTCTTCCGGGGAAAAAAAAACATTGCCTTGATGATTCCTTGATTTTGGACTTCTAGCCTCAAAACTGTGAGCCCATAAATTCCCTTTGTTTAAGCCAACCCATTGCATCATTTTTGCTTTAGCAAAAAGTAAACTAAAACACAACTCAAACTAATAAAATTTTAAAATTTTAGTGAAATAAACAAATTCTAGACATATATAAAAAGTCAAATCTGGGACAAGAAGAAAAAGAAAAGTTGAATGAACAAACCATTCCTGAGACTTAAAGTATTACTTACTACTATGAATATACATGCTCCTCCAAACTTGTCCCTGGTTCAAATGTTTTTCATATGAGGTCTAATATATATAACCTCCCCACCCACCACCAGAAAAAAATATTTCAAAAGAGGGAGCAAGAGAAAGCTGTCTGACACTTTTTATGAATCTACAATATTTTAATCTGTTGATAAGATTCAGTTAAGGGAATTTTGATTAGATTACTTGATTAGATCACTTTAGAGTTTTTGATTGGACTATGTCAGTGAAGCTGGGTCTCAGCCTTCTTGCTGGGGTCTTATATAAACTGAGAAATGAAAGAAGAGATACAGAGAAAGGGAGCTCTGCCATTTTGATCCTCCCATGTGAGAGAGAGGACTCCAGGCTTACCTACAGCTGCAGAAAGACAGAGAAGTCTGGAGAGGTTCAAGGAGACAAGTCCAGGGAGAGATACCTGATCATGCAACAGATGAGCTCGAGGAGAAAGTAGCAAGAAAGAATGGCAAACCACCATCTTACCTCGCCACAAGGCAGGATTCCAGCATCTTCCAGCAGCCCACCTTTGGTGAGAACACATTTCTGATGATACATTGATTTGGACATTTTTTCAGCCTTGGAACATTAAGCTTTTATCCCAATAGATTCCCTTTATAAAAACCAACCCATTTCTGGTATTTTTGCATTGACAGCCTTTAGCAAACTAAGACACTTAGTAAGGAAACCCTCAAAAGAATAAGTCATGCAATGATATTAGAGGAGATGTTATACAACCTTTCCAACTTTATCTTCTGGCCCTTTGGTTGTCCTGAGCAGGGTGTTACTCTCTTCTTTATTCTGTTAAAGTAAATGAGCAAGAAATGTTCACAAGTTGATTAGTAATATGAGGGTGGAAAGTTCTCTCTGATCCTCCATGATTTGTTAGGCCCAATGGTCTAATTTTAGCTTTGGAAAAATATATACTTGGAAATATAATGAAAACTATATTGGGGAGGGAGAAATTTTATTCAAACAAGAGAGAGATTAGAAACAAATAATTGAACTTTTTGAAAAGAAAATTGCTTTTGTAAGTCCTTAAATATAATGCAAATTCAACTGAGTTTTTCTTTGTTATGAATATGAGAATTATACCATAAAAGTAAAATTTTTAATGCCATATGTAGAAGAAATATTATGATTATAACTTATAGGTATTAATTATTAATATTCTTAATTGTGTTTGCTATTAAGCAATTGGGCATATCTGAAATATTTTAATAAAACACTTTGTAATGTGCATACATTCCAAATATTATAAATATATATGCTGTTATAAATAAATTGATAAGGTGAAAATTAAGGTAACTTCCTTCTCTTAGGAATATAGGCCCCAGTATATTATTTTAACTCAAAGCTTTTTAACTGAATGCCAAAGATTCCCAAAGGGTCCAGGATAGAATTTAGAGAAATTGTGAACTGAATAGTAAAAAGATACATCTTTATTTTCACTAACCTCTAACTGAAAGTTTGCTTTTCTTCAATATAATTTTTGTCAAAAACACACAGTAGTATCATTAGTATAAATCAGATATTCTCATATCACATTGAGTTTGCTACAGATATCTTAAAATATTACTACTTTAAAATTATAGTATTTAATAGACCACCACAAAACCTTAATAGTTAATGCAGTGGTCAATAAATACATATATTAATTTACTATACTGCAGTCAAAATATTTTAACCAATGAAGACATAAGTACATAGATTTTAACAGACTGTCAAAGTAATCTATGATACTCAGAAATGTTAAAAATTCCTGTTTAATTAATTGGACCCCTGGTGTGAATTGTTTAGTGTCCTAGGACAGGAAAGTTATGTCCTTCATGTTTATCCTATGCTTGCCAGATCTTTTTGTTTACTCCCAGTGGAAAAGGGGCTGAAACTCCAAATTCATTGTTTAGATTTATGGCTTCCAATGTGGAATGCCAAACATTGTACAACACATGTAGTGTGGAAATTAAATGTATATTTTTTATTTTATTTAAATATTATATCATCCTTTAAAAATATATTTTTGAAAATGTTTTAAGTGTATATAATACATTCGAAAAATATGGCAAGAACAAAATTAAGCATAAATGAATATATACAATATATATATATATGTATGTGTGCATGTGTATATATTAGGGTTTTGAGCAAAAATTGGCATGACTTCACTTATGTTTTAAAAGAATCATGTCCTCTGTTGTGTTTATAATAGATTATAGAGGTGCATGGAAGGAAGCAAAGAGTCCAATTCAAAGACTATTTCAATGACAATATTTTTCCAGATGTCACTTATAAATAAATAATTTTGAATTAAGAAAAAAAAAAATCATGATCCACAAATTATTATCCAAAAATTAAATTCTTTATTTATGGGTGAATCTTGTAACATGATGCTGAATAGACTTTTCTTTTGCCTGTAACTTTTCTAAAGGCTTAAACCTGAAAATAAATGTTAACAAATACCCCATATCCTACCTAAATGTAAACCAGCTAACACATCTCAGGGTTTACTAAGAGGTTGCATAATTGGTCATGATATTATTACACATCAGTATCATGGCTTTCCTTCCCAAAACTTTGTGATAAGAACTGTTTGTATCTAGTAATGGTAAGAGTTAAGAATCTTTGGTCTGGAGGGGAATTGTTGCAGCTTTTCTCTCTGTTTTAGTTTGCCAAAAGGTTGTCAGTGCAAAGTACCAGAACGCTGGCTTTTATAAAAGGGATTTATTTGGGGTAAAAGCTTACAGTTTTAAGGCCGTGAAAAGTCCAGATCAGGGCACCATATTTCTCACCAAATTCAGCTACTACATGACAAAGCAAGATGGCCACCAATATCTGTCGAGGTCTCTGCCTTTCTGCAGCTATAGGCAAATCTTGCATAGTTCTTGTCTCTTACTGGGTCTCCTTTCTCTCTCTCTCTCTGGGCCTCAGCTCTTTGAGCCTCTCAGCGGCTTCTCCCTTTGCAGCTCAGCTGTGAGTGAAACCTCTCTCACATGGCAGGATCAAATATGGCGGTTTCCTTTTCCTGTGTATGTGTCTGTCTCTCTATGTGTTTCCATTTACATCAGACTCAGCAAGGGGGCAGAGACTAAAGCACTTTTATCAAGTAATCTAATCAAAGATCCTCAACTGAATTTAAAACAACCAAAGGGTATCAAACCCACAGGAATAGATTAATTAAAAAACATAATCTTTCTCTTTTTGAGATTTATAAAATAATTTCAAACTCTCCTTTTTGTACACTGCCAACCCTCACCTCACCCTATGCCAATTAAGTACGTTGGCAAGAAAATCCCTCAATAAGATATAAGATGGTCATGAGATGGACAGAATCACAACAGCATATTCTCAAATTGGATGTTGGTAGTAAACTTGTAGTTTACCCTGTGCATTTTTGAGCAGGAGAAGACTGTAGAAAGATGGCAGGGTAAAGAGGGGGAAGGGCATGGAGCTGTTGGCCCTCCCACCATATGATGAGTCAAGGATGTATAAACTTTCTGTGGGTGGCATGGAAATAACTAGACATAAACCATGTTGCAGTACCTGGCTGTAGCAATTACTTTTATGTGTCAAATGGATTTAGTAGCAGTGTCCAGTTGTTTAGTCAAATACTGGCCTAGATGTTGCTAGGAAGGTATTTTGTAGATGGGATTAACATATACAATCAGTTGACTTTAAGTTAAGGACATCACCAATTGGTTTGAGGCCTTAAGAGCAAAGATCAGAAGGTTTCCAGAGAGAAGAAATTCTGCTTTAAAACTACATCAACTCCCCTTGGAATGCCTAGTCTGCTGTTCTCCCCCATAGATTTCAGATTCAAGACTTCAACTTCAACTCTTACTGGAATTTCCAGTCTGACAACCTGCCCTATGGATCCCAGAGTTTCCAGGCTATGCAATTGTGTTAGCCATTAATATATATCTCCAGAAACCCTGAATGATGCACTGACCAAGGTGAGGAAAACCCAGAAGGAAAAGACTGTGGGAGAAACTTCTGTTGGGGACAACTGAAGTGGTCCACAAATGTCAAACCAGACCACATCTCCCTTCCTGGGAAATATGTGGTAGAGAGATCTTTGCTGCAGGGCTCCTAAATCCTTGCTTCTGTGCTCCAAGCAGCATTTGACTGCCAATCTGCCATTCCAAAAACAGCAATTACCAGTGAGTATGAGCAAAATCCAACTACAACACCTGTGTCCTCACTGAAAGTTCTTCAGGCTGAAGGTAGCAAGTGTTGGACATAAAGGAGAGGATTAAAAATTTAAACTGTGTTAAATTGGCCTGGTCTTTTATTTTACCTGAAAGTGACTGGAAATTTCTGGCATTTGCTAAACATAACCTTAAATGACAGGAGAAACCCTCATTCATTTATTGAACAAAGGATTTATTTAGCATATTCCATGTGCCAAGACAGTTCTAGGTGCTTTGGATAGATCCTAGTTCAAAATAGAAATCTCTGCAATTGAAGATCTTAACATTGTAGTGGGGGAATTCAGAAAATAAATATAAAAATAAGTAAGTTATATTCTGTGTTAGAGGGTGAAAAGTGCTATGGCAAAAAAAAAAAAAAAAAAAAGTAGAGCAGGGTAATGAAAATCAGGAATTGTACAAGGAAACAGTTTCATTTTTAAATAGGTGGTCAAAGTCGACTTCAATGAGCATCTAAGATTTAAGCAATGACTCAAAGACAGTCATCTGGCTAACTATAAGAACATTCTGGGAAAAAGGAAAGGCTTATGCAAAGTCCTAAGAGAGGAGCATTACTGTCAAGTTCAAGCAAGAGCAAGAAGTTCAGGAAGCAGGTGTTAGAGGTGAGAGTAGAGATGCAACTAGGGATGGAAAGAGGATTTGAGATGTCATCATTTTAGGCGATTTTAAGAGTATTGGAATTTAATCTAAGTGAAATGGGTAGTTATGGTAGGATTGGGGACAGAGTAAATCTCCTTAGTATAGCATAATTTAAGGCAGTGATTGTGATACACAGAAAATGTTTCAGGTTTGTATCCTCACTCCCCAGCCCCCATGGTTCAGACTATTTTGTAAACTCCTTAAACACACATGTGGCCAGCAAAAAACCAGCATTTATGCACCAGTTAAGGATATTTTAGCTTCCAAATGCTTTCATTTTAACTTTCTAGTAGAATGGAACAACTATTGAGCCTCTAAGCTATTTGAACTCTTTAGCCTCTACCAGACACTATGCTGCTTCTACTCACAAGGTGAAGAAAACTTTATCTTATGCATTTGATCTGTACATTAAAAGAACATGACTTTCATGTGAGAGGCCATTGAGGTGTTTATAGGAACTATAACCCTGCTGGACAGAGTGAAAGGTACCACTGCATCAAAGGATGCTAAGAAAAAGTGGCATGCTTTTGGATTTTTTTTATCTGTGCAAAGCTGCTGAGTAGTTTTATAGCAGGAGGAATTTCCCCAGAGGTTCCTTTTACACCCTCAAGTGTCAGCATATTGGGGGCAAGGTTTTGGCAATGCAACTGACCATTTTTTTTTTTTTAAGATTTATTTATCCCCACCCCCTAGTTGTTTTTGTACTCGTTGTCTTGCTTACTGTGTCCATTTTCTGTGTGCTCTCTGTGTCTGCTTGTCTTCTCTTCTCGTCTTCTCTTTGGGAGGCACCAGGACCGATCCTGGGACCTCCGATGTGGGAGAGATGCACTCAATCATTTGAGCCACCTCAGCTCCCTGGTTTGTTGTGCCTCTCATTGTCTCTCCTCTTTGTCTCTTTTTGTTGAGACAGTTCTCTGCATGGGCCAGCTCACCTCACAGTCCAACTCGCTTTCACCAGGAGGCCCTGGGAATCGAACCTGGGACATCCCATATGGTAGACGGGAGCCCAATTGCTTGAGCCAGATCCACTTCCTGCAACTGACCTTTGATCTCCAGGTTCCTAGCATAGAGCCAAGGAGGCGCTATCAAAAGACAGAAGCAAGATTCACTGCCCAATTTCTAACCAATGCTGTCACCCCTTCACTCTCCTCCTTAAATTCACCAGTGGCTGAGTTGTCAAGCTTCTCTTTTCACTAAGCCATCTACACGTGGCAGACAAAGCTGATGAGGAGCACATTTAATAGCTCATTTGTGGAGGATTGAATTGCTAAAGGGTGTGCCCGCACATATAAATGCAAATGAATTATAGCTTCTGCTGGGCCTGAGAGGTAGGTGGGTGGATTCCACTCAAATAAAAGCAAACATTTTCTAAAATCTCTTCTGTCATTGCAAATCAAAATCCTCCACATTAAACTGGCTTAGAATTATGAACTGAATTAGGTTTTTGAATGCATCTTTAGGATTTAAGTGCTATAGCCTACCTCTGCTCGCGTGGTATTTTTTCACCTGCACCACAAAAACTCATCATGACTGCCACAACAGGAAGTTATAGTCATACTTAAAGCTATTAAAGGAAGACAACTTCTTTCAAATATGCTAGCCAGGAAAAGACCCTGTTGAATTCTGGGCAGGATCCAACTAAAATAAAAGGAAAATTAAAAGCAAATCTTCACAATTGAGCCCTTGTCCCCAGAAAAGCACTGTTAAAACTGAGCACACAAAACACAACAACTGATACGCTTGTGCTCTGAGCATCAACATCTCAGAGGTGCAGGAATACTTTATATGCAAGACCAGTTGCTTTGCTTTAAACTGTGAAACTCTTCAATTATAGTATTTTGAAAGAGATTTGGCACAAGTGTGTGAGCTTATGTTGGGTTTCTCATTATCTAAGAAAACAAATAACTTAAGTTTTTCCATGAAATTAGCATTTCTCTTCTTAGGTGATATGTTCGATTTTTAAAATTTTTTTGTTTGCTTGTTTGTTGTTTGCTTTGGATTACAAAATAAATGTCAATCTTGAAAAGGTTGTTTTTCAGCATCGATTTCTCCTTGATCAGCATAGGACTTAAGAACAAAGAGCGACATGAGAACACCAACACAGCATTCAGCAGCACTGAGGTTGGAAAAAGATTTTAAATACTGCAACTTTTTTTTTTCTTTTCAATGTGACCCAAATTACTAGGGGAGAAAAGGAATTGGTAATGCACTATTGCCTGAGTGATGACCCATAATATGGCGCCCTCTGCTCTCATCGCAGGCAGGCGGGATTAGATGATGTTTGTTCTTTAAACTGTAAGGGTACTTGGGAATGTCATAAACATTGTATAAATATTAAGCCTTCCATCCTTTTCCTGCCTTTTTGTTTTTCCTCTCCAAAATGAAATGCTAAGTTCTGTCACCTGGGGGTAGTTATAATAATCACAGCTGCTGATATTGCCAAAGGCTGGAATGGAACTAGATCAAGGAAAATATGACCCAAAGTACATGGCTTTAGACTCTAGTTGCGACAGCTAATGCAATCACTGCCTGAGGAAAATGTGTCCCTTGCCTAAAATCACCCTGAATTGTAATCTGATTAAAAGATGTATGGTGGAGGGAAAAGGCAGCATTTGTGACATGCTTGGTTGATACACATAAATTTGATGATGGAGAATTGATAATTACCCTTGAGAAGCTGTAGATGGTGGAATCTCACTTATACTTTAGGGTATATGACATGTTGATAATGCCACTATTAGAACTTAGTTTTTTATGGGGGAAGGAAGGCCACAGATGCAGAATTTAAAAACAATACTTCGCTATCCTTAAGAACTACATTTCAGGAAGGAGATAAATATTTAAAAGCTTCCACCACCCCCTGATTCTGGAATGCATCAAGAGTACAGCATGTTATTGTTTGTATGAGTACAACCTGAGGACCTTCCAAAGAATTCCCTCCCATCAGCATAGACTTTGTAATACTGGGGAGAGAAGGAGATACTTCATGATATTCATCAGCGAAGGGGAAATGGACCTTGCCTTAGTAAAAGTCAAAAAGGCTATTTGAAAATGATGCTGATAATACATATTTAAAAATAGTTAATTGTTCAAATGTTTAAGCTCAGTCATTTTATTGAGACTTTCTTTCTGCTGACAGCAAGCACTGTTGTATTATGGAAGAGCTGACTTTTTCATTAATGTACTTAACGTTGTTTGTAAAATCTGAATTTCTGCATGCAGATGAGAACTTTTCCATTTAAGTATGAACACATACTCAATTATTGCTTTGTTATAGTAATTCTTTGGGAGAAAGATTTTTTTTGTTTGTTTGTTTTAGGTGTAGGGCAGTGACTCTAACTAGTAAATGATCAGATGTATTTATTAAAGAAGCTAGATCAATTTTGTTATGAAATCTGTAATCTGATTCAGAAGTCAATTAATATTTTTCAAGAAGACTTTGATGAAGGGATGCATCATTGTAAAAAGGATATTGACTCTCAAGTTGTTTTGCTTTGAAGACCAATATCCATTTGGTTGTATAAAGTCTGGAAAGTTTTACTTCAATATACTTGATGAGCACCTACCACTACTTGTTGAAAGCCTAGAGGCTAGGACAGCTAGGCACTGAGTCCACAGTAGCAAACAATATAGACTTCATAAAACTAATGACCCTTAATTTTCAAAAAATTTTTAAAAAAGCAAATACATTTAGAATCTACAATGTTGCAAAGCATTTTTTTATGGAAAGTATATACATATGTGTATTTCATTTATTCAATAAATAGGTATTAAAAATCATTCTTCTGCAAGATTGGGTATAAGTGGTAGACATCAAGATAAAGGAAACATAGCCCCTGACCTCAAGAAGCTTATGACCTAAGTAGAGAGATACTGCCTTAATTATGATACAAATTGGTGCTGAAAATTAGACGACAGAATTTAAAATAATGCTTTATCACTTATAAAAATTCATGCAGGGAGGATATGAAGAGAGCACTTGTAATCCCTCAACCCCTGTCTCTTAATCCATCTAATCATAAATTTTCTTTCACACCTAAATATCACTCAAGACCCTGTCAAAAATTGTCTTGTGATATTCCAGATGGAGGAAAATTGTTATATTTAGAAAACACTGGGGGCGGATGCGGCTCAAATGGTTGGGCGTCCGTCTGCCATATGGAGGGACCTGGGTTCGATCCCCGGGACCTCCCAGTAAAATAAAAAAAAATATATATATAGAAGGCACATGGGCTGCCAGGCTCTGTGTGCCGGTAAGCCGCCAGGTCCTGGGAGCCATGCAGCAGGATGATGACGTAACAGGAGAGAGACACAGGGGAGAGACAAGACGAGATGCTCCGAAAGCTCTGAAAACCAGGAACCCAGGTGGTGCAGGTGGCAGGACACCTCTCTCCTACATCGGAGGTCTCCAGGATCGAAGACTGGAGGATGAGGATGAGAAGAGAAGGCAGGAAAGAGACACAGAGAATTGCCCAGCGAATGAACACAAAACAGCAAGTGGGGAAGGGGGCGATTTAAAATGGATAAAGTAAATAAATAAATCTTAAAAAAAAAAAAAAAAAAAAAAGAAAATACTGACAATCTAGACATTAGATAATCATGTTATTTTTAAAATGTACTGATAACCTATTTTTCAAGACTGTCACAATGTTTGTCCAATAAAACATTAGGGATCTATCAGTTCCCTTAAGGTATAATTTTCTTTCTCTGACTGAAGGATTTGTGACCTATTGTTCTTAGAGTGGCTGATTTCTTTATCAAAGTAGGTATATATTTAAGAAAATACAATCTGAATTACCTGGAATCTGCCAAGGTGATTTCCACAAAAGAGCCTATACTCTTGCTCTAAATTGTGCCTGGAATGTTTACTTTCAGAAATCCCATTGCAGATTTTGTAATGTTCTTCCACTCTCTGCTCAAATATCACCTTCCTGGGAAGCTGTTCCTGAAACTCTACCAAAAAAAATCCTTCTACTTCCCACCCCAACTTTCTTTACTCTGCTTTATTTTTATCTTAGCACTTATTAGTTTCCAAAATTGTATTATTTACTCATTTGCTTACCTTTTAATTATCTGTTGTCTTCACTAGAATATGATCTTTATAAAGGCATGAACTCCAGTGATTAGGGTATCATCTGGCATATATTAGGTCCTCAATATATATTGTTTAAATATATTACGGAGTTAATGTATTTTTAGAAGTGAAAGAGAATACTTCTGGTTGAAAGAATTAGAAAACATTATAGGAGGTAGTATTTGAGCTCTAATTTACATAGAAAATATTAATAGATAAAAGTAGAGTAGAAGAGGAAAGTTTAAACAAAGACATGAAGATGAAAAAATAAGACCAAAGGAATAAAAATAATAGAACATCATTGTGTAAATAGCAAGTAGTTCTGTTTGCCTGGTATAGAATAGTTTTAGTGAAGCCTCAGGTTGGGACTAGGGCTTATGTATGAATTCCGTATTACTGCTTTGTATCATATAGGTAGGCAATAATGAATCATTAATATTTTAATCAAGGGAGTGAAATTATATAAGGGATGTTTTAAAACAATAATCTGGTTGCTGTAAGAAGAATAAGAAGAAACTAGAGGGCTCCTGGTCAGACAAGATTATTTGGCCTTAAAGAAATTGAAAGAAGTAAACTCTTCAGACTGTCAAAACGTCATTACAGGGGAGCAGATGTGACTCAAACAACTGGTCACCCACATCCCACATGGGAGTTCCTGGGTTCGGCTCCTGGTGCCTCCTAAAGAAGAGGAGCAGACACCACAATGAGCAGATGCCACAACCAGCAGATGCCACAACCAGTAGATACCACAACCAGCAGGGAGCTCGCCTCCCACATGGAAGGTCCCTAGCTCAGTACCCGATGCCTCCTAAAGAAGAGGAGCAGACAATGAGCAAACAGATGAGGGAGCTATCTCAGGGCGGGGGGAGGGAATAAATAAATAAATATTTTTCAAAAAACATTACAATTTTGCTGGAAGTGAAGGGCCTTTAGCAGACTAATTCAAATATTTCTTCCTTTGTAAAGCTATGTTTAGGGAAAAAAGAGAGATAAAAAATCATTACTGGGTTGAATAGATATAAGAAGCAAAGAATATCTGGTTAAAGGTTAAATAGTCCAGGCTGAAATTCAGTTACATTTGGGCAAGTAATTCCCCAGAAATTCTTAATCTCATATACACCTATCAAAAAACTTGCCTAGCATTTTATTAGGAACACAGATTTCATACACAATGGAAGTTCTTTTCCAGACCAGGTTACTGGTACATTTTTCTTAATAAAGTAAAGGACAACTAGGTACTCAGTAAGATGTGGTTAGGCTGGGGAAGGTTGAGTGGTTGTCTATCATGAGCTTAAGAATTTGGTCATTGTCCAGAATGTGTCTTTCAGTTCTGTTAGACATCAGATTTTGTAACCAAACCAGAAGCATATTTTTCTTTCAATATTGGACATTCTTACACCAAATTGGGAGGCCAGATACTTGAATTATTTGGCCAGTACATTGTCTCCCAGCAAACACTCCACATGAGAAGCCAAATGATAATCAGAACAACTAGAATCAAAATAAAATAAGGTAGATGGTTCATATGTTTACTGATACCAAATATTTGTTTTGTCTGAGGTATCCTTTTCCACTATATAGTTATTTTTGTCAAAATTTATTTAACTCATTAATGAGGGAACTTGCCTGATTAGAAATAAATTTTAAAAGAGGAAATGAGAATTGTCCTATAGGTAAATGTAACCATAACCATTGGGGTTATCTTTTCTACTGGGCAGATAAAAACCATTGAACCTTATCTGTTTTCTGTGGGTCAATTGTTAAAGTTAAGGAAATGCAAAATGTCTTGTCCCTAATCATTGTAAATACTAAATCAAACAACTTGACATCCCTAATGTCACATGATTTTTAGGCAAGATCATTCTTAAGCAATCCTCCAGAATGACAATTTTAGAAAGTCACACAATCAATTTTTTCCCTTATTTTCAAGAATGGAAACTTTTTTATACCAATGTGTTCTATAATTTTCATTTTTCATTACTTCCTGGTCTTGCTATATCCTCTTCTTAGGGACTTACTCCTTTTGGGTATGTTAATTATGGTCAGCTCTTAGTTGCCTGAGAGTTAAGTGGTCGCATTCAATCACTTTTAGGTGACTTAGTGAATTTCTACTTTTGTATTTGACTTGACTTATTCAGAGGACAATTTTATATACTTTATTTTAAGTTTTGGGGATATAGTTTATTTTAACTCCTGAGTACTGAATGAACTAAAGATTGGTTAAAGTCCCATGTTAATGAAACTCAGGTCAGAGACAGGGAAGAATCAAGACAACTTTTGAGGGGTTGGAGTACTAAACATGATTATGACATTGAGCTGGATAAATGAGACCACTAGAACCATTAATGGAAAGAGGAAGTCTGGAGAGGAAGATGATTTAGGAAAGAATTTAGAAGTTTGGTTTCCAATTTAATAAGTTAGCCCTGAAAATAGCATATAAAAAAGAATATGTAAGTATAGTTAGCTTGGAAGCTAATATGTGATAATATGGTGAAGGAATTTCCCTAGTTTTCAAAGGAAAATGAAAAACTGGTAAGTGACAATGCTTATAACTTCAGATGACTACGTATTTGATAGTAGTGGGATTGTATGTAATTTCCATCTTTTAAATACTTTTCTGTATTCTTCAAGTTTTCTATAATGAGCAGGCATACTTTGATTACAAAAGACAGACATAATAAACGTTATTAAAAAATTATTCTTCGGCCCTGTTTTAAATTAGTATTAATTTAATACTAAATATGGCAAATGGAAATATGGCTTATTCAACACAGCAGAAAGCATTCTATATTTGTATGGAACTAAATACACTAGAGTTTTGAAACATGCTTGAGACTATTTAGAGGAAGATTAATGGTGAAACAAAAGTTTTTTTAATGCACACATGCAAAAATTTTACATCCAACTGTGTAGCATGATAAATGTTTCTTTCAAACATGTGAAAATGGTAGAGAAGAATACAGATTTTTTGGACATGCAGGTAGCTTTTTACTTTCTATTTTGGTGGAAAACTTTTATAATACCATTTAGCATATAACATTTAATAAGTAGGCCTGTAAGATATAGATTCATAATGAAAGTAGATGACTTCTGGCTGTTTAAATTTTACTTTTTCTCCATGGAATAGAAGGGGAACATACTTCCCCCAGGCCATATTCCACCTCCATTAAAAATTATCTGTGTATATTATTTTCAAGTTATACATTTATTCTATAAAAATTTCCTAAAACATTGTTAAGATTTTCTTAATAAAGATTTAAAACTGTCTGAGAGGCAAGATACAATAGTGATGAGGTGGTAATACTAGCTACATATCTACTCTAAGTCTCACTAACTGACAAATTCTTGACTAGACTGAAAAAATAGAGGAAACCCTATTCATTGATTACCTGCTGGAGGCATTTGGCAAAGGAGTAGAAAGAGGTATATGTCAAATGTTGTTGAGTCACTGAATGGACAAGTTCTGAGAACAGTATTCTCAAATCTCTGTTCTTGATGCCTTAGAGATGCCTTGAAATCATAATTAACTTCCAAATCAATTCCCTATGAACTCCAGCCCTGTCCTTGCATTTCATGAGAGTGTTATCTCCTTATTAACATTTTAAATCTTTAGAATAGCCTTCCCTCTAACTTGTGCTTCCTCATATAGGACTAGTTTCTTCAAAACAAAACAAAATTCTGACTATAAGATGGTATTAAGCTCATTAAGAAAATTGTTACAATCTAAGGCCGTGATTTGTATAATTATGGTCCAAACCTAAAACAAAACACAGTTCATAAAGCTTCCTTGTAAATTTGACAACATTTCCTTGTACCTGATTACCTGGGCTATTGTTTTAGCTTTCTAATACCTTATGCCAAAGGACACAGCACTTCAGTGATACTGAAATAGTTTTACCAATTTGTACATTTAAAAAAAAATGGTCTTCTGACTTAACTGGATAAAAAAAAAAAAGATGGTCCAGGTGGCTATAATTTTTTACCTTTATAAACATAAGAATTAAAATATGCAGCTGTGTGAGCTATTCACAGGTGTTTGGCAGAAATGATAGCATTTTACTTACCAGAGTGAGGCACAAAGTACAAAAACAAGGATGGCACAACCTGGCATATTTCCTCGGATAGGGTATGTCAAAACAATGAAAATGTCCAAATAGTCATGAAGCTTTACAAAGCCATGATTTTCCAAACCCTTTATAAATTTTTGAGAAAATTCTTAGCTCAAAGTTTTTAAAAACAAAATGTGGAGCAAATAAGATTTTTAAGCAAAATACACAAAGGCTAAAAAAAAATAAGTACTTGCATGTAATAGTAAAGTAAGACCTTCTTTGATAATGCACCATAAAAATTACAAGTACCTGAATTTTTATAATTATAATAGGAAATGGTATTGATTTTCTTCTTTGAAACTTTAGAATCCTTACATGTAAGACAGCATTTGATAAATCAGCGTTATTCAGGCTCTCTTTATCAGGTCCTACCAGGTAGATGCTGTCTATTATGTTTGGTGAATAACCCTGGTTCTTCCAACCCTTTCCCCCAATTCTTCCTGTATTAGTTAGCATTGCCTCTTATATATTGCATCTTTCCCCTATCACATTCTCCCCAAACCTGCACCCATGTTGACTCCTATCCATAGCCTCCCACAGCTCTTAGCTCAGCGGCCAGCACACAGTGGGCGTCTGGAGTAGCAGCACACTCTGCCCTATGGAGGTAATTTTTTGCTAGGTAACTTTTTTGCTTACTCTCACCACAAGAATCTTGACTACCTTAATCAGATGGAGTATTGTCAGCCTAGATAATGTGTGTATAAAGCGATTATTTTACACTACTAGGTTTGAAAGTAATATGTTACATAGTTCTAGTAACTGGAACAGAAAATGTGGAGGGAGGGAAGGAAAATGATTAAATTCCCTATTAATGGAATGTTTAAATGTCTTTGTGTACGTGTGTTTTAATGGTAATTTTCAGCATAGAAGGGATGTATTTTAATTTCTCTGAATATAAATTAAAATGCTTTTCTTGTTGAGTGATACAAAGATTTTTAAAACTAATTACATAATTATATATATTAACAGTAGCTGCTTGACATCATTGTGATTAAAAAGGATTACAATGTCAATAAACTATTAACTTCATTGCTGTGCCATTGATTAAAGTGATGAAACTGGATAGGCTATACTACTGAAGTGGCTGGTGTGTAAATTATTTGACTACTTGGTGTCTCAAACAGTTGGAGATATATATATATATATATATTCCAGTTCGTTTAATTGCTTATGGTTATATATACTCAAGTTACTTGACAAAATGTGATCAAATTACAGTGAGGTAGTTCAAGAGAGTTGGAAAAAACCCAGATCCCATAAAAAGGAATATGAAAACTCCTAAACTTGACATTACATACTACAATTTATGAGTCCTCACAAGAGTACTCCTATAACATGATTCATCTTGACACATCATGAACTGGTCAAACATCTTGACACATCATGAACTGGTCAAATCAAGTTCACCAAATAGAGTTACAGGCAAAGCTGTACAGTATGTACATAGTTCATATTGTAATGAGCATTTGTCCCATACTTTTATAATAAGTTTACAAGGGGATTTTTTTCCTGTGAAAGATTTTTTTCACTGTGGTTAATCTCTTTTCAATTCTGTACTTTATTAAATTGATTTCCAAATAATCATTCTCTTTATAGAAGTTTACCAATCTGTGACATAACCACATAAAAATGACCATGCTTATTTCATAGATTAACTTAATAAAGTAAAATGTTTTCTAGGAAACTCTCTTATGAAATGAAGCATAGTTATTTATAGAAAATT
This sequence comes from Tolypeutes matacus, assembly GCA_026826555.1. Classification (NCBI taxonomy): domain Eukaryota; kingdom Metazoa; phylum Chordata; class Mammalia; order Cingulata; family Chlamyphoridae; genus Tolypeutes; species Tolypeutes matacus. The sequence continues at coordinate 20,101,329 of JAKSZT010036119.1, read as the reverse complement.
ATTTATACATAAAATTTATTATACCTAATATGAAAATGCCATTAACATATTTTAAAGGTTGTTAAATTATGTTGGAATAAAGCTATAAGACTGGGTTAAAATGATAGTTCAAGGAAAAATTACTATTCTTTAATACTTAAAATTTTTTTTCTTTATTTAAAAACTTGCATATTTACAGAACAATAATGAATAAAATACAGGATTCTCATACAACACCTCACCACCAACACCTTACATTGGTGTGGAACATTTGTTACAACTGATTATAGCACATTTTTTGTAATTGTACTATTAATTAAAATCTATAGTTTAATTTACGGCTCACTGTGTAGTGTAGTTCCATGGATTTTTAAAAAATTTGTATTTTGTTACCGTATATGCAATCTAACATTTCCCTTTTAATCATGGTCAGATATATATTTCAGTGTTGTTAATTGTGATCACAATGTTGTGCTACCATCACCATCATCCATTACCAAAACATTTCCATCATTCCAAATAGGAACCCTGTGAATTTTAAGGCTTAATTTCCCATTCCTTAAACCCTCTCTGTCCCATAGTAACCTATATTCTATATTCTGACTTTGAGTTTGCTTATTCTAATAATTACAAATTAGTGGTATAATACAATATTTGTCCTTTTGTGTCTGGCTTATTTCACAAAACATGATGTCTTCAGAGTTCATCCATATTGTAGCATGGATCAGGACTTCATTTCTTTTAATGGCCGAATAATACTCCATTGTGCATATATACCACTTTTATTTATTTATTCATCGGTTGATGGACACTTGGGTTGCTTCCATCTTTTGCCAATTGTGAATAATGCTACTATGAACATCAGTGAGCAAATACCTGTTCAAGTCCTGGCTTTCAAGTCTTGGGATTGCAAGGTCATATGGTAATTCTATACTGAGCTTTCTGAAGAACCACGAAACAGTCTTCCATTGGGGCTGTACCATTTTATATTGCCACCAGCAATGAATGTGTTATTATTTTTCTGCATACTCTCTGTAGCCCTTTGGCAATTTGATGTAATTATGAATTCCAAAAATATAATTGGATCATGCTTGTAAACTGATCTGTTAATCTGGGCATGATTAAGGTATGATTAGGGTGTTGACTGGGCCATGTCAGTAGGGCGTTGAGCCCCACCCCTTGGTGGGTGGGGGAATCGAATATAAAAGGCATCACAAAGAACAGAGTTGCAGATGTTTTTGAGAAGCAGTTTTGGAGAGAAGACCTCAGGAGAAGAGAAGCGAGCCATTCACCTGACAGTCTACAGCTGACCTTGTGGAGGAAACAGAGGAGCTAAGCCCAGAGAGAAATGCAGCCCTGGGAAGAGAGGAACCCAAGAAGCCTGAACCCTGGCAAAAGTCGGCAGCTGCCTTGCTCCAACACGTGACAATGAACTTTGGTGAGAGAAGAAACTTATGCTTTATGGCCTGGTAACTGTGGGCTTCTACCTCAAATAAATACCCTTTATAAAGACCAACCCATTTCTGATATTTCACATTAGCTTTCCTTTGACTGACTATTAAATTCTCCTACACTTATTATTTTCTGGTTTTTGTTTTGTTTTGTTCTGTTTTTTTTTTTTTTTTCCTAGCAGCCTTTCTAATTGGTGTATTGATAGACAAGTCACATAACCCTCTTGGGCCTCATTTTCATATCTGTATGGTAAGGAGATTGGGTTTTATGGTCCCCAAGGTCCTTGGTTGCTACTCCAGGGTACTGTGCTCATTGCTTGGTGAGAAATGATATATAATGGAAAAGTGGGCCATCCAGCCCAGTGTTTTGTCACAGAAGTGACAAAAAAAGGCCCACCCTGCTTTTTGCCCTAAGTAGGACTTTTAGGTTGTATTTTTATATTACACATATATATTTTTCAAAATGTTTAGAAGGTAAACACCACTTTGGTAAAGACTTAAAGTCTATTTTTTCTGATATTAGTATAGCCGCCCCAGCTCTCTTTTGGTTATTACTTTCATGGTATATATTTTTTCTCATCCTCCCACCCTCAACCTATGTGTATCTTTGAATTTAAGGTAAATATTTTCCACATAGCATGTAGTTGGGTCATCCTTTTAATCCATTCTGTTATCTCTGCCTTTTGACTGGAGCATTTAATCCAAATACATTTCAACTAACTGCAGATAACATAGGTCTTTCTTCTGCCATTTTGCTATTTTTCCTTTGTAAGTCTTATACCTTTTTTGGTACCTGGCTTCCATTAAAGCCCACGTATATATTTATTTGCGTTCTTGTGTTGTACCATAATGAGAGCCTTCTCATTTCTATCTGGGTATATTTTTCTTCTGTCTTTCTTATGGCTACCATAGTGTTAAAATTTAATATCCTAAATATATAACAATTATATTTGGTTTGATACCAACTTAACTTCAATAGCATGCACATATACTTTTCCTATATCCCTCTGGACCCCCATTATTTTTTTGTACTTCTTATCACTTATATCTTTGTACATTGTACATCCCAAAACCAAGATTTACCATTACTTTTTTAAAAATAATTTTTTATTTTTTAAAAGATACTTAGATTACATAAATGTTACACAAAAATTATAGGGATTCCCATATGCCCCACATACCACACCTCCCACAACCTCCCACATAAACATCTTTCATTAGTGTGGCACTCACCTGCAATGGATATACACATCCTGGGGCTTTGCCACTAACTATGGACCATAGTTCCCATTGCAGTCCACACCCTCTCCCACAGTTCTGCATGTTATATGCTGATGTAAAATGGCCTATATCTGTCATTGCAATGTCACTCAGGATAATTCCCAAGTCCCGAAAAAACCAGTTTATTACAATTGCTTTTCCCTCTCCCTGACCCCAAAGCATCCAGTGGCCACTGGCTCCACATTAATGTTGTAATTTCTTCCATTACTTGAATTACAATATGTCTATAACAGAATATCAGTAAGTCCACTCTAGTCTAGAAATTTTTTAAAATTTTTTCCCATTTTTTTGAATATCCCAATCCTTTTATTTTATTTTTAGATTTTTTTTTAAGTTTTCATGTAATTTATCTCTTACATTTAAACTTATAATTATTTCATTTTCCTATTGACTGTATTTGGCTATTATATTGGCTTCATCTTTAAAGAAGCTTTGGATCACAGAAGGGTTACAACTGGGGTGGGAGAGGATCATTGGTGGGGGGATGTCAGGTTTGGGGGGGTTCATGGGAGGAAGTTCACCTGAACATACATAAAAGGTATACAAATTTGTTCAAATGCTCATGAGGCATGGTCACAGTGGGTGGAGAAGCACTCAATAAATGAGAGAATACTGAATTCCCAGCCTGTAGAGCTCTGCCACATTCTCCAAGGGAGCAGCAATAGTTCCCCAAGTGCAGGGGCAGTGTCTGGCTAAGGAGGATGATCTACTGATGGGCTCTTGTTATTGATGACTAGCCTTAGGAGTCTTTGCTTTTGAAACTGAAATTTAGCCTGTTGTTATGGGGTGCCTAAGGGTTGCCTCCTGAGAGCCTCCTGAGAGGCTCAAATGTGGCCTCTCTCTAAGCCAAACTCAGCATATGAATGCATTACCTTCTTCCCAATGTGGGACATGACTCTCTGAGATGAGCCTCCCTGGCACCAAGGGATTACTACCATTATTTTTTATGCATTTGTGTTTTAGCACCTGTAGGAAGTAAGAAGTGGAGTGACATACCAAACAATACACCACAATAATACTGGCATTTATAACAAGCCAAATGGTTACCTTTACTGCAGGTCTTTATTTATTTATGCTGCTTTGAATCACTGCCTAGTGTCATTTATTTTTAGTCTGAAGAACTCCCTTTAGCATTGCTTGTAGGCAGGTCTAGTGGTGATGAACTCCCTCTGCTTTCCTTTGTCTGAGGATGTCTTAATCTCTCCCTCAGTTTTGAAAGAATGTCTCTCTGGATATAAAATTCGTGGCCCCCAGTTGTTTTCCTTCAGCATCAATCCACTGTCTTCTTGTCTTTATGGTTTCTGATGAGAAATCGGCACTTAATCTAATTGGGACGTCCTTGTATGTAACACATTGTTTTTCTCTTGCAGTTTTCAGAACACTCTGCTTGTCCTTTGTATTTGAGAGTGTAATCAATATATCATGGGATGCATTTTTCTTCATTTTTATCCTGTTTGGTGTTTTCTGAGCTTGGATATGCATATTCAGGTCTTATGCTAAGTTTGGGGAGTTCCCTGTCATTAATTCTTTGAATATTCCTTCTGTCTCCTTCTCTCTTTCTTCTCCTTCTGGGATTCCCATAATGCATATATTGGTGTGCTTGATGGTAGCTCATAGCTATCTTAGGATATTTTTTTATTGCAATATTTATTTTTTCTTTCTGTTTCTTACCTGACTTATTTCAAGTGTCTTTTCTTCAAACTCACTTATTCTTTCTTCTGCCAGCTCCAATCTGCTCTTGAACCCTCCTGGGCATTTTTCATTTCAGTTATTGTCGTCTTCAACTCCAGTAATTCTGTTTGGTTCTTTTGTAAAATTTATTTTTAGCAAGACTCTCATATTGCTTGTTCATTGTTTTCCTGATATCCTTTAGTTTTTTTCTCTGTAATTTCATTTATTGTTGTCTCTAGCTGATTTTGCCTGGGGCAGGTTGAAATAATAGGCCACCAGACATCCAAATGCACTAATCAAAAGCCCTGATCATTAATTGGTCATGACCACCCCTGTTATTGGGGAAGAGGATTTTTACATCCCTTTCTGTCACCAAAGAGCTAGCCAGGGATTGGTCCCTAAGGTGTCCTGACATGAGAGTGGAGGATGAGCACAAATATCCACCACACAGAGGGAGAAATTTACTGTTCTTTACCATAGTTTATCAGACTTTCTTCTGTTCTTCCCTGGATGCTGTACAGTGTTCTTCTGTCCTCTGGAGGTCCAAAATAGTTCTTTCAAATACTTCCTGCCTGTTTAATAGTTGTTTTGGTGAAAGGACTGAGTTCTGGAGCTCCCTACTGTGCTATCTTCCCCAGAAGTCTCCCTTTTCATTACTTTTAAATCTTTGGGTAAGAGCATGCTATCAAAGATAGATGTGTCAAGTTAAGTCATCTGTGTCTTAGAAATCAGCCTAAGTCACTTTATCTGTTTACACAAATATGCACACATATGCATGGGCACATACACATGAATAAGTTATAGTATCCTTAGCCACATCCCTGTCCAATGACCTTCACCAGATTTTAATGAATTCCCAGGAGCTTATAAATTTTATGGCATGGTTGGTTTCCAAGTATCAGATGCTGCTGGGAATTCCTTGTGTCTCACCTCCTGACGCTTTTCCTGTCTCTCTGTTCTGCTTCAACTTGAAACTCAGTCCTGTTTCTTTTGTCTATACAAAGATAATTTAAAACAAAAATCTTTAGAAGATATTTTTATTTTGTGAAGGTCTTAACCCAAGCTTTCAAATAAGAAAGGGGTTTACTTCACAGCAATGTACAAAACTTAGAATTGAAAGCAGACACTTCCGTACCTAAATATCCTTTGGTTACCTGGTCAGCGGGGAGTGTTTGTGAGACACATTTATACATAGATTCCAATCTCATGCCATGCTGGTCTTTCCTCTCTCATGCCTCCCCTCTCCTCTCTTCTCTGTATTCCACCCCATTCCCCAAATTCTTATTTAATGTTTTATGAAAAGCAATCTACTTTTAAAGTTTTTCAGATATAACACCTATGTATAGAAATCATCCATACATTTACTGGTGACCTTGTAGAATCTGAAGCTTCCAAATCCCCTTTTATAAGATTACCTTAGAGAGATCAGTTTGTGCAAGCAGAAAATAGGCAATGAAAGGATTATTGTATTTTGTGCATTTATCTCTGATGTTTGAGAAGGAGAAGGTGTTTACCCTTCCATTTTATTTATTCAACAATTAATGAGTAAACCCTTGTGTCAGCCACGAAGAGAGGTGCTAGGAATTCATGGATCAGACACAACTTCTGTCTCTAAGGAATCTGGGGATTCTTCTGGGAAACTAAGAGTAAAGAGATAATTACAATTAACATGGTATATGAGTGAGATAGACTCAGAGCAACACAGAGCAGAATGGAAAACACAGCCGTAGACAGGGGTGTTGAGTGGAAGGTATCTTTGCAGGCCTGAGTGAGGTCAAGGTAGTGTGGGGAAAGGGTATGTTAGGGAAGGCTTCCTAGAAAAAAGGCACATCTAGATGACACCTAAAGAATGAAAGGGATCATTAAGGTAAAGGAGTGGTATTTAGGAAATTTTAGGCATAGTAAGCAATACTAACAATCCATGGAAGAAAGGTTTGAGTAGACGATATAATGGAAAGGGTGGCCAGAGAAGATGAAGGGGTAGGCAAAGAGGCAGATGAGGAAAAATTCTGTTTGTCTTTGGCAAGGACTTTTATTTTGTACTAAAGGAAATAAAAATTCACTGAAAATTTTGAAGTAAGGAAATGATTCATTGTCTGTTTTTTCTCAATAAAATATTTGCATTTAGAGATTAAAAATAGAAATTAATGAAGAATTTTTAAGGAAAACTCTGTCAAATATAGGTATATATATGTTTTTTTACTCAAATATGCTTCAAAACATAAATATTATCTGGGAAAGAATCCCTTCTATTAAGAAATATAACTTTTAGAGCACAAACATGACTGCCCTTTATTATGAATATAGTGATTCCATTCAGAAGTCCACTGAAAAAATCAGGCTTCTAAATAAGCCAGGTGTCTTTTGTAGGCTACCTTTATCTCTCTTTTTGAAGTGAGTTATGCAATGGAAAGGGACCTGGGGCTATGAAAACTTGAAACTTCAAATAGATCTACAAAGCCAACATTTACATAGAGGCAGTGGAAAAATCTTTACAGTAATTTTCTGCCCCAACACATTCTACTGGCTTTTAAAATCCTTCTCATTTCACATAAAAATATTTAATTCACCCAAATTGTTATTTTCGATATTCTACCATGAATTCCTTTGAAACTATTTTATTTGGAGCAAATGGTCCACAAATTATTTTTAATATGATTTTTTAAGCTTTCAGTTTGCTTTGGGATTAACAATGGTAGAACCAAGGTTGTTTATGCACAAATAACTTGAGTATAGACTACATTATCTTTTCAAGCAAAAACATTTGTATAGACTGAAACCAGGCAGCCTCTCAAAACCAACTGCTAAGGCAATGAAAGATCTATGCATAAACTGATCGAACTATAGCTAAAAAATCATAGGTGCCAAGAGGCTAATGTATTCCAATGAAAGGAGGTAGTTTTTCTCATTTCAGTGATCCTTTTCTTCAGCACCTGAAATACCTCATAATGCTTAGTATGTCTTTACTAGGTAGCACCTGTTAAAAAGATGTGCCAAAGTATAAATATTGAACAATATAATATTTTTCACAGCCAAATACTCAAGTTGTATTGCAACAGCTGGCAGAAGAATCAGTATTCTGAAAGTCATTTGGAGTGTTGAAATCTACTTTAATGGGGAGAATGTGCAAAGTCAGAACAATGAACTGACTAAATGTTCTCTCATAAAGCCGAATTTAATGTTAGGACTGAATGAGATAGATTTATTGCCATTCCATTGGTACTGAAAGATTAGATTTGGGGAAAAATACTTTTCATCCTACCCTTTTACCATATTTTATTCCTATGGAAATAAACATGTATTCATATTATATAGTTCCTATTCATTCTTAGGTGAAAAAACATATTTGGGAAAATATTTTCTCAACAAATATATTTGCCTAATTAAGTTCTTACCTTTCTGAAGTCCTTCAGACAAATTAGTGGGGTTAACCGTCCTTACCAGTAAATAAAACAAATGACAGCTTTTAAAGGCTAGAACAGATTTTAATCACTCTGCCCAATGATCTTCAAATTATTCCAGGTTAGCAATGGGGGTATATTGGTGTGTGAGTGTGACCAGGAAGGGCACAAATAATTGAGACTCTGGAACTACCGCCACCACATTAATCAAGATAGCTCTACTTATATCTGCTTTGTATTTGGTTTTCTAAATCCTCTCATAAGGAATAATATTTAAAGAAGAAATCCATGGCTAACATGATATTTTAGATTATCTATCATACTAATTTGGAAGATATGGAAAATGAGAAGACCTGCTACCTATTTCAGTATATGCATTTCATATCCTCTCTACTTAGTGTATTTTTCTTACCATTCTTTAAGAAAGCTATTTTAGCTGGCTTTCTATTGTAGCCAGTTTCATGCCCTTTTGGAACTTCTGATTAATATTATTTTTACTTCCCACAATCTCAAAATGAGAAAGAGGTCCTTTCTCAACCAACTTCCATATTTGTGTGTGCCCTTGGTAGTGTCTGTAAAATAAGAGTATTTTTTGGCCAACTTGGGTCCTGCATGCACTAACACCTGAACTGAGGGAAGGTAACTCTGGGTCAATACTACTCAAAGTATGTCCATGAACCGGCTAGGTCCACTAATTGTTGTTACTAGTCTGCAAGCAGATACAGAATTTGTGCCAGGAGAAACCTGACCTACCTCACTGTGCATACTCTTTAATTTAGCTGACTTTTCTTTTTCATAGCAAGAATTTCTTGATGTTGTTGACTTATATTCTGGAACAATATCCTTGTTTCTTGTAGATAGCACATGCCAACACATCTATTGAGATGGGTGGGATGGGATGGAAGAATAAAGGGAAACATTGAAAAGGGAGTGGAAGATTCTGTATCCGTCAGAAGAGGAAAGTTATTCAGGGCAGGCACCACCTTCCAAATAACAAAATGCACACACATAGCACATAAAAATGCAAACAACAAAATAAAAACATGAGTTTATACTATAGGCACTTTAAAAATATATATTTTTAATCCAATTAACATATTCTGAGAGGAAAGTATTATCATTTCTATGTTAAGACTGAGAGAACTCAGGCTTTGAAAGATTAAGTTCAATGTCAAAGATGACAAAGCAGCATGCAGGAAAATATGTATGTGAATTTGGAATTCCCAAACCCTTGCCCTTTTCATTATAACACAATAAATGGGAGGCACCAAAATTTATTGGGGGTTAGGGTAGGGAGGATGAAGATAGGATCAAAAAGGCATGTTAATATGTGGCCATCAATTTCTGTGAACCAATGTATCTGGGCCATTTAATGTAGTGTTTCCCAAAATGTGCTATGACACCACCTGCACTGGAGTCACCTGATATAATTTTTAAAATATAATTTCCAATTTGTACTGATGACTAAATTTTCTACCATCTCCCAAGATGGTTTTCAGGCTTAGGTTATCACTGAAATTGGGATAAGTTTACATCAGTGATTCTTATGAGTCATACTTGATTTAAGGTCTTTCTTTCATTCTTTCTTGCAGCTTTTGAATAACTGTGGCATTTTCAATCAGTAGAGCCTTCTATCTTGTCTACATGGAGCTATATGAAGCCAATAACTAAGTAATCGTCCTAATACATGTAATTTAGCTTCTTAGTGAGGCGAGTACATTTGTTTTATAGTCTCCAATTTAGCCAGTGAGAGATATCAGGTTAATTCTTCAGCATATGAAAATACCTTCGGCAGCACCTGTGCTATATTTGTTTCCAGGTACTTTTTGTGTTTGATGATTAAGAAATTAATATTTTTTCAGGAAAGTACAGATTTACATTCTATCTATGAATAAATACAAGTAATAGACAAATATATTAAAGTCAGCTATAATTAAAAATCCATCTAAATAAATTGAAAAAGAGATAACAATTTTTAAATTGAAACCTGTTTGGAATTATTTACATAGCACCATACATTTTTATTGGAATAATTAACTTTTGTCTCTTCTGATCTTGTAATCCATGTATTTTAGATGAGCTTATTAATGGATGGTTTAATTAATTCAGGCATGATACTAATTAGGCTAAGGTGCCGGGTTTACTTTGTATGCAGGTCAGTAAGACTTTACATGAAGAAGGAAGAACTGTTTTACAGCCATAAGACTGTAATGTTAGCAATATATTACTCTGGATACCTGTTCAGTAAATGTATATTATTTATGTATTTTGAAAATTCAGGCTATTTGCACAAAAGGTGCTAAAACTTTCTTCTTATCAAATTTTTAAATTTAAGCGAAATTATTTGATATAAATTTCTCATAATTTTTTGAAAAGAATTTACAGAAACTAATAGGACAAGGATTGAATTAAAAAGGAAACTCACTGACTAAAATCACTTATGAATAAAGAGGTATGCTGCTAAGTGAAAATATTAGTAAACTAAATTCAGTAATGCTTTAAAAGACACGTATTATTTCACTGGAATAAATTTAATAAGAATGGCCCATGAATTATATGAAGAATACTTCATATCCATAAAATAGTAATTAAGGATATAAAGCCCTGAACAAATGGAAATAAATACCTTTCTTGGACACTTGGATAATGACCTAATGCCCAAAGCATGCTGGTACTCCAAAAAAATAATGTATAATTCCATACTATCTGAGCTAGAATTTCCAAAACTTGTTATTTTCTCCTTTTGAAATTAGGAAAAGTGAAATTAATATTCAAATGAAGAATACATGCCAAAGAACGTCTAAGAGAACAATGAACTGAGAAAAATAAGTAATGATATTTGCATACCAAATATCTGAATGTACTCTAAAATCAGGTCAATCAGGCAATAGGTTTCGGTGTAGGGATAAAAAAATGTGGACTAATGTAACAGAAGAGAGAAACCAGAATTAGAAATAATTATGCATTTAACACCAATTCAATTAGTTTTCCGGAATTGATGAAAAGACTTACAGTACACATTATGTACCCAATTTACTAAACTTTGTAGGATATAGCAGGCAATAGAGCTCCTAGTCAATCAGCAGCTGCATTAAGAAGTTTTGCAACTTACAGGCCCACCCACCACAGGCGGCACAATATGGTTAAAGCCACATGGACCACTTCAACTCAGGGAAGCCACCACCTCTATAGCTTACCTATTTTTTTTTTTTTTTTTTCATTTTGGTCATATAGCATCTTTGGGAGTACTTGCCAACTTCCTTCTTTCTAATTGCAGTTGCAGCTCATTAACGAGGCATTTCACTATTAGCAATTCTGATAACCAGGTGCAATCTGAATATTCCACATTTATCTTAATTTAGGAAATACCAGAGAGCTGTATTATAAGAAGGCAAATCCAGGATCATACCTCCCAACATCCCTGGGTCTAGAGCTGAGATTTTCAATCTCAACTATTGACATTTTGGGCAGGATAATTCGTTGTTGGGGATGGCAAACTGTGCTGTGTATTTAAAGAGGCTTATCAGCATCCCTGGCCTCTACCTACTATATGTCAATAGTACCTCCCATATTTGACAGCCAATAATGTCTCCAAAAGTTGCCAAATATACACTAGTTAGCCTAATGATGTTAACATTTTACCCTTACATTTTTATAATAGAAGATAACTATTACAAAGGTAATAGTTTAGTTCAGGAGGAAAGACTGGATTGCTTATGAAAGTATGCTAACACAATTGGCTATCCATCTGAAAAAAAATAAAAGTAGACTTTTAGACATAAAATGATAAAATATATGATCAAGAAAATAAATTTTAAATATGAAATAATCAAAACATTGCAAGAAATATGCAAGTACTCAAATGCACAATATAGGAGTAGGGGAAACCTTTCTAACCAAGACTGGAAATTCAGACACCATAAGAAGAAAGACAGACATATTTGCCATGATGCCATTTTAAGGTCCAACATACCAAAAGACATCATAAGCAAAATCTTTGTAAAAATGGCTCTGGATAAAATATTAGCAATTTAAATACTAGAAAAAGGGTTAATGCATAAAATATATAAAGACCTCTTACAAGTCAATGTAAAAGAGCAGATGTGAATAGATAATTTGTAACAAATTCAAAAGAACAATTATATAGATACCCAACTTTAGCAATAGTTCTGTAAATGCAAATTAAAGTAACCAAAATATTACTTTTACTTTCAAATTTTTAAAAATTAAAAGAATAATAACAACCCATTTTTGCTGTTATTATATAGAATAATATCTTTATGACACTGAAATAATGAAGATTTTCTTTAGTGTCATAATAAGCATAAATCATAATGCTACAGTTTGATACATTTTATTTTATTAAATATAAAAGATCTATAAAACAAAGACAACATAAAGTTAAAAAAAAGCTTGAGACTGGAAAAATATGCACAGCACATGTAACAATAACTTTAAAAAATGTTTCGGTGTTCAGAATTCAACAATATGCTGATGAATCAATAAGGAAAAGATATACAATCCACTAGAAAAACATGGCAAATGTGAACAGATAATATACAGAAAAGGAAATTTTAATAACCCTTAAGAATTTTAAAGAGGCTTGACTTTACTAATAACTAAGAAGATGCAAAAGAACATAATATAACAATAGTTCCCTCCCATTAGATTTACAAAAAAAATGAATTTCTTATACCAAGTAGTAGCAAGGATGTGGCAATATGAGAAAACTTACATACATCACTTATGAAGGTGAGTTATCATAATTATTTGGGAGATTACTTTGGCATAACCTTGTGAAAACTGGGAACAAGGATACTTTAATAGCCAAAAATTCTTCCATTGATATATAATTTAGAGATTCGTCTGTACATGGCTCCTTGTGATAGAGAAAATTTAAATATAATCTGGTTCTCTATCACTGCTGGAATGCATAATATTCAGTTTTTTCACATAATGAAATGTTATATGTCAAAGAAGATTATTTGAATCATTCACCAAAAAGAATAAATTTCAAAAATGTAATTTTGAGTGAAAATAAAGAGTTGCGAAATATTATGCCATTAATGTAAATTAATTTTTTGATGTATATGCATGTAGGAAAAATTTTTAAACATGTATGGAAATGATAGTAGTTGCTCAATTTCAAGACAGTAGCCATTCTTGCAGAGGAAACCAGAAGAAAGAAATGGATCCATCGTGCTAAGTTATACTCATTCTTTCATTTATTTATTTATTCACTCTCATTTGTGTACTTACTGTACTCGTCATTTTCTCATTTGTTTATTCATACATACAAGGACATTTTAATTAGTGTCTACAAAGTGTTCTAGGGGATAAAGATACATCTGTGAAAATAATGGTTGGAATTTACTTTCTGGTGTACCTATAAAATTATGTTTGTGGGTATATCTGAACCAATATGGCTAAATATTTTCCAGAATTAAATCTTAATGGTTGTTACCTGTTTATTTTATCTCTCTGTTATTTTATCTTTCTGTTGAAGCCATGGTTCCAAGAAATTTTACAAAATTGTCTCATTTGATCATCAATAACTTTATGAGCTAAACATTAATCCGATTTCACAGATGAAGCACAAAGGCTTTCAGAGATTATATAATTTGCCCAACATCATACAGTAACTCCATTACTTATGGAGTTCGGATTTGAACCCAGAGAATCTCATGCCAGATTTGAAAGTGTAACTTCCATGGCTACTGTGGGAAGGGAAGTGTCACCGGCACTCTGTAACTTCCTCCCCATTCCTCAAGAATGGCAGTGTGGCAGTTTGGTATTGTTTATGAATTCCAAAAATAGATATTGGATTGTGTTTGTAAACTGGTCTGTTACTCTGGGTATATTAGATTGTATTAGACTCAGAGGTTTCACTTTCATTTTATTAAATCAAGATTGGGGCTTTTATTTGACCACATCATTAAGATTACCTGGTTTGAGGCCCCACCTACAGCTAGCCTAGAGCTGAGGACTATATAAATGGATGCTTAATCAAAGACAGAGAAGTAAATACATAGAGAAGGAGATCACAGAGAGTTTAGTTTTAATACTGGAGCCCCGGGGAGATTGCTGAGCTGTTCACCTGATACTTTACAGCTGGCCTTGTGGAGAGTGCAGAGCAGCTGAGCCTGGAAAGAGACAAACCTTGGGAAGAGAGATGAGCCTTGTGCCAACATACAGCTGAGATCAGAAGAAGCTGGGACCATGGAGCCTTAAGACGAAAGAAGGAAGGCTGAACCCTCACAGACAACACTTGCAATCTTGCTTCAACACATGGCCATTGACTTTGGGTGAGAAAGTACCTCTTATGGTACCTTGAGTTGGACTTTTTAGGGCCTTGTGACTGTAAACTTCTACCCCAAATATATACCTTTTATAAAAGCCAACAGAGTTCTGGTACTTTGCATCAGCACCCCAGTGGCTGACTAATTTAGGAAGATGTACTGTTGACATTGTAAACACTGTGGTAGGATTTCCTAGCAAAGATATAACCAAGGAAGTCCTTATTTAAGACTGTTTTTAGTAGGATATATCTGATCTTTCTGGATTGTATATTATAAATAAACCTGGAATTATGGACTTATTAAACACAGTTGGTTGAAGAATGAAATTTAGTCAGGTAAGCTCCTAACCTGAGTGAGTAATGAAATATAAATGCCAATAAACCCACATTTGAACATATTTCTTTATTCTAGCTTGTTCTGCATGCATTATTAGATATTACTTCCTATTCTGAAACCAACCATGACCCAGGGGTTGGTTTACATTCCTTCAACAATGCTGTTTGTGCCTACTGTTTGCTTATATCCTCCCTTGATCATTTGTAATTTTTGGTGTTGGTTAAGATCATCTGTTTTGACCATTTAGTGTTTCTGCATACTGCTTCCAGACATAACCTGAAAGAAAGACAGATTTATAATTTTGTTCATTGATACTTAGAGTTAAGGTCTAAAAACTGTAATCCCCCAGTAATCTGACTCATAGGGATAAAAGCCGATCAAAAGTAAATGATCAAAAATAAAAGAGAAAAAAAAAAGTAAATGGTTAGAGGCTCAGCTGATAGCTCTGACTGTGTGTGCATGTGAGTATGCATGTGCATGTGTGCATACGTGTGTGTGTGTGTATGTGAGTCTGTGTTCACATGATCTCTCAGTCCGTGTACATGTGCTTGGTGCTACTATTCGAGTGGCAAGGCCAGGCTCCCTGGTGGATGCTGTTGTTTCCTGTTCTGGAACCTTAACTAGCAGAAGCCTCCAATCTGTTTATCCTTCACAGGAAGCAAGTTCTCAAACTCTCCTATTCTCTTTGTGCCGTTCAGTACTCAAATGTCAATCAAGTCTTTAACTTGAAATAAGAAAAAGTAAAAGCAATCCAATATTTTGCAGTTCAACATTTTCCAATCAGAGTTATGTATCCCTTGCTTATCTGAGAGAACCTTGGTATAGAGAAGCACGCAGTTCCCATACAGTTGAATTATTTTTTCCTTATGTGAAAAAGTCCAGGACTAAAAGATACTAATTTAGCCACAAATCTTTGAGCTGAATCCTGGAGGCAATTGATTACCAGGTCAGGTTTTGTAACTGGGAGCAAGTACCTTTTCCTTGGACCTGATGTGTGACCAGGGTAGAACAGGCCTTATTTTTCTTTTACTGAGGTGGGAATGATAGTTATATTTCAGATGGGAACTGGGGAAGTAGAAATGGTAAAATGTGGAATTAAGAAAAAAATAACTTCTGTGCTTAAAATAAAGGAGAGAGAACAAAGAGCTAGGCTTGAATTAAGAGCTTAATTCATAAGATATAAATAATATCTCGAGTTTGTAATTGGTGGTCCAAGTGGGAAAGTGTTGGTGCTCCACAAGAGAGGATAACATCACATTTTAATAAACAGAGAACTAATAGAAGGAAATAACATGCATAGTATAATTTAAAATGTAATGCTTTAGATTATCTTAAATTTAGTTCAATTTTATAATGTAAATAAGAAGGAAAAAAATCAGATCATATATTTTAAAATTGGAACATTTTTATTATTAAGTTCTTGGTATAGAACATCTTTCTATAGCTTCTGCATAGGAATGTTCAAGAGGATATTATTTTCAATAGCTGAAAACATTAGCTATCCCCCCTCAATTATCAGAACCAATTTTAAATGATGATAATAGATCCAGAAATATTTGTATTGCAACTTACATATCCAATTCCCTACGTGTTCCTCTGTGACTTGACTGTGTGTAACTATACTAATTATTTTTAAATTACTGAGAGTCTAATGATGGCCCTATGTATTGTAGTATCACCCTAATAAAGCTGTTATATGGGAAGCATTTCTAGTGCTATAATATTGAGGATTATTGCAATATTGAGACTATTTTAAAGCTGTGTTCTTGAGGTAACAATAGTTTTTGTGAACATATTCTTAAATATATTATCTGGTAAGAGGAATATTATAAAGTCAAAAATTTAAATGGTGGGGGGTGTGGATGTGGCTCAGGCAGTTGGACCCCTGCTTCCCACATGGGAGGTCCCAGGTTTGGTTCCCAGTGTCTCCTAAAGAAGACAGGCAAACAATGAGCAGACATCAAGCAAAAACAATGAGCAGACAATGAGAAAAAACAATAAGCAGACAACGAGCAAAAAAAAAAAAATCAATGAGCAAACCAGCGATCAAACAATGAGCAGACAGCAAGCAAAAACAATAAAAAAAACCAAGCAGGCAACAGATGTGGTTCAAGCAGTTGGGCACCATGCTCCCACATGGAAAGTTCCATGTTTGGTTCCTGATGCTTCCTAAGAAGAAATAAAAACAATCAATGAGCAGACAACAAGAAAGAACAGCAAGCAGACAACGAGCAAAAACAATGAAAGAACAGATGAGGGAGCCGTTGGGGCGGGGCGGGGGGTAGAATAAAACACCCTTTAAAAAAATTTAAGGGATTATAAACTAGAAGATTACTATGTAATTCAGTTATAAGTTTTATCAACTGTAAGTCATACATCCTTAAGAAAACAGGCTTAATTAGTTTGGGTGCATGCCTAGTGATACTACTTGTCAGGGAACTTAATTGTTTTCAAAAAAGTAAAATTAAACAAAGCTTACATTAGTGGCAATAAAAAACCCTTGCAGCATTTGGCCATTAATAGTCATTTTATTTGACATGTGTGACATAGAATATTATATTCAAGATTATATATTGCTGATCCATAGTTAATATTGCAGAATCTCTGTGTGTAGCAATCTTACTTCATGCTGTGCAATTTTACCACAGTAAGAGTAAAATTCTGCTTAGGAAATTATTCTTTCAAGTAAAGCGATCCTTTAAGAGCATAAATTGCCCTGTCACCAAGTTCTATTGAGGAAAAATATAATTCTGGAGAATATTTCTCACCTTATAAAGAAATTCATTAATTTTACCCATGCCCCCCACTTATTTTGTGAAAATATTTCCCTATTATTCACAATTTATTCTGTAGATTTTATTATTGTAAAATGAAAATTGTTTAAAGAGAAAGAACATATGGATACAGCTTTGAATTTTTATGAAAAAATTTCCCACATTTATTCTGAAAGAATTCAGTTGATTTGTCATAATATTAATATCTCCTAAGTTATTTTGGCAATTTTACACAATATTTAAAACTTCATTGAGACATCCCTCATTTTTCTTCTGCTTAAGAAATGAAATGAAAGAGGAAAGTATAATTGCTGCATTATACAGATGTTAATCTAATAATTAAGGGTTAGTTGGACAAACTAATCAAACCCTAGAAACAGAGATTTTCATAAAATAATTTTTATTTCATTTAATTTGTCGGGTGAATATTTCTTTGTTTGAAGTCTTAAACCCTATTGTAAATTGTATTCCATACTTAAATTCTTATATTTCTCAACAAATTTAGAGACAAAGAAGAAGCAAAGTGGAAATAATCACTTAAGTTCAGGAAAATTATTAACCCAGTCTACTCTCAGTTTTACAGGCATAAGTATATGAGCTTGGGGATTACCCATGGTGAAAAACAATTGGGATATTTGTGAAAAATAAATTATTAAAAATTAGCAAAAAATACATAGTAAAGCATCGTCATTTCTTTTTTTTAGTATAAGTTAATAGCTATTAGGTTAAAGCATAGGAAATTGCCACTTTTTCTAAGTTAAAACTGTTAGATATGGGAAATTTCAAGGAGTTCAGCTTAAGAATTAGGTACCCTATTGGCCTATTTTAACAAGGGGAAACTGTTGCCTTTGCCAATAAATTACTTACCTCTCTGCCTGAATTTATTTTTGTTTGAATAATGAAAAGTCTCTTAATCTTTAGAATTTTTCTTAATTGGAAAGAAGGAAGGAAGGAAGGAAAGGAAGGAAGGAAGGAAGGAAGGGAGGAAGGGAGGGAGGGAGGAAGGAAGGAAGGATATATTAGCAATATAACACCCAGGGTGACCCACTTGAAACAGTCTTAAACCCTATTTTATTGTATCATGTCACTACTCTCCTGAAGCCCTCCTTCTAGCTTGCCATTTTATTCAGATTTCAATTCTACATCTTTAAAATGTTTTAGAAGTCCCTCCGTGACCTGCTCCTCTACTTTGATCTTTCTGACTTCTGCTGCCATTCTTTCCTTCACTCACTTCACTCAGTCATACCATCCTCCATTTATTTCTTGAACACACCAGATACCCTCTTACCTTACTCATTTTCCACTGGATATTCCTTCTATTCAGAATGTTCTTCCTCCACATATGTAAATATATTACACCCTTCCTCCAGGGCTACATCCCCCATAAATTGAGTCTTTCTCTGAACACCCAATATTAAGTTGCACATACTAACCCTCTGCATTCGTTATTTCACTTGTCCCTTTTCTGTCCTCCAATGCACTTATCACCATCTTATGTAACACATGCTTACTTGTTTATTTGATTATTAGCTGTCTTCTCCCACTAGAATGTAAGCTCTGTAATGGCAGGAACTTTGTTTTGTGCATTTTTATATTTGAAAAGCCTTGAATGGGACCTAGCAAATAGTTGGCTCTCAATAAATAATTGAAGAAGTGATAAGGTAGAAAGATAGGAGCTCCCTGGAGATCAAAATCTTGAACTTTGTGGCAAAGACCTAAGAATCTATACTAAAAGATTTTCTCCTAAAATCTTTTCTCCTAAAATCTTTCAATTTTGAACTTTTTTTTCATTAACTTGCCTTACAGAGAGCCAAGAGAGGTACTCTCAATAAAAGGAGAAATGGATTTGAAAGAATTGATGAATATGTGCTTTTAGTTTTCAACTGACAATAATTTGACTTAGACTGGTGGAAATCTAGGTTTGATAAAAATAAACAATGATGGTTTCTTATGCTACCTTTAAAGAAAAAATTAAGAATGCTGTATTGAGAAGGAAGGACTGGCTCCAATACAAGATAAAGAAGGCCTACAAAGAGTACACAGGAATAATTAAGAAGCTAAAGGAGATAGTTTTCTCTCTTTTTTAGGAAAATTCATTAATTCAACAAATATTTATTGAGAACCTGTCAGAGGCCAGTCACCTATTCTAGGTGTTAGGGTTTTGCAGTTTTGAGTATGCCAAAATTCTTGCTTGAAGTTCTATTTGAAGCACATAAATGAACTAGTAAACAAAGGAAGAAAATAATTTAGATGGTGATATGAAGGAAAAAAAGAGGAGGTAAAGTAGATTCTGATGGGATAGATTCAATAGTTAGGGAAGGTCTCAATTCCCTAACCTGAATGCTAGAGGTACAACAGCCATGAGACGATCTGAGGGATACACTTGCCAAGCTAAGGGAACGATGCAGTCATTAGAACTAGAAAGACCTTGCTGTGCACAAGAACAAGGAGGAGGCTGGCAGTTTGGAACACAGGACCCTGGAAGGGCAAAAAGGAGATGTGAGTAACAAAGTAAGATTGGATAGGTCGGAAAGATCTAGATTACATAGGGCCTTGTCAGTTATGGGAAAAAGGCTTGGTTTATGCCAAATACTATTTGAATATGTTAGCAGGTGAGTGACGTGATTTGTTTTTAAAATGGTCATACTGGCTGCCCGTGTAGGGATTGCAATCTTTTGGTTTTAAGTGATTTTTAAGAAATAAAAGATTTCACTTATATTAATACTTTTGAGTGGCACCTTTAGAATGGAAATGTGCTCCTAAATACTGGAAGCAATTTTACTTTACAGTTTCACAATTTACATCGTACAGTTTTGATTTTCATTGTAATTTCATGCTACCTGTATTTACCTTTCAAAGCACTCTGCTTTAGTCTGTCAACACCTTTACTCTTCCTGCCTTGGTTATTATAATTATTTGAGAATTAGCTATAAAAGAAAAATAAAATAATCATAATTGGAAAGTTTTGGTTGCGTTTAAACTGGATTGTTATAAAAACATAAAATTTCCCCAATGTCACTATGAATCTCATACATCTACTTCAAAATAAGTTAAAATTATTTTCTTCCTAGTTTACCTAATTTATCTATTCCTTTTTTATCATTCCATGTGTATTAGTTCCCTATGATTGCTGTAACAAATTATGGATTTGGTGGCCTGAACAGAAATTTTTTCTATTATAGTTTTGAAGGCAAAAAGTCAAAATCAGTATCATTGTTCTAGAGTCTCTAGGAGAGAATCTTTTCCATCTGCTGTTGCCTGCTGGCATTCCGTGGTTTGTGATCACATCACTCCAATCTTCAACACCACTATCTTCAAATATCTCTCTGCTCCAGCTTCACATCACTTCTTAACCTGTGTGTCTCTTATAACAAAGAGGGCACACACAGATAATACAGGATAATATCCTCATCTCAAAATTCTTTATCACATATACAAAGTTCTATTTTTTGCCTTCTAAGTTAACACACACAGATTTCAAGGAGTAAGGCTTGGGTATCTTTTGGGGGCCATTTTTAGCCTTCCACATAATATTACATCAATATATGCTTATCTAGTTTTCTCCTATTCGTTTTTGTTTGTTTATTTGTTTTTGTTCATTTGAAAATTATATTTCTTAATTTCAATATCTCAAATAAATGGGAAGAAAGAAGTTTGTGAAAGATGGATGGATTTCCAAAGAGTGAGATTTCATTCACTTGAGAATCTGGGACCATGACTGGCAATTCATATTGATAAATGTGGCAATCTCATAAGAAATGAATTCTTTCTTTTGGTTGGAATTTGATCATGTGTTTCAGTGGTTGCTGATTTTCTAGCATTTGTGCCCCCTTGATCCTCCTAGTTGTCATCAGTTCCCAGTACAATCCCAACTTCATAAGTCTTTTCTGAAAATTGAGTCCACTATTATTGCTAACTGGCCCTGGAATGGAGGTTAGAATACATTTACTGCTGCAGAATTCAGCTTATTCTCTCTGAACCTCTCTCTTTTTCAGTCTCCACTCCTTCCTAGTATGGATAATTTTTAAAGCTTTTCCAACCCATTTGCAGAATTCTATGTATATCCCAGGCTTCAGTTTCTTCCCTTAAGTAGATTTTACTTTCTTTTTATCATTTAGTGAGTCCAAACTTTACATTTCTTGTTTACAGGTCAAGAATATACATTTATTTTTTTAACACATAATTTTTCCTAATTTGCTGCAGGAGAGTTAGTGTCTCCAGTCCACCATCTTTCTTAAAATATATTGCTGACTTTCCACTGGCACACTACAGGACATTCTTCCTAACAGAATTATACTATTTTATAACTTTATGATGCTTACCTGATAGAAAAGAAGAAAACTAAAATATTTTGGGTATATAAAAGCAAAGTTCACACTTAAGGAAATATTTGTAATGGATCTTGGAAAATAAGAAGGCGGAGAGTGAGAAAAGGCTTTATAGGAAGAGTGAAGATGAAAAAGGATGGAAAAGTCTTGGGTATTGTGTGAAAATAAGATATTTAATGTCATTTGAGTACAGATTGGGGTGAAGTGGCAGAAGTTGAGGCTGAGGAGATAACAGGAGATGAGATGATTTTTCCTTTTTTTTCTTTTTTTTTCAGAAATTCAGCAAACTAATACTTATTGGATGTCTTTTACAATACAGGCATTAATTTATACCAGTTGCTGCCTTCAGGTTTCTGCTGATATGTCAAGGAGTTTGAAATTTATCATAAGGAAAGAGACCAAAAATACTTTTAATTACAAAGACGAAATGATCTAATTTGATTTTTTTTTAAGGAAATTAGAGCTGATGGCAATCTGAAAAATGATTTAAAGGGGCTGATGGGATAAATAAAGAAAGGCAGATTCAGTGTGACGAGAGCTGATAAGGGTCTGAACTAAAACTCTATCAGTGGAAATAAAAACTAAATATTATTCTTTAGAGACGTTTGTAAGAACGTCATTTCCATTATTTGTTACATTTTGCTTAAATATAGGAGTAAATATGACTTAAGGGTTAAACAAATAAAAAGTATCCAGCTTGGTTATGGTGGATGAACTGGAACTCTATCAAGACTTTGGAAGAATGCTTTTATTTTTTTTTTTTGTTTTGTTTTGTTTTGTTTTGTTTTAATCAGAGGTGATTTTGGATACATTGGTAGGCAGAAATCTAAGATGGCTCCAAGGTTTCCCAGCCCTGGTATATGTACATTCCCTGCCATAAACCAGGAAGAGTGAATATGGTGAATTTTACTCCAGTAATTAGGTATGTTATATCACACTGTTGACCTTATCCATGTGGATGTGACCTAAACACACATGCCCTTTAAAAGCTGATAGTTTTCTCTAGTGATAACAAAAATGGAGGTCAAACATTAAAAGCATTAGAAGGATTTAACATATCGTTGATGTCAGAAGATGGAAAGGGCCACATGGCAAGGAATGTGGATGTTCTCTGGGAGCTGAAAGTAGCCTTGAACTTAGACTCACCAAGGAAAAGGGAAACTCTGTCACATGGCTGCAAGGAACTGAATTCTGCCAACAACAAGAAATACTAATACAGGTACAAATCAATACAAAAAGAATAAAATAAAATACCTAAAACAATAAATTTGAAGATGTATTAGAAAATTCTGTGCTCTTACATAATAATATTTGGAAATTGATTTAAATTGAATGATTTCCTTCAAAAATTTGTAATGCAATATCTGGTATAAAATATAGAAAACATGAACACACAAGGCCAGTAACTGGGGAAAAAATTTAACATGTTACCAAAATGCTATAAAGTATAGAATGGATTGGTTTTTAGATTATACTTTAAAACTTGAAAAATTTCCATATTTAATATATTGAACATTCTTTATACAAATATGTTACTCTTCTCAATTTATTTTCTGAGACAAAATTATAAAGGCAATACACCCTCTTTCTTAAAATCACACACATCATGTAGTCACATTATTAAAAACACTGGCAGACATGTATAAAACTTTATGTGTGGACTAGGTCTTTAAACATGACACCCTAATAATAAAATTAAATATAGATAAATTGCATTAAAATATTTGCAAACGAACAACCAGCAAAATGGCAACAGAGTAAGGAGCTCCTAGAGTCAGCTCGTGCTACAGGGCAGTTAGTAATCACCCAGAGCTATCTAAAGCACCTGTTTGGGAGCTCCAGGAGACCAGAAGTGCATCCTGCAACATCCTTGAAAGAATGGAAGGAGGAGACTGCCCATCTGCAGAGAGGATTAGTAAGTAAAGCACTCCACGCCATGGAGGTCGGTGCCCATCCTCCACTGGCGGCACAAGCTGCCTTGAGAGCTACTCCATGGCTGTAATTGGAAGCTCCACTTCCCAAAAAAGGGGGAGGAAGAGATGGTTGGACAACAACTTCAGCTGCTGATTAGTAAATTCGCTGTGCTAAAATATAATCCTAAGAATAGCTAAAGTGTATATCCATTGCAAGTGATATGCCACACTAATGAAAGATGTTTATATGGGATGTTATGGGAGGTGAGGGGGGTGGGGAACATGGGAATCCCGGTCATTTTTGTGTAACATTTATGTAATCATCTAAGCATCTTTAAAAATATATATATATATATATAAAACCCCAATTTTAAGAAATAGGGGGAAAAAATAAAGATGCACAAAATGACACCTACCAAACAAGTTATATTTTACTTTTACCCCAAAATATCAATAGATTTTTTTGTGTGTATATTATTGTCTCAAGAAGTTGTATTGTATACCAAAAAAAATTCTACTGGAATATAAATTAAGATATACAATAAAAAATAGATTGTAAAAAAAAAAAAAAAAAGAGGCCTGTGGCCACCATTTTAACTCCACCTCTGGCACGAGGGGAAGCAGGGCAGACTGAAAATCACAGTGCTGGTAGGGACTGGCTTCTTTTCATATAGATCAGATTGCAGCTCTAGCATAAGGCCCAGGCCCACCTCCGGCAGGAAGGAAGTTGTGGGGACCTGAGTCAGCTTCTCCAGGAAAGTACAGACCCTGCCGCAGGGGCTGGTGATCATCCTACTCTGGCGGAGCAAGCTGCCTCAGGAGCTATTCTGTGACTGGAATTGGAAGCTCTATTTCCCAAAAACAGAGGCGGAAGAGACAGTCGGCCATTTCAGCTACTGAGTAAATTCGGCTAGCTAAAGTATAACCCTAAGAACAGCTAAAGTTTGAACCTGTCCAAGTCAGAAAGAGGTGGGTAGCTGCCATTTTGACTCCACCCCCAGCATGAGGGGAAGCCGGGCTGACTGAAAAGCACAGTGAAGGTAGAGACTGGTTTCTTTCACCCAGATTGGCCTGCAGCCATAGCCTAGGCTTCAGCCCCACATCTAGCAGGGAAGAAGCTTGCGGGCCCTGCACCAGCCTCTACGGGTAACTGCAATTACATTCAGCTCGCACAGACTGAATAGTCAGAAGTCTATCAAGGCAACTGCGGTTATTTGGACCTGCATGGCATAGGTTGCTGCTGACCTGCAGCTCCAGCCCCGCCCCAGGCAGGGGAGAAAGGGGTGTGAAGTTTCATCAGTTTCTCTGGGCAACTACAGTCTAGGCCTGCATGACTTGGATCATTACACATAGCTATGGCTGTGTCCCGACCCGTGGCAAAGGAGAAAGTTGGGAGAAGATTCATCGGTCCTGGGGCAATGAGGGCAGCTTGAGCTTCCACAGATTACAGCACCAGCTACATCCTTGGCTCCTACTACACAAACAGCAAGGGAGAAAGGGCAGGAAGCCCTAAATTAAAGAGAGAAACTGCACCCAGAATAAATACTCTACTAAGACAGATGCCAAGACACCAACAAAAAATTACAACCCATACCAAGAAACAGGAAGATATGGCCCAGTTAAAGGAACAAGATAAGCCTCCAGATGATATAAAGGAGTTGAGACAACTAATCATAGATGTTCAAACAAATCTCCTTAATAAATGCAATGAGATGGCTAAAGAGATAAAAGGATATTAAGAAGACATTTGGGGAAGCAGATGTGGCTTAAGTGGTTGGCTCCTGTTTACCATATGGGAGGTTTCCGGTTCAATTCCCCGGGCCTCCTGATGTAGGCAAGCTGGCCCGTGGGTGTGGTGAGGTGACGGCCTACATGGCATGGACGGGAGGCCATGCACGGCGTGGTGAGCAGGCACAGCAAGATGACACAACAAAGGGAGACAAGCAGACACAGAAAAATGCACAGCAAATGGGCACAGCAAGCACAAGCAACAAGGGGGGGATAATAAATAAATAAATAAATAAATAAATAAATAAATAAATAAATAAATAAA